>CANTUT010000022.1:610000-987500 GCA_947687605.1 Reutealis trisperma
TCAAAACTTGTCCTATTTGTGCTTAACTGGACATTTTGTTGACAATGAGTGGAATTTGCATAAAATAATTTTGAATTTTTATATCATTAAGAGTCTTTAGGGAGTGAATATTAGGAATGCAATTGAATTTTAGATGGAAGAGTGGCAATTAGCAAAGTCATATGCATTACTATTGATAATGCGTCAAGCAATAACATTGTTGTCCTTGCACTAAAAAAATTATTGAAAAAGATGCATTAGTTTTGGGTAGGGAAACATTTCATATGAGGTGTTATGTTTACATCCTTCAATTGATAGTGAAGGATGGAATGGAATATGTTGGGAAGGCAATTTCTAGAATTAGAGATATGATAGCGTATATTAGGAGCAACCCATAAAGAAAGGACCTCTTTAGATAGTGTTGTGAAAAACTTCAAATCAATAGTAAAGCATTATTATTTTTAGATTGTCCAATAAGTGGATTCCACCTATCACATATTGCAAACTACAGTTGGGTATCAAGTAGTCCTTGAAAAAACACAGGATATAGATCATAAGTTAATAATTGAGTTCAAAACGGAGCTGCATAATAAGTATGACTAGGACAATGCAAGGAGAATTATTCAGTTCCTAAAAAAATTTTATGATGTTACATGCAAAATATCTAGCATTTTATACTCTACCTCTAATTTATACTTTCCTGAAATTGTTAAAATACTTAGAGAGTAAGAGTTGTGTGTTAGTGTAGCTTAGAACCTGATCTTTCTTTTATAAGTGTAATACCTAGGATTCCTTAAGCTTATAAGAGTTAAAGATGCCACAAGATATGATTTTCAATAGGTAAAATAATAATGAAGTGAAGATGGAACTAAAAGGACATTGTCATATTTCCTAAATTATTTGCCTTGTTTACATTTTTTAAATAGAGTTAAAATGACAATTTATAGAGTTTATAATGATGTTAGAGAATAGAAATTAGAATGTTAAAGTGAAAGGAAAGAAATAATGTTACAAGAAAAATACTAAGTATAAGATGTGCACATATGGGTTTGTTAATAGGCTTTTAGACTTTAAAGCCCAAGCCCATGAATGGCCAGCCCATCAAGGTCCATCAAGGTGAAAAATTAAAATCACTTTGAGTTAAAAAATAATTACCTAGGGTTGGCTATGGTAAATGGATGAAAAATCCATAAAATTTGACTTAAGATGCCAAAATTGACTTAAAGCACATCAAAATTAACTAAGTGATTTCACCATATTGACACTAAATTTGCTAAGTCAAAATATGCAACTTACACACCTTATTCACCTCACACTTAGATCAAATCATAACCATCCATTTTAATTAAATCTTAGCTATCCGTTTTGATAAAATCCTAGCCATTGATTGGTGAGATGAGATCATAACCATCCATCTCACATATACAAGTAGAAATTTATGTAAAGTTCACCATTTTGCAAACACTATAACAAAACATCACTCCAAAGAGAAATTTCTCTCCCATATTTGGCTAACATCTCAAAAACTCCAAACCAAGGCTTTTCAAGGTGAGAATTCATGCTTAATCATTCCTTTCTTGTTCCTTGGTGTGGGTTTAGTGTTGTAGTTCCAACTCTTATTCTTATTCTTATTCTTACTTATATGAATTAGTCAATTGGATATAAATCAAAGGAATGTTTATTTTTTATGTTCTTTGATTAAATATGAAAATTGTGCTTGAAAACTTAAGGTTTATCAAGTGAAAACAAGCAAGGGAAGCAAAGAGCACATGTAGAGTACCTTAGGGCTATGCTTTGGCCTCTTTTGGTTTAAGCATATGGAATTATTCTAAAATTTATTTGGTGTTATTTATGGTTATTTGACATGGAGAATAGTGGTTTGGATCTAGTCTCATTAAACATTTATACTTAAAAGGAAGTCTAAACTCCACTTATACAGCTCCCAGCTAGCAAGCATGGTTAAAATGAATTATAGAAGTTTATTTTAAAACTTAAAATTTTAGAGCTATAACTTAGGTTTAATGGGGAATTTAAAATTTTAATGATTACTTTTAATGTTTGATTAATGATATAGGCTTCATAATATTCAAATTTCATAATTCAATGCTCAATTTGAGAATTGAATAAGAAATTATAGCTTTTTTCCAAATTACCCAATATGGCAAAGTTAGGGTTTCATGAACTAAAGTGCTTTGATTTCAATTGATTGATGAGTATCAATTGTTTAAGTGTTTATTTGATGAATCTATGATTAATTTGAAGTTTGAATAAGGAATTAATAGTTTTTCCCAAATTCTAGAGTTTATGAGACAAATTTGAGATTTTGGGATCTAAGCTTGAAATTATACAAATAATTAATAAATTGTGTTTAGAAATGGTATATTTTAATGTTTATGAGATAATTTTGAAATTTAATTGATAGAAGTAATTTTCTCAAATTTAATGAATTATTTCAAGTTAGGGACTAGGAAAATTCAAAGATGAGATTAAGTTTAATAAAGGTTGAAAATTATTAAACCTGATTGTAATTGAACAATATGAAGATAAAGTATGAAATAACAAAAATATGGATAGCTATGAGATTGAAGAAAAGAAAAGTATAGAATAGAAATTTGTACCTATTGTTCAAAAAATTTTAGAGAAAGAATTAGAAGAAATGAAAAATAGGAAAGCTACATATTTATGTTTCGTACATATTCCTTTAAAACTTCAAATCATTTCATGCTCATTTGGTACATCGTATTGAGTGAAAAGTTTATGCTACCAGAGTAGGATGCATGCTAGAACAAAATTATTAAGCTACTATGATTGGATTAATTCAGGGGGCAAATGAACTTGGTTTTGCACAAAATGTGTTTGAAAGATGCATATATATATATTAATATATCTCCTAAAATATTTAGGTTATGAGGATAAAGTTTGATATGATGAATGATTGGTTTAGTGTAGACTGTTTAGGCTGTTTAGAAGAATGGAAGTATAAGATTGTCAAATTATTTTGAGGACCTTAGAAGTTGAATTAAATAAAGTATAAAGCATAAAAAAATATTGATTTAGGTGTCATGTAGCTCATTGTAAATTATTTTTATGATTGGATAAATATATTTTAAGATAGAACTAAGAATGTGGAATATGTTCGATTTGTTCTTGTATAGAGATAGCGTAAAGTTTGAAAATCCACAATAAATTTTGTGGAGCAAGAATTAAGCTTAATTTTGGATATGTTATACCTTGATATGTCTAATTCAATAGAAAAAAAATAATCGACTCATTTGGTGTAGTATAACATGAAAAATAGTAGAAACAGTAATGTAAGGTCAAACATGAATAGTGAATGATATGTGATAGTGTATTATTTTAGTGTCACTTTATGTAATCAAAAGAATTTTTTGAGTATAGAATGAAGGAAAAATATGTTGACTCTTAATGCCATAATATAACATGAATTATTATAGAAGTGTATATGTATTGAGTCTAAAAGCCTATTGAAGGTTGAAAATTATTTGATTTAATCCTAATTGAATAATATGAAGTTAAATTGTGAAAATTGAAAAGAAAAAAAAATCAAATTCCGTTATGGGCCTATTCAGCCCACGAAGGAAAGTAAATGTTGAAAGTATCATAAATTATGTAATTTATATGAACGAAGTGTATATATGGAATTAAGAAATATTCTTGAAAAGTAATTAAGATCAAGGGTAGTAAGGGTGCTAATGAGAGTAAAGTTGTCACATCCCAATTTCAGAGACATGATGGTCCTAGAACATGGGGAGACATAAGGTAACTCATGCCTATAGAACCCATTTACACATATATAAGTCATGCCTAGGATCATACCAAACCTTATACATTAACTCATTTAAAACATTATATGAAAACTTTTAGTTAGGGAAGACAATAATTAGACACTTCACATATAATCTATAAGGAAATAATATTCATAATTAGACACTTCACATATAATCCATAAGAAAATAATATTCATAATTCACTCAAAAACCTTAATAAATAACATCTCAAGATAAACATCAAAAATAAATATTCTTGGAGCATCTAACGATAACCCTTCATAGCATAGTATTATTAAGGACTTGGACAAGGAGTTCCCTAAGCAAAGCAAAATGCTTGAGCTATCACCTTGCCTCCTCATATTGCTCACCTGGAACCATATAAGGAAAGAAAAAAGGGTGAGATAGATGATCTCAATGAGTAAATGATATAGCACATACATTAACATATATTCCTTTGAAAAGGAAACTTATAGCTTATACAGTTCATGATTTACAATTCATAAATCAGGTTGCAATTTAGCAAGGTTTTCAATTTAACAAGTTTGCAGAAATCACACTTATAACATATAGAGAGTGAAGGCTATTGCTCTATCACTCGAACACATAGAGGGGAGGTGGCCTTAAACCAAATTCTAACTCCTATCACATAGAAGGTGTGAAGTTGATCAGGCCCTATGGTTAGAACCGCCCCTTTCTAGCTAAGGTGGATATACTACTCCTATCAATCGAGTTAAGACTGTGGTCATAAGTTTCGATGATTACCTGCATCGGCACGAAGACTTCTACAGAAAGGGTTAAAGGTACTATTGTTAGAGCTAATGGTAATCATATATAATAATAAAATTAAGGCAACAATAACATGTGATACAGAAACCTCCAAGAATAAGCTTGAGAACCCCTTTATGTATTTGAATCCCCAAAGCATTAACTTGAAAACCCCAATACTCAATTCGGCAACAACCCCCTAAGAATGGTTAGAATTCAGATTGCTTAGGCAAGATGATCAAAGAATTGGAATAAGGAAAACTTGTTTCTGAATTCCAATTTTGAAACACTCCACAAGAAGATGATCAATCTACTTGAATGTTCCTAAAGCATGTATTCTACATAAGAACACAAAGATAAAAGCAAACAGCCTTTTGGTTTAATAATTCAAAACATATTCTGTCCAAAAACACGCAGCCAAGGCTTATTAATAGCCTTTACAAAGAAAACCCTAATGACCAAGTTCCCATTAAATGATAAGAGTTGACAAATCAAACTCTAAGATTAAGAACTAATATGATTTTATTAAAACTAATTAAATCTAGCCCATAACTAATATGGTCCATTACAAACTTAATTAAACCCATTAGTAACTTGGACTTGAATTAAGTTGTAAGGAACTTGGGCTGTACATGCTCCAAAGCTTTGGTGTCCTTGCAAACCCTCACTAGCCAAATTAACTAAGCCTTGTAGATGATGGATTAAGGCTTGTTGAAGCTTCTTAGAATGAGTTCTTGTTATAGGTCCTTGAGGCATACTGATTGGGCTAGAGACCTCTTGAACTTTATCCTTGCCTTCTTGATCTCTCTCATCTTCATGATGTTGAATCCACTCCACTTGGTGTATAGGCTGATCCATAACATTTTCCCTCTCCTCAAAAGGATTCGTCCTCGAATCAAAACCATCACCTATATCAAAAGGACTCAAATCAACCACATTAAAGGAAGTACTAACATTATACTCACCTGGCAAGTCCACTTTGTATGCATTGTCATTAATTCTTTCAAGGATTTGAAAAGGACCATCTCCTATTGGGTTTAGCTTAGATTTCCTTTGAAGTGGAAACCTCTCTTTGCGAAAATGTACCCACACCCAATCCCCAGGCTGAAAAATCATAGGCTTCCTTCCTTTGTTCACACGTGAAGCTACTTTAGCATTTTGCTTTTCAATCCTCTCCTTAACTTGCTTATGTAACTTCTTCACCAAATCTAACTTGCTTATGTAACTTCTTCACCAAATCTGCTTTAGAATCAGCATCAACACTCACAAAATTGTTAGGTGGCAATGGTAATAGATCAATAGGAGTAAGTGGATTAAATCCATAAACAATCTCAAATGGAGAACAATGAGTAGTGCTATGAACAGCCCTATTGTAAGCAAACTCCACCAATGGTAAACAATCCTCCCATGTCCTAATGTTCTTTTCTATAATTGCTCTAAGCAAAGTAATCAAAGTCCTATTTACTACTTCAGTTTGCCCATCGGTTTGAGGGTGACAAGTAGTTGAAAATATCAGCTTAGTTCCTAACTTTCCCTACAACACATGCCAAAAATGACTTAAAAACTTAACATCTCTATCACTAACAATGCTCTTAGGTATGCCATGTAAACACACAACTTCTTTGAAAAATAAATCAGCAATCAATTGAGCATCATCAGTTTTATGACATGGTATAAAATGAGCCATTTTACTAAATCTATCAACCACAACAAAGATAATATCACGACCTTTCCTAGTTCTAGGCAATCCAAGCACAAAATCCATAGACAAATCAATCCAAGGTTCATTAGGAACAGGTAATGGTGTGTATAACCCATGCAGTTTCAACCTAGACTTAGCTTCTCTACATGTAATGCAATGCTCACAAATTTTATGCACATCATGTTTCATACCAGGCCAAAAGAAATGTTCTAATAGTATATCATAGGTCTTATTGACCCCAAAATGTCCCATTAGCCCCCCTCCATGTGCCTCCTTAATCAACAATTCCCGCATAGAACATTTAGGAATGCACAGTCTATTTCTTTTGAACAAAAATCCATTAAACAAGTAAAAATCATTAGAAATAGCCCCATTATTACAAGAAATGTATATATCACCAAAATCAATATCATGATGATACAACTCTTTTCTAAACTCAAAACCTAGCAATTGAGCACTAAGTGAGTTAAGTAAAGTGTACCTTCTAGATAATGCATCAGCAACCACATTCTCCTTACCTTGCTTGTATTTAATCACATATGGGAATGTTTCTATGAACTCCACCCATTTAGCATGCCTACGGTTTAGCTTATCTTGACCCTTCAAATGCTTTAAGCTTTCATGGTCAGTGTGTATCACAAACTCCCTAGGCCACAAATAATGCTGCCATGTTTTTAAAGCTCGAACCAAAGCATATAATTCCTTGTCATATGTTGGATACTTCAAGGCTGCCCCACTTAACTTTTCACTAAAATACATTAATGGCCTTTGATCCTGCATCAAAACAGCTCCAATGCCTATGCCACTAGCATCACATTCAATCTCAAAAGTTTGATCAAAGTTAGGTAAAGCAAGCAAAGGTGCATTACACAATTTAACCTTAAGCTCATTAAATGCATGTTCTTGTGCATCACCCCAAACAAATCCAACATTTTTCTTAACTAACTCATTCAAAGGTGCGACTATAGTGCTGAAATCCCTAATGAATCTCCTATAGAAACCAGCAAGCCCGTGAAAACTCCTCACCTCACTAGCACTTTTAGGTCTCGGCCACTCCTTAATGGCTCTAACCTTGTCTTCATCAACCTCAATACCTTGACTAGATACAACAAAACTAAGAAAATTAACCTTATCCATGCAAAAGCTACACTTCTTAAGGTTAGCATACAACTTTTCCTGCCTAAGTTTTTCTAGTACAAGTCGCACATGCATGACATGATCATCTAAGCACTTAGAGTAAATTAGAATATCATCAAAATAAACAACAACAAACTTACCCAAGTACTCACGCAACACATGGTTCATTAATCGTATAAATGTGCTAGGTGCATTAGTAAGACCAAATGGCATGACAAGCCATTCATACAACCCATACTTGGTCTTAAAGGCTGTTTTCCACTCATCACCAACATTCATTCGAATTTGATAATATCCAGATTTCAAATCAATTTTGGTAAATAAACAAGAACCATATAACTCATCAAGCATGCCATCTAATCTAGGAATAGGATGACGATACTTTATAGTGATTTTATTGATGGCTCTGCAGTCCACACACATCCTCCATGTTCCATCCTTCTTTGGTACAAGAATAACAGGAACCGAGCAAGGACTAAGACTCTCCCTCACATACCCCTTAGCTAGCAACTCCTCCACTTATTTTTGGATCTCCTTTGCCTCACTTGGATTCATTCTATATGCTAGCCTATTGGGTATAGCCGCTCTAAGAATGAAGTCAATTTGGTGTTCTATGCCTCTAATTGGTGGTAAACCACTTGGCATCTCCTCGGGAAACACATCTTCAAATTCCTGCAAAAGATCATCAAACACACTAGGCAAAGATGGGTTAAGTTCATTAGTTGCTAAACAAGCCCCTTTGCACAAAAAGACAAATATAGGCCGATTGGAATACAAAGCTTGCCTAACCTCACTTATCCTAGCTATCAAACTCACATTCTTGGCATTTTTTCCTCTAGGCCGAATCTGCTCTTTTTTTTCTCTTCCCTCTTTTTTTTCATGCTTTTTATTTTCACTCTCTAAAGTTCTTTGTTTACTCTCTTTCTCTTTCTTTTCGGCCTCAACTCTCATCCTTTCCATTTTACATTACTCTTCATACACTTCTTTTGAGGAAAGTGGTGTTAAGATTGTCTTCCTACCATCCTTGGTAAATGAATACCTATTGAGGTACCCATCATGTACAACCCTTTTGTCAAATTGCCATGGTCGCCCAAGCAATATTTCTCCAGCATGCATAGGCACTACATCACATAACACCTCATCATGATACTTTCCAATTGAAAATGAAATAATGGCTTGTCTATTCACCTTTACCTGACCATAATCATTAAGCCATTAGAGCTTGTATGGACGTGAGTGTGGTATAGTAGGCAGCCCCAACCTGTTAATTAAAAGAGTACTCACTGCATTGGTACAACTCCCACCATCAATTATCACACTACAAGCCTTGCCTTGAACATGACACCTTGTATGAAACAAGTTGTCCCTTTGTTCCTCATGACACTCCTCCTTCAATTGAGTACTAAGAGCATGCCTTGTGACCAGCAAATCACCTCTTATTGGCTCCTCTATGTTCCCCTCACTACAATCCTCTAATTCGGGCATCTTTTCCTCTTCACTATCATTGCTGCCCCTTTCATCATCTATCACTACTTCTCCATTCCTAATGACCATAGTTCGTTTATTAGGACACTCCTTGCTTACATGACCTACTCCTTGGCACTTCCAGCACTTAATATCTCTATTTCTCCCCTTAGGCTCTTTGGGTTTGGATTTTTCTTTGGAATTTGAATCTGCCCCTCCTTTTGCAACATCATAGGCAGCCTTGTTCCCACCTTTAAACTCACCCTTTCCATCCTTTTTCCAAGTAGAATTAGAGTTGAAATAAGGCTTAGAAACATACCTTGCTGGTCCTCTTCTTTGGAGTTGTTTTTCTACCTTGACCGCAATGTGCACCAACTCCTCTAACTCCACATATGGTTGCAAATCAACTCGGTCAGCTATATCTTTGTTCAAACCAGCCAAGAAATGTGCCATGGTAGTCTCCCTATCCTCCTCTATGTCAGCCCTAGTCATAAGCATTTCCATCTCCTTGTAGTAATCATCCACACTTCTACTTCCTTGTTTAAGAACTTAAAGTTTTTGCACAAGTTCCCTATGAAAATGTCTAGGCACAAACCTCTTTCTCATTATAGACTTAAGGTCATACCAAGTCTCTATTGGGTACTCCAAGTTTCTCCTTCGACTAGTCACCAATTGTTTCCACCAAGCTATGGCATAATCTATAAATTTTGAAACAGCAAGCTTGACCTTCTTGTCCTCACTAAAATGGTGACAATCAAATATAAGCTCTACCTTCTTTTCCCATTGTAAATAAGCCTCTGGATATGTTGTACCTTGAAAGGTAGGTATCTTAAGTTTAATACTCCCCAAATTCCTATCTACAAAATCTTCATTGCCTTGGTTTCTACCATAGTATGGATTCTCTTGCCTTCCTCCTCTACCTCTACCTAAGCCTCGGCCTCCTCTACCTCTATTTCTGCCCATCCCAACAATAGGAACATCTTCATCATCATGGTAGCCAAGGTCTTCATCTTGCCAGTCATGTTGAGGTATTTAGTTTCTACCTCCCCATCGCACTTCATTGCGGTTTGGAGTTTCTCTTTCAACTGCTTGCAACCTTGCATCTGTGCTCTCTAATGCATCCCTCATAGCCTCCATATTTCTGTTAAAACGTGCAAACTCTCCTTGTTGAGCCTCACGTAGTCTAGCCTCATCAACATGGACAGCCTCATTATTTCCACTTTGGTTTGACATTGCTGCAAAAGAACGTTAGTAAAACAAAGAAAAATAATTCAAAGGACCTCACAAAGCACTCCCTCACGTGTTTTGCACTCAAATGATGGGGATGGTCACTCGTGTTTAATTGAAGCAAATATTTCACTCACGGTTTCCTCACACCACTCTAGCTAATTCTTTTATGTTCTTAGGTGAATCACACTTTTAGAACTGTTCAAATAGCTTGTCATGTGTAGAATTTCGAAACTGAATTTGCAAAAACAAATTTGAAGCAATTCGGCCAAATAAGAAAAAAAATAACAAATAAGAAGCAATAAAATTAGGAAAACTCAATTAGAAGCAAAGGACATGCAAAAAAAAAAAAAAAAGGATTTGACCAGAATAGGAAAGAAATGATTTTAGAAGGTATTTTGAAAGAGGAAAGAGAAAAAAAAAATATCAAATCTGCATTGATAATTGATATCACTTAAATGAGCAAGGAATGTAATGATATGCAAAATCCAATACAAGATATAATAAAATCTATTCAGATATGACAATTATAAACTAGGTAAGAATAGCAAATCTAAATCAAAATCAAATCTGATTAGTATATCAGTCACCCACAAATTCTGGATTCTTCTTTTTTTTGAATACTTTCTTCTTTTCTCTCTTTTTTTTTTTTTTTTTTTTTTGTAAAACGAATTTTTTTTTTATCCTTCAACTATAAACACAAAATCTGAATTTCAGATTGCAAACAATTGAATTAATTCAAAGAAGAATAAGAACAAGACCAACACAGGAAATCAGAATTGAAGAACATGAATTATAGAATGATAAAACTTGTTCACAAAATCAGAATTTCAGATTGCAAACAATTGATTTAATTCAAAGAGGAACAAGAACAAAACAAACACAAGAAATTCAGAATTGAAGAATGTGAATTATAGAAAGATAAAACCTGATCTAGAGCCAAGCTCTGATACCAAATGATACAGAAACCTCCAAGAATAAGCTTGAGAACCCCTTTATGTATTTGAACCCCCAAAGCATTAACTTGAAAACCCCAATACTCAATTTGGCAACAACCCCCTAAGAATGGTTAGAATTCAGATTGCTTAGGCAAGATGATCAAAGAATTGGAATAAGGAAAACTTGTTTCTGAATTCCAATTTTGAAACACTCCACAAGAAGATGATCAATCTACTTGAATGTTCCTAAAGCATGTATTCTACACAAGAACACAAAGATAAAAGCAAACAGCCTTTTGGTTTAATAATTCAAAACATATTCTGTCCAAAAACACGCAGCCAAGGCTTATTAATAGCCTTTACAAAGAAAACCCTAATGAGCAAGTTCCCATTAAATGACAAGAGTTGACAAATCAAACTCTAAGATTAAGAACTAATATGATTTTATTAAAACTAATTAAATCTAGCCCATAACTAATATGGCCCATTACAAACTTAATTAAACCCATTAGTAACTTGGACTTGAATTAAGTTGTAAGGAACTTGGGCTGTACATGCTCCAAAGCTTTGGTGTCCTTGCAAACCCTCACTAGCCAAATTCACTAAGCCTTGTAGATGATGGATTAAGGCTTGTTGAAGCTTCTTAGAACAAGTTCTTGTTATAGGTCCTTGAGGCATACTGATTGGGCTAGAAACCTCTTGAACTTTATCCTTGCCTTCTTGATCTCTCTCATCTTCATGATGTTGAATCCGCTCCACTTGGTGTATAGGCTGATCCATAACAACATGTTTCACAGTAGCAATAGCAGTTTAACTTTTTGAACAAAAGATATGAGAATAGTGTAGTGCCAAAAAGAATATAAGTTAGGGCAATAATCATAAATGTATTATCATTGGATAGTTAAAAACGGTTTTAGACCAAATGTCCTTTGGCAACCCAAGCTTTATAAAGAAATCATTTAATCATATTTTAGGATAGGAAGAACTTGGGTTTCAAAGATCTCAAAGGCTCACATAGCATGATATCCCATATTGGTAACATAACATAATGTTTACTTATGGTTGTAGTATGAATATAGTGTTTACTCACCTTGTGGTTCCTTTGCTCCTAGTACATGTAGCCCTTTTGAACCTCTAAAGCTCCCTAAGCTCTATCATAATTTTTAATTCAATACTTAGTATTTATTTAATCATGATGCTATCCTATCCCATAACTACCCCATGCACATATAACATTCACATAGACTTATAGTTGCACGTAGAAGTGCGCTCATCACTTACATATAATATGTTGACTTTAAAAGTCTTATACACTTAGCCTTTGTAGACCCATATGAAAACACATTACAATCATGTCAAAACCTTTCTAAGGTCAACACAATATCATTACCATAATATCAATTTACTTTAACAATCATATTAGTACACTTAATACTTCCATATATGTCAACTTAACAAATAACCTTTCAAGTATCATGCTTATCTTTTATGACCAATTCTTTCAATCAATCTCTTCATAAATTCAAGATCTTTAATTCATTTTTAACTCATCATACAACCTACTTCCACATTATCTAATCACATTCACATATTAATCACAACATAAGATTAAGATACCTCAAGTATATCAAATTGCCTCTAGGCTTATCTAGCATTCCTTCAAATAGCATGCAATTTAACTATTTATCATTCATTTATACATATCAATAATCATTAAATATATCACACACAATTATGAACATTGGGATAAGAATCGCAATGTAGGCCGAATGCACTATTAAGGGAAAAAACTGAATTTTCTTACTTTTTTTACTTTTCGTCTATTACAATAATATATAGAAATATGGTTTAAACCAAGATTTTTCATGTAATCAAAATAGAAATTATTTTAGAATGCAATGATATTAGAATTGGCACATGTATAGATCCATATGCATGAAAATTTTCTAACTTTAGGTGTTAGGGTGAAAACCATAAACCTTTCTTGTTTCTGGTACTTTTTGGTCATTACATTAACATGTAAACACGTGTTTTAAACCCTTTTTTTATTCAATCACAATAAATATCAGTTTAGAACATCAATACCCATAATTCGGCAGCCATGGATGTTTTCCATACATGAAAATTCCAAATTTAAGGTTTAGGAAGAAAATCATGAGTTTCAAAGCTTTCCGCGCTTTCCGTTCATTACAGCGATATGCAAACACATGATTTAAATCATTATTTTCAACAAAAAAAAAACAAATATCATATTAGAATTCTTCCATACACAAATTTACAGCCATATGCACATGAAATCATGGAATTTTCTAACTTCTAAGTTCTAGCACAAAACCTTGATTTTCTTTGTTTCTTAAAACTTTTCTATCATTACAGAAATATGATTTAATTTAATATTTTTCATCTAAACACATCAAAAATGAGTTTAAATAGCAATATATAAAAATTTCCCCCCTTAGTAATGTTTATGCATGAAAATTTCAATTTTGAGTCGTAGGAATCACCTTTGGGGAAATCGCGTAGAGAGATTGGTGTTTTCTGCAGAAAAATTGATTTTTCTCTCAAGAAATTACCTAACCCAAATTTTATCAGTAAAATTTAATAAGTATTCAATGCAAAATAATTTCCCAAGATTAGTTTCATAAAAGCCAAATAGCAAATTGAAAGGAAAAAAAAACTTATGAAACGATTGGGAAATCACAAGTTTGAAAGGATTTTATGAATTTCGGTAGAGAGAAATATTTCGAGAGAATTTTTCTGCCAAAATATAGAAAACTAGAGTAATGGCTGCTGGAATAAGAGTGCTAGCCAAAATTTGTTATTTAAATGTAGGGTTTTGGGTAATTTCCAATAATATCCTTAATGAGCTAGGTTATGAGTATTTTAGTGTAGTGGGCTTTTAGGCATTTGTGCTTTTTATTTAAATTAAGGGCTGATTATGGGTAATCAAAATAAAAATATTTT
Source organism: Reutealis trisperma (assembly GCA_947687605.1). Lineage (NCBI taxonomy): Eukaryota > Viridiplantae > Streptophyta > Magnoliopsida > Malpighiales > Euphorbiaceae > Reutealis > Reutealis trisperma. Next base: position 623,968 of record CANTUT010000022.1, read on the forward strand.
TCTTGTTATTTTCATTAAAATTTCTCCCAAAAACATTTATTTAAAAAAATAATTTAAAAATACTCATAAAATTATTTTATGCTTAAAAATCGCCTTTTTACATGAAAATTCATTTTACGAAAAATAAATTATTTTACGCTAATGAATTTTATTCAAATCATTTATTTCACAATAATAATTCATATTAGGCATATTAAAATTAATTTAACATGCCCCAAACCCATAAATCATGTCACACATAAAATTCACATAGTCACACAATTTGTCACAGTAACCTTAAATTGAAATAATTTGTCACTAAAACTCATATGGTAGATGTGGGTTGTTACATTCTCCCCCCTTAAAAGAATTTTGTCCCTAAATTTAAAATACTTACCTAAATTTCCCTTAAAAGGCTAAGGATGCTTCTGCCGCATTTCCTCCTCGGTTTCCTAAGTGCACTCTTTCACTCCATGATTCCGCGATTGGACCTTAATCATGGATATCTCCTTGTTTCTTAACCTCTTCACTTGTTGATCCTTCATAGCTATTTGTGATTGCTCATAGGATAGCTGCTCATCTAACGTAATGTCTAGAGGTGACAGGACATAAGATGGAACTGACACATATTTCCTTAACATAGAGATGTGAAACACAGGATGCATATACTCCATAGTTGGGGGCAGGGAAAGTTTATAAGATACTTCCCTAGCCTTATCCAAGATTTCAAAAGGACCAACAAAATGAGGCAATAATTTCCCTTTCTTGTCAAATCTTATGACACCTTTTAGTGGAGAGACTTTCAAGAAAACGTGATCTCCCATGGCAAGGTGTACGTCCTTCCTTTTTGGGTCCGCATAGCCCTTTTGTCGACTAAAGCCCGTTTTCAGTTGATCTTGAATCAAGTGTACTTTTTCGGTAGTCTTCTTAAGCAATTTTGGCATTTCCACATATTTGTCTCAAGGCTCAACCCAACAAGCTGGAGAATGACATTTCCTCCCATACCATGCTTCATATGGTGCCATGTTGATGGATGAATGGTAGCTGTTGTTGTAGGCGAATTCAATCAAGGGTAGGTACTTATCCCAGCTACCACCAAAGTCTAAGATGCACATTCTTAGCATATCCTTGAGTGTCTGGATTGTCCTTTCAGACTGTCCATCTATTTGAGGGTGACATACAGTACTGAAATCCAGTTGTGTTTGTAATGCTTCTTGCAACTTCTGCTAGAACCTTGAGGTGAATTGAGTCCCTTAATCCGAGATGATGGAAATCGGCACTCCGTGTAATTTCACGATCTCATCCATATCAATTGTGCATACTGAGCTGCAGAATATGTAGTCTTAACTCTTAGAAAATGAGCAGACTTTGTCAATTGGTCCACTATGACCCATACAAAGTCATATCCTTTGGGGGTTCTAGGTAAGCGAACAATAAAGTCCATAGTGATGAGCTCCCACTTCCATTTAGGTAGTCAAATTTCTTATAGTAATCTTAAAGGTTGTTGATGCTCATACTTGACTTGCTAGTAAGTCAAGCAGGACGCTACAAACTTAGCCACTTCCTTCTTTAGTCTAGGCCACCAATAGTTAGCTTTCATGTTATAGTACATCTTGGTAGTTCCAGGATGAGCATAGTAAGGTGTCTAATGAGCCTCCTTCAATATCCTTTCCTTTAACCCATCCACATTAGGCACACATACTCTTTTTCCACACTTTAAAACTCCATTGACCACTTCAAACTCAAAGTTCTTCCCTTCTTTCATCTCATCCTTCAAGTCCACCATATGTAGGTCCTTATCTTGTGAATCCCTAATTTCCTCCATTAGCTTAGACTTCACTTGGAAATGAGCCACTAAAACTCTTTATCCTCCAACCTCTAGCCTCAAACCTTGACTGAACAATTCCTTTAATTCCTTCATAATCGGCCTCTTATGTACATTCACATGGGCTAGGCTTCCTATCAATTCCTGACTTAAGGCATCTGCCATTACGTTTGCCTTTCCAGGGTGATAGAGAATCTGATAGTCATTGTCCTTCATAGTTCAATCCATGCCCTCTGCTTCAAGTTGAGATCTCTTTGGCTCAAGATGTATTGAAGACTTTTATGATATGTGTAGATCTCACACTTTATGCCATACATGTCACATCCCAGCCTTAGAGATATGATGGTCCTAGAACATGGGGAGACATAAGGTCACCCACGCCCGTAGAACCCACTTACATATAAACAAATCATGCCCAGAATCTTACCAAACCTCTTACGATAACTCATTCAAAACATTTAGATGAATACCATAATTTGCGAAAGACTTAGAGTAAATCGTTACATAAGTAGGGATGCTTCTACCACATCCCTTCCTTAACTTCCTAAGTATACTCATCCATTCCATGATTATGCTAGTAAACCTTAAATCATAAATATCTCCTTGATACACCAATATCTCCCATCCTTAGTTCAAAATTTTAATTGCTTTCCTCTATAGTCAATACAAGAAGTTGCCATCCATTAATGTCTACCTCACAGTCTTTAAACAATACCTTACTTCCATCATTTCTCCCCAAAGGATCAACACTACTAAGGGTTCATTAATTTATTCCTTATCTCTGCCGAGACTCCTAGCAAAATATCGAGACACAAATGAATTTGCAGCACCAGAATCAATCAAGCATCTTGTACTAAAACTTTAAATGGGAATAATACCTTCTTATTTTTAAATCACACTAAACAAAAAAAAAAAATTCTTCCTTCGACTATAATCAATATCTATATAAGTGATAGAGAAATCCCAAGCTTTCCTGTTATTCCAGTCTATATGGTAGTATTTAAACCACAAATTCCTTAATATACTTCACTTACTTCATACCATATACTTATGTATATATAATGTAACTGATTTGTTTCATTCTCTTGCCAATCATTACTAATTATCATTCCTCTTCCTATGACATCAATCGCAATTATCATTTAATGACTCCATATAATTCATATATCAAACCATTGTATCATGTAAGCATTTCATACCTCATAATATTATACCCATCAATCATTAATCTCACTTAGATCAAAACTTAGTCAACTTCTCTTTCTAACCCACATAACCCCATTATTAAAATATCATACTAACCATGCATCTTACATGAGTACATATTATATCATGTCCTATCTTATATCACATATTATATAGCGTATATCACATTGCATATATCACATATCACTTATCACATAGCACATATCACATATCAAAATCATGTAACATATATCTCATAGCATGAAGAATTCCCTTATCATGCAAAAGTGAATCATGCCATAAAGGAATCAATCCACACTAAGTCGCCAAGTAATCAATTAACATCATTCCATTGCAAGACTCTTCTTTTTCTTGAGATGGATAGCAAGCATGGCCCTTTTGAACATCTCTCGCCATGTCCTCTTACATGCCACATACGATGCTCTAGGTCGCGGTCCTCGAGCAGGGGTAATCTTCGTGGTCATCTGGTAAAGAAATCGTAAGGCACACAAGCAAATAAAAACAAAGAGTACTATAGCTTATTAGGATTTCGCGGAACTAATCTAGCGATAGACAGCAAGTGACATGACAAGAAGATTCCTATGCTCTAGGATTATACTTAGTCAAACCAATAAGTAGACAAGTCTAAACTAGACTTTAAAAACTACAGCTCTGATACCACCTTTGTCACATCCCAACCTTAGAGATATGACGGTGCTAGAACATGGGGAGACATAAGGTCACCCACGCCCATAGAACCCACTTACATGTAAACAAATCATGCCTAGGATCTTACCAAACCTCTTACGATAACTCATTCAAAACATTTAGATGAATACCATAATTTGCGGAAGACTTAGAGTAAATCGTTACATATAAAATCCATAAGGAAAATAATATAAATCTCTATAAGTATCAATTAACATTCCCGGAGCATCTAAAGACAAGACTTCATAATCATAGTATTATTGATAACTCGGACAAGGAATTCCCCAAGCGAAATAGAATGCTTGAGCCATCACCTTGCCTCCTCACATTTGCTCACCTGGAACCACACAAGGAAAAAGGGTGAGATAGATGATCTCAATGAGTAAACAATAGTGATTGTACAATAACACATATCCCTTAGAAAGGGCCCATAACTCATAACTTATAGCTCATGATTCATGGTTTGCAATTTAGAAAGGTTTGCAGAAATCACACTTATAACACATAGAGTGAAGGCTACTGCCATAATTACTCAAACACATAGAGTGAAAGCTATTGCCATAATCACTCGAACACATAACACATAGAGTGAAGGCTATTGCTGTAATCACTCGAACACATAGCTGATAATTACTCGCATCGGTACGAGTAGCACATAGCCGATGATCACTCGTATTAGTACGAGAAGCACATAGCCGATGATTACCCGCATCAGTACAAGAAGCACATAGCCGATGATTACCCGCATCGGTACGAGAAGCACATAGCCAATGATTACTCGTATCGGTACGAGTAGCACATAGCCAATGATTACTCGCATCGATACGAGGATTTCTACATAAAGGGTAAAAGGTACCATAGCTAGAGCTAATGGTAATCACAATTATCAATATCACATAAGGCATCAATAACATATATTCCAATAACAATAGTGGTTTAACTTTCAAGCAAAAGATACAATGATAGTGTAGTTCCAGAAAGAATATAAGTTGGGAAGTTAATCGCAAGAAGTTCTCATTGGATAAACAAAATGGTTTTGGACCAAATGTCCCTTAGCAGCCCAAGCTTGTCAAAGAAATCATATAATAAAATAAAAATGGAAAGAACTTGGGTTTCAAAGATCACAAAGGTTCATATAGCAATATATCACATTCTTGTAACACAACAAAATGTTGTTTGCACTTATAACATGAATACGATGTTTACTTACACTTGTAACAAAAGTATTGTGTTTACTCACCTTGGGGTTCCTTTGCTCCTAGTACACGTAGTCCCCTTTGCACTTCTAAGGCTCCTCAAACACTAACATAATATTTGACTTAATACTTAGTAAATATTTACTTATGATGTTCCTATCCCATAACAACCCATGTACATATAACATACACATACACTTAGAGTCCACACATAGGTGTACTCATCACTTGCACATATCACGTTGACTTAAAAGTCTTGCATACTTAGGCCTTATAAGCTCACATGAAAACACATTGCAATCATATTAATACCTTTTTAAGGTCATCACATTATCATTACCTCAATATCAATTCACTTGTCAATTATTTTAGTTCACTTTATGCTTCCATACATGTCAACTTAACAATTAATCCTTCAAACATCATACTTAACTCTTATGACCCCTTTTACTTCATTAACTCATAATCATATGTTCATCATCAAGTCATCATAACATCTAGTTCCATATTTTCCAATCACATTTGCATTCTAACCATAATATAATATTAAGATACCTTAAGTATACCATAAGTATACCAAAATGCATTTAAGCTTATCTAGGATCATATCTTCAACTAACATGCAATTTCATCATCTACTATACATACATTCATGTCAACAATCACCAAGACACATCATATAAAATTTATAAACATTTGGACACAATTGTTCATGTAGGCCGAATGCATCATTAAGGTGAAAACCAAATTCTTCTTCTTTTCGGGCTTTCCGTCTATTTCAGAAATATGTAAAAATATGGTTTAAACCAAGATTTTTCATGTAAGCATAACAAAAATCATTTTAGAACTTAAATCCATAAGAATTGGCCACTATTGGTGCCATTAATATATAAAAATTCAATCTTTTGCATTATAGTGCACAAAACATGAGTTTTCTTGTTTTCGGTATTTTCTGGTCATTTCAGAAATATGTAAACAGGTTGTTTAAACCATTATTTTTCATTCAATCATTGAAAATATCAGTTTAGAACACATTCCTTCATGAATCGTCAGCCATAGGTAAGGTTTATACAAAAAAAATTCCAAGTTCAGAGGCTTAGGTGAAAAATAATGAGTTTCCGCGCTTTTCGCGCATTTCGTTTATTTCTGCGATAAACAGACACATGATTCAAATTATTATTTTTCATCTAAACAAAACAAATATCATATTAGAACATCAATTCACACAAATCGGCAGCCATGTATTCATGAAAGAATAAAATTTTCCAATTTCCAAGTCCTAACACAAAAACCTTAAATTCCTTTGTTTTTTGAAACTTTTCGGTCATCACAGAAATATGCAGAAATATTATTTCATGCAATATTTTTCATCAAAACAATTCAAAAATTAGTTTAGAATACAAACAAGTACAAATTGCCCCCCTTATGATGTTTATGCAATAAAATTGTGATTTTAAGTTATAGAATTCACCTTTGGAGAAATCTTGCGAAAAGAATCGTGTTTTCGGTAGAAAATAAATTTTCTCTCCCAAAAATTCACTCAAACATAATTGAATCTATAGAAATCAGTAATCAAACAGTTCAAAATAATTTTCCCATAATTTATTTCATAGAAAACAGTTTAGAAATCGAAAGAGGATAAAAACTTATAATTACGGTCGCGAAATCGCGAAACGGTAAAGTGTTTTCGATATTTCGGTAGAGAGAATTATTTTGAGAGGTTTTTCTGCTAGAATACAGAAAGATTGAGGGAATGGCTGCTGGAAATCCTTGTTTGGCCGAAAATTAGAATATATATTAGGGTTGGAGTAGAATTTCCACTTTTACCCTTAATGAATTAGGTTAGGAGCATTTTTGTGTAGTGGGCTTTTGGGTATTTGGGCCTTTCTTTTAAATTTTCGGCTGAAATAGAATAAAAATAAAAAGAATATTTTTCTTATTAATTCTGGAACATTTCCCTCAAAAATATTTATTTTAAAATATTTTAAAAATACCCATAAAATTATTTTATGCTTAAAAATCGTCTTTTTACATGAAAATTCATTTTATGAAAAATAAATTATTTCATGCCAATGCATTTTATTCAAATCATTTATTTCACAATCATAATTCATATTAGGCATATTAAAATTAATTTAACATGCCCCAAACTCATGAATCACGTCACACATGAATTTTTATATAGTCACACAATTTGTCACAATAAGCCTAAATTCAAATAATTTGTCACTAAAACTCCTAGGGTATATGTGGGTTGTTACAATAGATGTAATGTCTCTAGATCTTTAGAGCAAATACTATGGTAGCTAATACCAAATCATGAGTAAGGTGATTCACTTCATGCCTCTTCAGTTGTCATGATGCATGGGCAATGACTTTACCATTTTGCATCAATATGCATCTAAGTCCTACTCTCAAAGCATCGCAGTAGATGGTGAATCCTTCTTTTCCTTCGGGTAATGCTAAAATTGGGGCCGATATCAAGCATTTCTTTAGCTTCTGAAAGCTCTCCTCATAGGACTTTTCCTAATTAGACTGAACTTGCTTTTTAGTCAACTTGGTCAATGGGGCTACTATCTTTCCAGCCATGCCTAAGAAACTCCATACTTCTGAAGCTGTTGTGGGTTGTGGCCAATTTGCTATCGATTCAACTTTCTTATGATCAACTTAGATCCCTTCCTTACTTACTACATGTCTAAGAAAGTTGACAGACTCCATCCAAAACTCACACTTAGATAGCTTGAGTAAAGCTGATGATCACATAGTGTTTGCAGCACGATGCGCAAATGTTCTTCATGCTCTTCTTTACTCTTAGAGTAAATTAGGATGTCATCAATGAACACGATCATGAACTTGTCAAGAAATAGCTTGAATACTCGATTCATCAAGTCCATGAAAGCAACAGGAGATTCATCAGACCGAATGGCAAAATCGTGAACTCGTAATAGCCGTACCTAGTACGGAAGGCAGTCTTGCAGATGTCCTCACCATGGATCTTTAGTTGATGATAGTCGGACCTCAAATCGATCTTGGAGAGGTGACCAGCTCCTTGTAATTGATCAAAAGGGTCATCGATCCTTAGTAAAGGATACCTATTCCTCATAATGACTTTGTTAAGCTAGTGATAGTTGATGCACATCTGGAATGAGCCATCCTTCATCTTTACGAACAACACTGGAGCACCCTATGGTGAGCTACTCAATCGAATAAAACCCTTGTTGAGTAGATCATGCAATTGCATCTTTAATTCTTTCAACTTTATTGGTGCCATATGATGTGGTGGTATCGATATAGGTTACATACCAAGTAGCAGTTCAATGTTGAACTCAATCTCATGGTCAGGTGGTATTCTAGGTAGGTCCTCTTATCTCGAATGGTGGTCTTCTTATTAGTATCAATTACATGGGCTAAGTATGCTTGGCACCCCTTCCTTAACATCTTTTTTGCTCCCAAAGTTGATATCAAGTTTGGGGGATTCTCATTCCTATCTCCCTAATACACAAACTTCTTTTCGTTCTTATCTCAAAACTTAACAAGCTTTTCTCTATAGTCGATACGAGCTCCATGCTCATTAACCAGTCCATCCCTAATATCACATCAAATTCTAGTACGTCTAGTTTTAGCAATTCTATAGGGAGTTTTCATCCATTAATATCTACCTCACAACCTTTAAACCCATACTTCACTTGCATCACCTCCCCCAAAGGAGTTGATACTACTGAAGGTTCACTCATCAATTCCTTATCCCTACCAAGACTCTTAGTCAAACATGGTGATACAAAAGAATGCATGGCACTAAAATCAATCAAACATCTTGCACTAGAATTTTAGATAGGGATGATACATATAATGGCTGTGTACGAAATGTAGGCCTTTTGCTGATTTAAGGCGGAGACTCAACCTTTACCCTTATTCTCCATTGCTGGTGCATTCCTAACCGCTTGCCCCTTATCCTTGGCTCCTTACCCTTGCGATTGGAATGGTCTAGATTGTGGACATGCTGTGATCCCATTGCCTTGACTCCTCATTTGAGGGCAGTCTTTAATGAAGTGTCCCATTTGCCCACACTTAAGGCGTGCTCCAGAATCTTTTCAGCAAATTCCAGGATGCTTCTTTCCACATTTGCTGCAAGTGGGCAGTTCTTGTTTGGCTTGACCATTCCATGGTCCAGGTGTTAAAGATTCATTCCTTAGGCCTTAAAGATTCATTCCTTGGGCCTCCTCCTCCTCTATGTTGTCCTCTATGACCTTTGTTCCTATGCTTCCCCTTTTAGTCTCATTCAGCTCTCTCTGCCATATACCTCTTCTCTATTATCTTGGCCTTATCTATTAGCTTGGCCAAGGTTGGAAATTCCATTGCTGCCAATGAATTGAACAAAGGTATGATCAATCCTCTTAAGAATTAGTTGATGTGGCTAGCTTTGGTAGGAACGATGTTAACAGCAAATTGGCTAAGTCGATTGAATTCCGTGGAATAATTCGATATTGTCATTCTAGGTTTATGCTTTAGCTGCTCAAACTGTAACACCCTATCTTGGCTTTCACCTTTAGGCAAGAACTAATCCATCACTTCTTATTTGAACTTTGCCCATGTAGGTGGGCCTGCCCTATAAAGTCGCTCTTCGATGTTTCTCTCATACCAGTGCCAAGCTTCCTTCTTAAGTTGAAGTCCTACCAACTCAATCACTTGGGTATTTGAGTAAGACAATCCACAAACTAGCTTGTCCATCTCATCCAAGAATTCATATGGGTCATCACCCTCCTCACCATAGAAGATAGGCGGTTGTAGCTTTTTGAACTCCGCTATGGTCATCCCTTCGTCAAGTAACCGCTTCCTCTCTCTTTGAGTAGGTGCCACTACTGTAGGTGGCGAAACTCCATTCCTTTTTTGAGTTAGTGGTGCTTCCTGCCATTAAGCTTGCAACTCATCCAATTCCTTATGCAAGTCTCTCATTTCCCCTTGCGCATAGCTTACACCTCTTATGAAGATGCTTGCTCACTAGAGCCCATGGTCGGTGCCCCCTGAATTAGATCTTTCTCTTGACTATGCAGGTGCAGAGGTAGCATATGATGGAGTGTTTGAAATGACATCAACACTTGCCCTGACAGGTTAGACAGTTGTGCGAACCTTCTTTTTGGGAGGCATTTTGCTTATCACGATAAGGGAATTTAGTACTAATCCCCTATTCTAACACATTTAACCCCACTATTATACTAGCATAAACATCATGCATTTATCATATCACATCACTAAGCACATGTCATATATACATCACATATCACATAGTTTATCACATATCACATATCACAATTAAATAGCATTTATCTCATAATATGAAAATAACCTCTTACCATGGTAAGTTAATCATATCATAGTAATAAAAGAAATCATCTCATACTAGTTGACTAGGCAGTTAAAGGGAAATATCATTCATATCATATAAAGCACTATGTCGTTATGTCAATCATCACTAACTACTCATCCTAGATCTTGTGTGTCCTCCACCTGGGAAGTCGAGAGTAACATGGTCACTGCTACCACATGATAACAAAGAAGATCTTCATCCTGTCGGCAACTAGTCGAAGACAAAGACCTCACTGGTGAATAGTCTCTCCCATGCTCAATAATCCCTGTCTTAGCTGCTCCACATCCACCCTCAAGGCATGAACTAAAAGCCTAAGACATTGATTCTCCTCCTTCAAATATGAATAATCATCTTCTAATTTATGAGTCTTACTATGGACCTAATCATGATCCAAGCACTCCTCAGGGCCTTCCTCTTCCTCAGGGGTCTCCTCTCTCATTGGATGAATCACATATACGACTTTCTCAAACATCTTCGGCCAAGTCCTCTTATATGTTACACAGGGTGCTCTAGGTCGTGGTCCTCGAGCAGGGGTAATCTTCTTGGTCATCTGCCAAAAGAATCATAAGGCTAGCAAACAATGTCAAGGATTACTAAAACCTACAAAGATTTCATGGAACTATGCTAGCGATAGACTGCAAATGACATGAGAGGAAAATTCCTATGCTCCAGGATTATACTTATTTTACCCAATAAATAGAAAAGTCTAGACTAAATTTTTAAAACTACGACTTTGATAACAACTTCACTCTGGTCAAATTGCAATAAAGGAAAACCTATAGCTCTGATACCACTTTTGTCACATTTCAATTTTAGAGACATCAAGTCCTAGAACACAGAGAGATATAAGGTCACCCACACCCGTAGAACTCACTTACACATATATAAGTCATGCCTAGGATCGTACCAAACCTTATACAATAACTCATTTAAAACATTATATGAAAACCTTTAGTTGTGGAAGATAGTAATTAGACACTTTACATATAATCCATAAGGAAATAATATTCATAATTGGACACTTCACATATAATCTTTAAAGAAATAATATTCATAATCCACTCGAAAACCTTAATAAATAACATCTCAAAATAAACATAAAAAATAAATATTTTCGAAGCATCTAACGACAACCCTTCATAGCATAATATTATTAAAGACTTGAATAAGGAGTTTCCCTAAGCGAAGTAGAATGCTTAAGCTATCACCTTGCCTCCTCATATTGCTCACCTAGAACCACACAAGGAAAGAAAATAGGGTGAGATAGATAATCTCAATGAGTAAATGGTATAGCACATACATTAACATATATTCCTTTGAAAAGGATACTCATAGCTTATACACATAGTTCATGATTTACAATTTATGAATTAGGTTGCAATTTAGCAAGGTTTTCAATTTAACAAGTTTGCAGAAATCACACTTATAACACATAGAGAGTGAAGGCTGTTGCTCTATCACTCGAATACATAATGGAGAGGTGGACTTAAACCAAATTCTAACTCCTATCACATAGAAGGCATGAAGCTGATAAGGCCCTACGGTTAGAACTGCCCTTTTCTAGCTGAGGTAAATACACTACCCCTATCCATCAGGTTAAGACTGTGTACATAGGTTTTGATGATTACCCACATCAGCATGAGGACTTCTGTATAAAAGGTTAAAGGTATCATAGCTAGAGCTAATGGTAATCATATATAACAATAATATTAAGGCAACAATAACATTTATCATAATAGCAATAGTAGTTTAACTTTTTGAATAAAAGATACGAGAATAGTATAGTTCCAGAAAGAATATAAGTTAGGGCAATAATCATAAATGTATTATCATTGGATAGTAAAAAATGGTTTTGGACCAAATGTCATTTGGCAACCTAAGCTTTACAAAGAAATCATTTAATCATATTTTAGGATAGGAAGAACTTGGGTTTCAAAGATCTCAAAGGCTCACATAACATGATATCCCATATTGGTAACATAACATAATGTTTACTTATGCTTATAGCATCAATATAGTGTTTATTCACCTTATGGTTCTTTTGCTCCTAGTACATGTAGCCCTTTTGAATATCTAAAGCTCCTCAAGCTCTATCATAATTTTTAATTCAATACTTAGTATTTATTTAATCGTGATGCTATACTATCCCATAGCTACCTCATGCACATATAACATTCACATATACTTACAGTTGCACATAGAAGTGCGCTCATCACTTGCAAGTAATATGTTGACTTTAAAAGTCTTGTACACTTAGCCTTTGTAGGCCCATATGAAAATAAATTACAATCATGTCAAAACCTTTCTAAGGTCAACAAAATATCATTACCATAATATCAATTTACTTCAATATTCATCTTAGTACACTTAACACTTCTATATATGTCAACTTAATAAATAACCTTTCAAGTATCATGCTTATCTCTTATGACCAATTCTTTTAATCAATCTCTTCATAAATTCAAGATCATTGATTCATTTTTAACTCATCATACAACCTACTTCCACATTATCCAATCACATTCACATATTAATCACAACATAACATTAAGATACCTCAAGTATATCAAATTGCCTCTAGGCTTATCTAAGGTCATTCCTTCAACCAATATGCAATTTAACAATTTATCATTCATTCATACATATCAATAATCATTAAAATACATCACACAAAATTATAGACAATGGGATAAGAATCCCAATGCAAGCCGAATGCTCTATTAAAGGAAAAAACTGAATTTACTTACTTTTTGCACTTTCCATCTATTACAATAATATGTAGAAACATGGTTTTGTCACATCCTAACTTTTGAGATATGACGGTTCTCGAATATGGGGAGACATAATGTCACTCATGCTCATAGAACCAATTGACACATATATAAATTATGCCTAGGATCATACCAAACCTTATTTAATAACTCATTTTAAATAATATATGAAAACATTTTGTTGTGGAAGACAGTAATTAGACACTTCACATAGAATCCATAAGGAAATAATATTCATAATCCACTTGAAAACTTAATAAGTAATAATATCTCAAAATAAACATCAAAAATAAATATTCCCAGAGCATCTAATGACAACACTTCATAGCATGGTATTATTAATGACTTTGATAAGAAAATCCCCAAGCAAAGGAAAATGCTTAAGCCATCATCTTGCCTCCTCACATTTGCTCACCTGGAACCATGCAAGGAAAAAGAGGTGAGATAGATGATCTCAATGAGTAAATGATAAAGCACATACATTAACACATATTCCTTTGAAAAGGAAACATATAGCTTATACTTATAGTTCATGATTTACAATTCATGAATCAAGTTGCAATTTATCAAGGGTTCAATTTAGCAAGTTTGCAGAAATCACACTTATAACACATAGAGAGTGAAGGCTATTTCTCTATCACTTGAATAGATAGAGGAGAGGTGGCCTCATACCAAATTTCAACTCCTATCACATAGAAGCTGTGAAGCTGATCAGGCCCTATGGTTAGAAATGCCCCTTCTAGTTAATGTGGGTACACAACCCCTATCCATTGGGTTAAGACCGTGTGCACAGGTTTTGATGATTACCCATATCGGCATGAGGACTTCTGCATAAAGGGTTAAAGGTAACAAAGCTAGAGCTAATGGTATTCACATACAACAATAACATTTAAGGTAGTAATAACATGTATCATTTTAACAATGGCAATTTAACTTTGAGCAAACGATACAAAAATAGTGTAGTTCTAAAAAGAATATAAGTTAGGGTAATAATCACAAGGAATTATCATTGGATAACAAAATGGTTTTTGGACCAATTATCCTTTGGCAACTCAAGCTTTACAAGGAATTCACTTAATCATATTTGAGGATAGGATGAACTTGGGTTTCAAGATCTTAAAGGCTCACATTATATAATATCACATATTTGTAACATAACATAATGTTACTCACACTTGTAGCAAGATTATAGTGTTTACTCACACTTGTAGAATGAATATGATGTTTACTCACCTTGTGGTTCCTTTGCTCCTAATTCACATAGCCCTTAAACTTCTAAGACTCCTCAGGCTCTATCATAATATTTAATTCAATAATTAGTATTTATTTAATCTTGATGCTATCATATCCCATATCTACCCCATGTACATATAACATTCACATACCGTTAGAGTTGCACATATAAGTTCACTCATCATTTGCGCATAACAGGCTGACTTTATAAGTCTTGCACACTTAGCCTTAATAGGTCTATATTAAAACACATTATAACTCATGTCAATACCTTTCTAAGGTCAATACAATATCATTATCTTAATATCAGTTCACTTTAATAATCATCTTAGTACACTTAACACTTCCATACATGTCATCTTAACAAATAACCTTTCAAACATTATGCTTATCTCTCATGACCAATTCTTTCAATCAATCTCTTCATAAATTCAAGACCATTAATTCATTATCAAATCATCATAACATCTATTTTCATATTTTCCAATTACATTCACATTCTAATCACAATATAAGGTTAAGATACCTTACATATACCTTAAGTATACCAAAGTGCCTCTAGGCTAGTCTCTAGTCATTCCTTCAACCAACATGTAATTTAACTATTTGTTATGCATACATACATGCCAATAATCATTAAAATACATCACATAAAAATTATAGACATTGGGATAAAAATATCAATGTAGGCCGAATGCCTTATTCAAATAAAAACCTAAATTTTCTTATTCTTCGCACTTTCCATCTATTACAGTAATATGTAAAAACATGGTTTGAACCAAGATTTTTCATGTAATCAAAACAAAAATCATTTTAGAACATAGATATGTAGGAATTGGCTCACATATACATTCATATGCATGAAATTTTCCAGCTTTAAGTTTTAGGATGAAAAACCATGAGTTTTCTTATTTTTGGTATTTTTCGGTCATTACAGCAATATGTAAACAAGTGGTTTAAACTATTATTTTTCATTCAATCATAGCAAATATCATTTTAGAACATCCACATGTATGAATCGGCAGCCATTGACCATAATTATGCATGAAAATTCCAAGTTTCAAGGTTTAGAATGAAAATCATGAGTTTTTAAGCTTTCCACACTTTTCATTCATTACAGCGGTATGCAAACACATGATTTAAATCATTATTTCTCATACAAAAAAAACAAATATCATATTAGAATCCATCCATATACAAATCGGCAGCCACCTATATAAATAATCATAGAATTTTCTAACTTTTAAGTTCCAGTACAAAAACATTGAATTCCTTTGCGTTATGAAAATTTTCGGTCATTACAATAATATGCAAAAATATGATTTAATTCAATATTTTTCATCTAAACAAATCAAAAATTAGTTTAGAATGCAATCATATAGAAATCCTCACCCTTTGGTATGGTTTATGCATAAAAATTTCAATTTTAAATTACAGAATTCACCTTTGGAGAAATCACATAGAGAGGTTGGTGCTTTCGGTAGAAAAATTAATTTTTCTCTCAAGAAATCACCTAGCCCAGATTTTATCAGTAAAAATCAATAAATATTCAGTTCAAAATAATTTTCTGAAGATTAGTTTCATAAAAATCAAATAGCAAATATAAAAGAAAAGAAAAACTTACAAAACAGTCACGAAGTCGCAAGTTTGAAAGGATTTTTATGAATTTCGGTAGAGAGATATTTTGAGAGAATTTTCTACCAAAATAATGAAATAACAGAGTGGTGGTTGCTGGAATGAAGGGCTGGCTGAAATTTAGGTTAAATATTAGGGTTTTGGAAAAAATTTCTAAGATTACCCTTAATGAGCTAGGTTAGGAGTATTTTAGTATAGCAGGCTTTTGGGTATTTAGGCTTTTTAATTAATTTAGGGGCTAATTATAGGTAATTAAAAATAAAATATTTTTCTTATTATTGTCATTAAAATTTCTCCCAAAACATTTATTTAAAAATAATTTTAAAAATACACATAAAATTATTTTATGCTTAAAAATTATCCTTGTACATGAAAATTCATTTTATGAAAAATAAATTATTTCATGCCAATGCATTTTATTTAAACCATTTATTTCACAATAATAATTTATATTAGGCATATTAAAATTAATTGAACATGCCCCAAACTCATAAATCACGTCATACATGAATTTTCATATAGTCACACAATTTGTCACAATAACTCTAAATTCAAATAATTTGTCACTAAAACTCTTAGGGTAGATATGGGTTGTTACAGGTTTGAACCAAGATTTTTCATGTAATCAAAACAAAAATCATTTTAGAACACAATGATATAAGAATCGGCACATGTATAGATCCAAATGCATAAAAATTTTCTAGCATGAAAACTTTCCAACATTAAGTGTCAGGGTGAAAACCATAAACCTTTCTTATTTTTGGTACTTTCCGGTTATTATAGTAACATGTAAATACGTGTTTTAAACCATTATTTTTATTCAATCACAACAAATATCAATTTAGAACATCAATACACAAAATTTGGTAGCCATGGATGTTTTCTATATATGAAAATTCCAAATTTAGGGTTTAGGAAGAAAATCATGAATTTTCAAGCTTTTCGCGCTTTTCGTTCATTACAACAATATATAAACACATGATTTAAATCATTATTTTTCACCTACAAAAAACAAATATCATATTATAATTCTTCCATACACAAATCGATAGCCATATACACATGAAGTCATGGAATTTTCCAACTTCTAAGTTCTAGCACAAAACCTTGGAATTTTCCAACTTCTAAGTTCTAGCACAAAACCTTGAATTTCTTTATTTTGAAACTTTTTAATCATTACAGTAATATGTAAAAATATGATTTAATTCAATATTTTTCATCTAAACATATCAAAAATCAGTTTAGAATAGAAATATGTAAAAATCGCCCCCCTTGGTAATGTTTGTGTATGAAAATTTTAATTTTATGTCGTAGGAATCACCTTTAGAGAAATCACATAGAGAGGTTGGTGCTTTTTGTAGAAAAATTGATTTTTCTCTCAAGAAACCTAACCCAAATTTTATTAGTAAAAATTATTAAGTATTCAATTCAAAATAATTTCCCAAGATTAGTTTCATAAAAACCAAATAGCAAGTTGAAAGGAAAAGAAAAACTTATGAAACAGTTGCGAAATCACGAGTTTATGAATTTTGGTAAAGAGAAATATTTTAACAAAATTTTTCTGCCAAAATACAAAAAAATAGAGTAATGGCTGCTTTAATGAGAGTGCTAGCTAAAATTTGCTATTTAAACATAGGATTTTAGGCAATTTCCAATAATATCCTTAATAAGCTAGGTTATGAGTATTTTAGTATAGTTGGCTTTTAGGCATTTGAGCTTTTTATTTAAATTAGGGGCTAATTATGGGTAATCAGAATAAAAATATTTTTTTTATTATTTTCATCAAAATTTTCCTCAAAACATTTATGCAAAAAATTAATTTAAAAATACTCATAAATTATTTTATGCTTGAATATCACCTTTTTATATAAAAATTCATTTTACGAAAAATAAATTATTTCATGCTAATGAATTTTATTCAAATAATTTATTTAACAATAATAATTCATATTAGGCATATTAAAATTAATTTAACATGCCCCAAATCCATAAATCATGTCACATATAAAATTCACAAAGTCACACAATTTGTCACATTAACCCTAAATTCAAATAATTTATCACTAAAACTCATAGGGTAGATGTAGGTTGTTATAAAAGTGTGTCTCAACTGTGTAATGACATTAGATATTGATCAATGTGAATTTAATCTATATGATTGTAGAATCTAAAGATAAAGGCAAGGGATATTATTCAAGATATCGAGAAGTGTCACTTTTACTTGCGTTAAGTGCTAATTTGGAGGGAAGGAGTTCAAGGTGAATACTTAATAACATAGTATGATTTGTGCCATAAATATGCAACCCTTGTTTGAATCATCTTCCATTGATGTGTATCACATTTCCATATTGAACATGAATTCTCTTGTAGGGATAACAATTTGCACTTTACCCATGGGTACCCACCCGAGCCCTACCCTGTCAAAGCGGGTAATACCCAAGTTGACTGGGTAATGGGTATAGAAAAATTTATACTTAAAAAAATAGCATTGGGTTTTAGTAGGGTATGGATAGTGTAGTGCCTTAACATACTTGTACCCGTACTCTACCCAAACTATCACATTTATATATTTTATATAAAACTTTAAATATTTTATTATTTTATATAAAATTTTTAGTATTTTAGTATCTAAAATAATTCTTATATTTTCTTAAATATAAAAATAGATTTGAATTGACCTAAATATCCTTAAGTAATTTGTATTCTAATAATTAAAACTACATTATTTTAGTAATAGATTTTTAGTAATTTAATAATTGCATTGAGACTATCAGAATCTCCTTTAATTTAGTTACATAATTTATTATACCTTATCATTTTATTGAGGATAAAAAAGTCATTTTGTATCATTGATATATAATGTTAAACCTAACCATAAATTTATCTCATTCTTCATTTGGTCATTCTAGTCCTTCTCTTTCCTCAATTCTCTCTTTTTGGGGTCTCCATTTCTTTTGTCCTTAGAATCATTCTCTTCAAACTCTGCAAATTTCCTATTTTCTAACTCTCTAAATCTCCTTTTGTTTTCTCTCCAAGATTTTCTCTAAATTTTCTTTTTTTTTTTTTTCATTGGATCTTCTTCTCTCTCTGGTTTTATAATTAAATAAGCTTTCTTTAAATTAATATTATTCCATGATTTTTCTTTTTACTTCTTATAATTTTGAGTGTAAAAATGATAAAATAAAGAGTCACTTTCGTATATTTGAGATGCATCTACTACATAGATATTTCATACTCACTATATTTGAAGTTAATATTATTTATGACACTTATTCCTTTTTTTTTATTAATATTAATTCATCCCATTTTATCTTTACTTCTCTTACATAAAACAACTCATTAGAACACTAT
Source organism: Reutealis trisperma (assembly GCA_947687605.1). NCBI lineage: Eukaryota > Viridiplantae > Streptophyta > Magnoliopsida > Malpighiales > Euphorbiaceae > Reutealis > Reutealis trisperma. Next base: position 643,216 of record CANTUT010000022.1, read on the forward strand.
GTTCTTTGAAATTTTAGTATTTATAAATTCATATCAAGTAAATAAATCAAAATCCTAAAAATCTAGTAATCAATTAGCCCAAATCACTATGTTCTTTATCAAACAAATTCATTTTATTTTTTAAATAAAATATGCTAAATTTACATGTATATTTCAAAATAATTTGGTAATTATTTAGGTAATAGGTTATTCATGAGTTACCCGAAACCGTATGGGTATGGGGTGTTAGAGTATATGCCCTAGAGCTATGTATATGTTATGTAAATGTAAAACATTATCCCAAAATTGCAATAAAATATATGTTTATAAATGAAATTGTTCCATCATATTAAATATATATTTGTAGTCCACAAGTATTTTTAAAACAGGATGTATTCTCAAGTGTTGAGAATATAGACGTTAGATCGCTCTTAAACAAATACTTTGAAATGTTCATGGTCATAAAATTAATGACTAGGCATCATTAATTTTGGAAGACCATCACCTTTATTTATAATATATAATTAGTATATGATACTTATGATTATAGGGACAGTGAGCCTTATGCTGTTTGACAAACATTGTCGATAAAAAACATGTAGATATTTATATGATGAATAGTTGAACTGTGACAATAGATGATGATAACAAAGAGTTTTATTTTTAGTCAATAAATCATCATCTAGGTGTGAGACCTCACCCGAGCGTCAGTCCAATCCGCTAAAGGGAATCAAAATGTTCATTTATGAAAGAACTCACAAGGAAGCCCTCAGGCTTATCTTTGATAGATTTGAAAATTATTTCTTAGAGTCACCACCTTAATTTATTTTTATCTGGGAAAATATAAAGAAAAAACCCATTTGACTCCAATTATTACCTAAAAGAAAAGATCACTAGCCTTGAAACCAAAGAGGATCCAAGCACTAGGTTTTTAGTTTACTTTAAAAAAAAAATAAGTTTAGCCAATTAATATAAGAGTGACTTAAAATATATTTCATAAACAATCTAAGATGCATGAACAATTTATATTATGCATGATCATTCAACTCATCCATTCAATAATAAAGTAACTACACAATCAAGGTTCAAAATAAAAGAAAGCTAATATTACAATAAAATCCCAAACTTAAGGGATACCTCCTCTAGCCCTTATGGGTTCTAGGAAAATCACACATTCTCCAAATGAATCCTAATAACAAAGTAAAACAAAATAAAATAAAAGTAAGTGAAAAAGGTAATAGAGAGGGAAGAGTTAGTTAGTTAGTTTTAATTGGATTCGATGCTTGAACCAAGCATGCCTGCGTATTCCTTTAAATGAGAATCATAACACACACAGTTCTCCCTTCTTATAAAGGGATTAGTTTAGCCTAGCCATTTTAACATATTTTGATTGATTGATTAAAAGACGGTTGAATTGTTTAATTTAACTAATTGATTACCAAGTGGAGTTAATTAAGTTAGATTCTAATTAACTAGTTTAGTGAACCAAGAATTAGGCAAAGAGCCTTAAAATACAAATCCCAAGGAGAGAAAGTAATAAATAAAATAAAGAAAAAGGAAAGAAACTTACCTCAGATGGTGTGATAGCTTGCCTCTAATGGTGAGCGATGGCTAGCCTCTAATGGTGGGCAGCGGCTTGTCTTGGATGGCATGGCGACTTGTCTCAGTTGGTGTGATAGCAATATGTGCCCTAAGAGCCATATAATAGTTATGTAATAGTAGATTTTAATTCCCAATGGCACGATAATATATTCATAAATGTGAAAAGGGTTTCATATTATTGAATATAGTGCTTAAGTATTTGCAAGAGGATCTATTCTCAAGTATTGAGAATATGAGAGACAGATCGCTCTTGTACAAATATTTTAAATATGTTCATAGTCATAGGATTAATGACTGGGCATCATTAATTCTGGAAGACTATCACCTCTATTTATTTTCTATAATCAGTATGTGATACAAATGATTACAGAGGCAGTGAGTCTCATACTGCTTGACATATGATGTTGACACAAACATATGAATATTCATAGGATGACTAATCGAACTGTAACATTAGATGATAATAATATGGGGTTTTACTATTTGTCAATTATTTATTATCTAGGTCATAATAGTGCATATAATCCCTTAACTTGAGGGATACTATATCTCATATATAGGAAGTTAGGATTTATTACTTTTTATATAGACATGCTATTCATGTATGAATATATGGTATGTGATGGTTCTAATTTGTTATGTATGGAGGTAAGTGATCACCAAGATAGAATTCATTATCTTGAGTAAACAAGGTTAAGATCCTATGCAATCTGGTTATTCTTGATACTAAAGTTTTTGACCAAAATAGTAAGATTCACTAGAAAGAGTTTCTAGTAGGAATCTAATCTCATTAAGAATTAGAACCAAGATAAGGATATAGAGTCGAGGCACATTAGGGTTTGACATAAATCATTATCCTAGCCAAGATTGGGATCTTTAATGAAGGGATTCTAGTGCATGATGATTTATGATTGATGGTCCATGTGATGTTTAAAGTTATCAACTATAAACATTCATTTCTAATTAGGTAGTCATGACATGGAATGCTAGCTATCCCTCATGACTTATGGGACTAAGTGTGAAGTAGGGATTTCACATTAGTAGAGAAAAATATTTTCTCATTCCCATTGCTAATTAGACATGAACCTAGAAAGTCACACACCTAATAGTGATCACCTTCCAAGTGTAAAGGTTTACCATAATAATTAATTAAAGTGTTTAATTAATTAATTAGTGGTAAAATGATTAAACATGTAATTAAATTTATAAGGACCTTAGCATGTCCTAATGTTTAATCTATAAAGGTTTCTATTCAATTAAATCTTAGTTTGTATATGATGCAAATGAGAAAAATTAAATTGAAAATTGATTTAGACTAAATTAAAGACATAATTTTAAGCTTAGTAAAAACCCTTAACACATGAGATGTAGCCTAAGCCTATATGTGATATGGCTAAGAGGAAATTTAGAAGTTAGAGAAAATTCACTAATCATAAGCCCATATGATGGGTTTAGGGGTTAAAGAATTGTCCACTAAGGTTAAAATTGTAATTACATCTTTTGGCAAGTGAAAATGTCCATTTTTCCCCTAAAGGATAAAATGATCATTTCACCATTTGAAGAAGCAAAGTCAACTTTGCCCCTTCACTAAATAGTGAGCTAGAAGAATATGTAAGGGCATTTAAGTCTTTAAGAAGACTTAAGACTTAAATCTTGAAGGAAATGAGTATAAAAGGGTTTATGTTCATTTTTCTTAATAAGTGCTTGAACATCATTTTAAGTCTGAAGCTTAGAGAGAGAAGTTGATAGGGAGAAAGAAAAAGAAGAAAATGTTTCTTCAAATTTTCTTTTGATCTTCAATTCTCTTCTTTATTCTTTATGAAAGAACAAATGCTTGCAAATTGAAAAATGTGTTTAGTCCAAAACAAACTAAAGAGAAACCTTAAACATCCTAAAGGTTTTTAAGGGTAAATCTTGAATCAATTTGGGCAACCAAGAGAGGATTTAAGAATGCCAAAGAAATCAAGAGGAAACTAAAAGGTGAGCTAGGTGTAGATGATCTAGATACTTCACACTTGGGAAGCTCTTTGATAAAGAAAGAAGGAACTTATAAGAGGTAATTTGATTACTCTTCCTTCTTCTTTATATGCGTATGTGTTTTACACAAATTAATTGATTACTTGAATGAATTTTGGACCAAAATTGGGTGAAGTGAAATTTTAAAATGTTTGAAATTTCACCTCACCACCTTCCTTCCGTTGTGTTTGGCTCCACCATTCCTTCAATTGCTATTAGAGCCACTTAATTTCTATGTAAAACCTTTTGTATATGTCATTTTGGAGGTTTTTGATTTGGTTGAAAATGAGTTGGTGCACAAATGTTGTGCTGTCATACACAGAATTCGTGCCCGTGAATCAAAAATTATGGCCTTAATTGGCAAATCTCGATCAGGAATTTGATGTCGCACTTGTAAACAAGTGGATTAGGACAAACATTGTTTAGGTCGGTTTAAAGAATCATGACCATAACTAGTATTTCGCATCCGCAAAACCTGAGTCGTGATTACAAAGATGGTCGTGATTTGCTCTATGTCTAAACCCAACTTTAATTTTTTCAAAATTGTTTTGGATTAATTTTTCAATCAAATACATTTATATGACTTAAAATATGATTTTGAGCTATAGAAACATTAAATATATGATATTCAAAATGGATATTTTAGAAATGTTCCAAAATTTGGAAATGTTCCAATGATGAACAACATATCTATAAATGCAATTATTGTATATATATGTTTTGTTGTTCTTTGAGAGGCATGAATGGTTGATCATGGATTTAGAAATGATAATGTATGATTTCTAATATGGACATGTAATAATTAATTTTATTATTATATGGGATGTAATTAAATGTTAATTACTTGTAGGTTGTATATCAATTCCATTGAGCCTATAAGCTCTTTTGTTTTTGTTATCTCACCTGGGAATGTCAAGGTTACTAATGTACATATAGAAATATGGAGATGCAAGAATAAGAAGAGGTTTAACCCATGAAGATGCCTACTAGGAGCATGAAGATGCAAAATTTGTAATTTCATGTTTGTAATTTGTATAACCTAAATCCCATATCCATTCCTTTTAATTAGGAAGTGGATCCATAGAATCCATGATCATACCTATATGTATATTGTCCATTTTATGAAATATATATTTGATATATATGAATGCATGTGATGTATGTTTAAAATGGATAATGTGCAAAGTGAGACTTATAATCAAAGCCAAAAATCTTCTAAAGAAAATATCGAGTCATGATTCTGATAGCGATGTTTGCCCCAGAGCAATGTACATATTATGTAAATGTAAATAAAATTCTTAGTTGGCAATAATATATATATGTTCTTTAAATGAATTTTTTCTTCTGTAATGTATATATGTTCCTTAAGTATTCTATGAGATGATCTATTCTCAAAGAGTTGAGAATATGAGAGATAGATCACTCTTGTACAGATAATTTAAATTTATTCATGGTCATAGGATTATTGACTGGGCACCTTTAATCCAAAAGACCATCACCTCTGTTGTCATCCATGATAAGTATGTGATACTTATAGTAATGGAAGTAGTGAGTCTTATGCTACAGACATGTGATGTCATGATAATATGTGAACTCTCACAGAGATGAGTGAGTTAAATAGTGACATCAGATGATGAATACATGGATTTTTACCATTAGTTAACTTTTCATCATCTAGGTCATAATTGTGCATATAGTCTTTTAACTTGAGGTGATACATTACCTAATGTCTTGGTGGTTAGGATTTATTACTGCTTACATACCGATGCTATACATGCAAAGGTATATGGCATGTTATGGCCCTAACTGGTGATATGTTGAGGTAAGTGTTAAGTGATCTCCAAGAAAGAATCCATTAACTTGGGTAAACAAGGAAGGAATCCTATAACATCTAGTTGTTCTTGATATACAAGTCCTTGGCCAAGGTGGATAAGATTCACTAGAAAAGAGTTTCTAGTAGTAATCAAGTTTATCGAGAATTAGAACAGAGATGAAATCATATGATTAAAGCATATAGGGTTTGACTAATCCATGACCCTAGTCAAGATTGAGAATCCGTAATGGAGGGATTTGAGTGCATGATAATTATGATCAAAGGCCTATGCAATGTTTATGTATATGTTCACAGACATTCATTTCTAATTAGGTAGTCGTGATATGTTATGCTAGGCGTCCCTCACGACTTATGGGACTAAGTGTGAAATGAGGATTTCACATTAGGTGAGAAAAGGAGTTTTCTCTATCCCATTGCTAATTAGAACATGAACCTAGTAAGTCACACACCATAAAGCATTCACTAATCATAGATAAAGAATTACTTTAATAATTAATTAAAGTGTTTAATTAATTTATTAATGATAATTGAATTAAGCTTGTAATTAAATTTACAAAGACCCTAGCATGTGTTAAAGTTTAATTCATAAAAGGGTTATTTCAATTAAGTCATGATTTGTATATGATATAAGTAGTGAGCTAAATTGAAATAGTTTTGGACTAAAGTTAATTGGGTTTACATTTGATAGGAGCCCAAACCACATTTGATGTGGTAATAAATGAATAAAGGCTTGGTCATAAACTTGATCCATATGATGGATTTAGGGGTTGCACCAACAAAAACCCAAGTTCATATAAGATATGGAAGAGAGAGAGTTTAGGGGTTAGAGATCACCCCACTAACTCTTTTGGGCATCTTTGTATTTTCCTCTAAAATAATGGGAGACAAAGATGAATTGATGAGACAATCAACTCATCTTTGTTCCCTACTATCTCAACAACCATTTCTTAATGTGAGAGGACATAATACAAAAGGAGAAAGGAAAAATCTGATAAATAAGTGACATATACAGATTTTTCCACTAACTCATATGTTTACTATTGCATGCAAGAGTTGAGAGAGAGTTTGAGAGAAAACTTGAAGAAAGAGTTCTTCATTTTTCTTCATCATCTTCATATACTCTTCTTATTTTTGAGAAAAACAAGAATTGGTGATAGTAGAAGCAAGTCCAAAACAACAAGAAATCTTGATCCTTGCTTGGTGAAGCTTAGTGTGAGGAAGCTAGAGGCTTTACATTTGGGGAGCTAGAACAAATAGGAGCTAAGGAGAAAGATATACGATACTTCTTCTTCTTCTTTCTTTCTTGTATGTGTTTTGCACATAATTGGTGAACATATTGAAAGGGTAATGGACCTACCACAGTGGTGGAGCAAAATTTTGAAATGTTTGAAATTTTACCCCACCCACCATGCTTCTGCTTTTAGTGCCATTAATCCCTTCTAATGGTATCAGAGCCACCCAATTTTAGTGCAAAACCATTGCATGTGTTGTTTTGGAGCTTTAAATTTGATTGAGAAAGAGTTCGTACACAAATGTTGTGCTTACGGACACATAATTGTGACCATGATATTGATTTTGCAACCATGAATGAGTACATCAGCACAAGTGTTGTGCTATCTATCATGATTTCTCAACTGCGAAATATATGTCTCAATCATGATTTTAATTTAGCGACCGCGATTTCTTTGTCTCGACCGCGATTTTTATTTCGCGACCAATATCGTGACCATGACCCAGGTCATGATTTACACTATGTCTTTTGGCCAACTTTTCATTTTTCAAAATTATTTTGGATATATTTTTCAATCAAATGAATTTATATGACTTAAAATATGATTTTAAGCTTTAGAAATGTTGAATATTTGATAAAATATATATATATTTTTTGAAATGTTTCAAAAAATTTGGAAATGTTCCAAAAGATAAACAACAACACATGAATAAATCTAATTGTTATGTTTATGGCATGTGTTTGAAAGGCATGAATGGATGATCATGGACTAGAACTATAATGTATATTTCTTGTGATGGGCATGTAATATTCTTTTATTATATGAAAGGGTTGTAATTAATTTTTAATTGCTAGTTTAGGTTATATATTTAATTCATTAAGCCTTAAAGCTCTCTTCATTTGTAATCTTGCCTTGGTATGCCAAGGATAACAATGTACACATAAAGGATGTGGAGATGTAAGATCAAGAGGAGGCTCAACCCATAAAGATGCCTAGTGGGAGCATGAAGACTCATTAGTTGTAGTCTTTGAATGTTTGTAATTTGATAAACCTAAACCCCTTACCCATTCTTTGTGCCTAAGAATTGGGCCCATTAGTCCATGATCATACCTATGTAAAGTGTCCATTTTATGATATATATGTGATATATATTATGCTTGAGATGTATGTAAAATGGATAATGTGCAAAGTGAGACCTAATAATTAAAGCTCCAAGAAAATCTTCCAAATCAAAAATTAAGTCATGGCTCTCCATTGGAGCAATAATTCATGGAAATCATTTCCTTGAAGTCATTGTATAGCATTTGATGTTGCAAGTATAAGATACATTTTGTGTCAATAATGGCAATGTGTACTTGAGCCACACAATGTTTAAATCTCTATACTTGTTGGTCCAATGGTGTTGACTTAACTAATGTGAAAGACCAATAGCGACAATATGTATATGAGGTCAGAAGCATTAGGAGCCAGAATGATTGAGCCTCACAAAGAGTTGTGATGAACAAGAGTTTTTCACTTATAAAATATCAAGATCCCAATAACGACAATGTGTATTTGAGGGAATTTGATACTTTTATGAGAATTCAATCACCCATTAGAAATCCACCCTAATGGGATTTCCATCTCCTACTTAGAAGTGTAGGATTCGCTAAGTTAGTGGGAGTACCATTTTGATTAAAGACCAAGTCAACATGGTGGTTACATTTCACATAAACTAATCAATCTTATTATTTTCTGTAGTGTATCTAATAAAATGAGCACAACCTGTCCTATTGTGAGCATACTCAATGATAACAAATTAATAGGACCAAACTTTATGGATTGGTTGAGATGCCTTAAATTAGTCCTTGCTTACGAAAAACTTTTGTATGTTGTTGATTCAAAGGTTCCTAGACCCTTACCTGAAGGGGCCTCTCTTGAGGAACATGCCACTTTAAAGAAGTGGAAAGATGATCATACAAAAGCAAGGTGCATCATATTGGGATCAATGAGTCCAGAGTTGCATAAGCAACATGAAAACATGCTTGAGGTTATAGACATTATCACTCACCTGCAAGAGTTGTATGGTAAAGAGAGTAGGACTGCTAGATATGAGATATCAAAGCAGTTATTCCAAACCAAAATGTGTGAGAGAGAGAAGGTTTGGGCCGTATGCTCATAAGATGATTTGGCTAATTAAGCAATTAGACTTCTTCATGGACTTTAACCTTCAAATGGATTTGATCCTTCAATCCTTATAGGACTCATTTTCCAATTTCATTGTGAATTTTCATATGAACAAAATTGAGTGCACCCTTGCAGAATTGCATAACAAACTTGTGACCGCCTAAAATAATATGAAAGGCAAGGGTAAGGAAGTAGCTCTTGTTGCATCTTCTTCTAGTAAGACTAAGAAGAAGAAAGGCAAAAAGAAGACTTCCCAACTCAAGCCAAGTGGTGGTGTAAGTAAGAAAAGATCCACAAAGGTAGCTTCTGAAAACAAATGAAAGTGTTTCCATTATGATGAGGTTAGATATTAGAGGAGAAATTGACCAAAATACTTGGAATCTGTGAAGGGCAAGAAGAAGAACAAGAAGAAAGATAAGCCTTGTCTATTGTTCCATCTCTAATATGTCTAATAGTTCATCAATTGCTTGGATACTTGATAGTGGTGCAAGTTCTCATATTTGTGCTTCTATGTAGGTGATGACAAGCAGTAGAGGCTTGGAAAGAGGAGAGATGATACTAAAGCTTGGAAATGGAGCAAGTGTTATGGAAAAGGCTATTGGATCTACCTCTATTGATCTTGTTGATCATGTTTTGTTATTAAAAGACATTTTGTATGTACCTAATGCTTTTAAAAATCATTTATGTGACTAGTATGACTAGTATGGGTTATGAACTCTTGTTTAAGAAATATGTTTGTGAAACCTATTATGATAATAGAATTGTTAGAATGTACTTGATGGTCTATATTATTTGGATAATGGTAATGACAAAATAACTCCAAGCATAAATAATATTAATGCCATGATAAAATCTAACTCTAATTCAAAATTAATTTGCCATCTTAGACTAGGTCATATAGGCAAAGATAGGATTCTAAAGTTAGAGAAAATGGGGATCCTAAACCCAATGGATAATCAACATACTTCAACTTGTGAATCTTATATCCAAGGCAAGATGACTAGGTCACCCTTTGTAGGACAAAGTGAAAGAGCCAAAGAAATTTTGGAACTTATACATAGTGATGTATGTGGTCCATTTAGAGAAATGGCTAGAGCCGGATTTTTATATTTCATCACATTTACGGATGACCTTTTGAGGGTAGGCTATGTTTATCTGATGAAATATAAATATGAATCATTTGAAAAGTTCAAAGAATTCAAGAATGAGGTTGAAAAACAAATGGGCAAAAGTATTAAAATCCTTTGATCTGATCGAGGAGGTGAATACTTAAGTACCGAGTTTAAAGACTTCTTGAAGGAAAATGGCATAATATCACAGTTGACTCCCCTAGAGTGCCACAATTAAATGGTGTGTCTGAAAGGAGAAATCGTACCCTATTAGATATGGTACGTTCGATGATGAGCTATACCGATCTGCCTATCTCCTTATGGGGATTCGCACTACAGACAGCTTGCTATATCCTCAATATAGTTCCACCCAAATATGTCTCTACTACTCCATACGAGATATGGTATAGTAGAAAACCAAGTCTTAAACATGTTAAGATTTAGGGGTGTCCAGCTCACATTAAAAATCTGCAGACATAAATTGGAGGGAAGGTCTATTAAAGGAAGGTTTGTTGGATATCCTAAAGATAGTTTAGGGTGCTATTTTTATCTTCCTATAGAAGAAAAAATTGTTGTTAGCCAGGATGTCATTTTTCTTGAGAAATAGTTTCTTCAAGAAAGTGGGAAGGGAAGGAAGATAGTTTTAGATGAAGAGTCATCCAAAGAAATCCAACAAATTGATCAAATGGAAATTGATCAATCCCATGATGAGTCAATTCTAGTTGATAATATATCAACACAAGTACCTCAGAGATCTGGTAGAGTATCTCATCCTTCGGAGACATATGGATTTCTTCATAAGAATGTACAAGGGTTGTTCATTCATGAGGAAGTCAATCATGGTGATGATCCTACCACTTATGAGGAAGCTATATCAGATATAGATTCCTCAAAATGGCTAGATGCTATGAAATCTAAAATGGATTCTATGTATGCAAACCAAGTCTGGGAACTTGTTGATCCACCTGAAGGTATTGTACCTATACGGAACAAATAGGTCTTCAAGAGAAAGATTGGTGCAGACGAAAGCGTGGAGACGTTTAAAGCTAGGCTTGTCGCGAAAGGGTTTGGCCAAAGGCAAGGGGTTGACTATAAGGAAACCTTCTCACCTATAGCCATGCTTAAATCCGTAAGGATATTATTAGCAATGGCTGCACACTATGATTATGAGGTTTGGCAAATGGATGTCAAGACCGCTTTCCTTAATGGATACATTGAGGAAGACATTTTCATGGAACAACCTAAAGGTTTTAAGTCTAAAGAAGTTTCTAAAGTGTGTAAGCTTAAGAAGTCCATTTATGGTTTTAAGCAAGCTTCGAGGAGCTGGAATCATTGTTTTAATGAAGTAATCAAATCATTTGATTTCATAAAAAATGAAGATGAGCCCTGTGTATACAGGAAGGTTTGTAGGAGCGCACTTACTTTTCTTGTATTGTATATGGATGACATTTTATTAATTGGTAATGACATTGGCATGCTCACTACTATAAAAGTCTGGTTATCCCAAACTTTCTCCATGAAAGACTTAGGAGAAGCCACCTACATTCTTGGTATTGGTATTTATAGAGAGATCAAAAAGAATGATTGGGCTTTCTCAAAGTCAGTACTTGGAAAGGGTGTTGAAACAGTTCAACATGCTTGATTCCACGAAGGGATTGTTACCTGTGAGGCATGGTTTCCACCTTTCTAAGGCAATGTCTCTTAAGACACCTGAAGAAAGGGAACATATGGCTAAGGTTCCATATGCGTCAACAGTTGGAAGTCTAATGTATGCTATGTTGTGTACTAGGCCGAATATTGCATATGCTGTTAGTTTAACTAGCAGATATCAATCCAATCCAGGATTAGATCACTGGACTACAGTTAATGTTATCCTTAAGTACTTAAGAAGGACAAAGGATTTAGTTTTGATATATGGAGGAAGTGATTTGAGGATAGACAGATTTATAGATTTTGACTTATAGTCAGATGTTGATGATAGAAAGTCTATCTCTAAGTTTGTCTGTATATGTAATAGAGGAGCAGTGTGCTGGAAAAGTTCTAAGCATTCAACTACTATAGATTCCACTATAGAAGCTGAAAACATTACTGCATCAAATGCCGCAAAAGAAGCTGTTTGGATTCAAAAGTTCATGACAAAACTGGGAGTTGTTCCTTTCATTCAGTCGCTAGTGTCTCTCTATTGTGACAATAATGGAGCCATAGCTTAGGCAAAGGGAACTAGGTCTCATCAGAAATCTAAACACATAGAAAGGCGATATCATATAATCAGAGAAATCATTAGGAAAGGCGATATTACCATGCAGAAAATAACATCAGTCGATAATACAGCTGATCCACTGACTAATGCAATGAGTAAGCAACAATTAGATTTTCATCTTGAGAAGATGGGACTTAGATACTGTACTAATTGGCTCTAGTGCAAGTGGGTGATTGATAGTGATGTTTGCCCCAGAGTAATGTACATATTATGTAAATGTAAATAAAATTCTTAATTGGCAATAATATATATATGTTCTTTAAATGAATTATGTAAATGTAAATAAAATTCTTAATTGGCAATAATATATATATGTTCTTTAAATGAATTTTTTCTTTTACAATGTATATATGTTCCTTAAGTATTCTATGAGAGGATCTATTATCAAAGATTTGAGAATATGAGAGACAAATCACTCTTGTATAGATACTTTAAATTTGTTCATGGTCATAAGATTATTGACTGGGCACCTTTAATCCGGAAGACCATCACCTCTGTTGTCATCCATGATAAGTATGTGATACTTATAGTAATGGAGATAGTGAGTCTCATGCTACATACATGTGATGTCATGACAATATGTGAACTCTCATAGAGATGAGTGAGTTGAACAGTGACATCAGATGATGAATACATGGATTTTTACCATTAGTCAACTTTTCATCATCTAGGTCATAATTGTGCATATAGTCCTTTGACTTAAGGTGATATATTACCTAATGTACTGGTGGTTAGGATTTATCACTGCTTACATACCGATGCTATACATGCAAAGGTATATGGCATGTTATGGCCCTAACTGGTGATATGTTGAGGTAAGTGTTAAGTGATCTCCAAGAAAGTAAGTGACATATACAGATTTTTCCACTAACTCATATGTCTACTATTGCATGCAAGAGTTGAGAGAGAGTTTGAGAGAAAACTTAAGGAAAAAGTTCTCCATTTTTCTTCATCATCTTCATATACTCTTCTTGTTTTTGAGAAAAACAAGACTTCGTGATAGTAGAAGCAAATCCAAAACAATAAGAACTCTTGATCCTTGCTTGGTGAAGCTTGGTGTGAGCAAGCTAGAGGCTTCACATATAGGGAGCTAGAACAAATAATAGCTAAGGAGAAAGGTATATGATACTTCTTCTTCTTCTTCTTCTTTCTTTCATGTATGTGTTTTGCATATAATTGGTGAACATATTGAAAGGGTAATGGACCTACCACAGTGGTGGAGCAAAATTTTGAAATGTTTGAAATTTTGCCCCACCCACCATGCTTCTGCTTTTGGTGCCATTAATCCTTTCAAATTCTCCATTTGAGCAATAATTCAAGAAAATTTAAACACTTATGTCATTAGTTATGGTTACATAGGGATGACATATTTGGTTTGAATGTTTTCTTGAAGTTATTGTAAAGCATATGATGTTACGAGTATATGATACATTGTATATCAATAACGACAATGAGTATCTGAGACATATAATGTTCAAATCATTATACTTGTTGGTCCAATAGGTTTGACTTGACTAGTGTGAAAGACTAATAAAGACAATGTGTATCTGAGATTGGAGACACTAGAAACCAAATTGATTGAGCCTCACAAAGAGTTGTGATGAACAAGAGTTGTTCACTTGTTAGATATCAAAATTCCAATAATGACAATGTGTATATGAGGAATTTATGATAATCTAATAAGAATTTAATTAGCCATTAGAAATCCACTCCAATAGGATTTTCGTTTCCTATTTGGAAGTATAGGATTCGCCAAATTAGTAGGATTACCATTTTGATTAAAGACCAAATCATTATGGTAGTGTAACAACCCACACCCACCCTAGGAATTTTCATAATAAATTGCTTGAATTAGAATCTATAAGGTTAAGTGCGTGCTTGTGTGAAAATTTGTAATCTAAGTGATTAATGAGTATGTGGCATATTAAATTAATTTTAATATGCATAATATGTGTTGCCAATATGAAATAAATGATTTTCATGAAGTGCATTTGCATAAAAGAATTTATTTTAAATAAAATGAATTTTCATGCATAAAACAATTTTTAAGCATAAAATAATTTTATGGGTATTTTTAAAATATTTTTTAAATAAATATTTTTGAGGGAAATATTCCAAAATTAAAAAGAAAAATATTATTTTCATTTTTAAATACTTCAGCCGAAATTTTTAAAGAAAAAGGCCCAATACCCAAAAGCCCACTACACAAAAATGCTCCTAACCTATTTCATTAAGGGTAAAAGTGGAAATTCCACTCTAACTCTAATATATATTCTAATTTTCAGCCAGCAAGGGTTTTCCAGTAGCCATTCCCTTATTCTTTCTGTATTCTAGCAGAAAAACCTCTCAAAATAATTCTCTCTACCGAAATATCGAAAACACTTTATCGTTTCGCAATTTCGTGATCATAATCGTAAGTTTTTATTCTCTTTCAATTTCTAAACTGTTTTCTATGAAATAAACTATGGGAAAATAATTTTGAACTTTTTGATTACTAATTTCTGTAGATTCAATTCTGTTTGAGTGAATTTTTGGGATAGAAAATTTATTTTCTACCGAAAACACGATTCTTTCCGCAAGATTTCTCCAAAGGTGAATTCTATAACTTAAAATCACAATTTTATTGCATAAACATCATAAAATTGGGGGGGGGGGGGGGGGGGGGTGGGGGCGGGGCGGGCCAATTTGTACTTGTTTGCATTCTAAACTGATTTTTGATTTGTTTTGATGAAAAATATTGCATGAAATAATATTTCTGCATATTTCGTGTTAGGATTTGGAAATTGGAAAATTTTATTCTTTCATGAATACATGGCCGCCGATTTGTGTGAATTGATGTTCTAACATTATTTGTTTTGTTTAGATGAAAAATAATGACTTGAATCATGTGTCTGTTTATTGCTGAAATAAACGAAATGCGCGGGAAGCGCGGAAACTCATGATTTTTCACCTAAGCCTTTGAACTTGGAATTTTTTTGTATAAACCCTACCTATGGCTGTCGATTCATTGAGGAATGTATTCTAAACTAATATTTTCAATGATTGAATGAAAAATAATGGTTTGAACAACCTGTTTGCATATTTCTGAAATGACCGAAAAATACTGAAAACAAGAAAACTCATGATTTGTGCACTATAATGCAAAAGATGGAATTTTTATATATTAATGGCACCAATAGTGGCCAATTCCTATGAATGTTCTAAAATGATTTTTGTTATGTTTACATGAAAAATCTTGGTTCAAACTATGTTTTTACATATTTCTGAAATAGACGGAAAACACAAAAAGAAGAAGAATTTGGTTTTCACCTTAATGATGCATTCGACCTACATGAACAATTGTGTCCAAATGTTCATAAATTTTATGTGTTGTGTCTTGGTGAATGTTGACATGTATGTATGTATAATAGATGATGAAATTGCATGTTAGTTGAAGGTATGATCCTAGATAAGCTTAAATGCGTTTTGGTATACTTAAGGTATACTTAAGGTATCTTAACCTTGTATTGTGGTTAGAATGCAAATGTGATTAAGGAATTTGGAACTAGATGTCATGATGACTTGATGATGAATATATGGTTATGAGTTAATGAAGTAAAAAGGGATCATAAGAGTTAAGTATGATGTTTGAAGGATTAATTGTTGAGTTGACATGTATGGAAGTGTATCCACCTCAGCTAGAAGGGGCGGATCTATCCATGGAGCCTGATTAGCTTCACACTTTTTAAGTGATGGGAGTTGGAATTTGGCAAAGGCCACCTCTCCTCGATGTGTTTGGAGTGGATTGAGTAGCGTCTTCACTCCATAAGTGTTATAAGTGTGATTTCTGCAAAACTTGCTAAATTGAATCCTTGCTTAAATTGCAACCTGATTCATGAGTTATAAACCATGAACTATGTGTATAAGCTATGTGTTTCCTTTCAAAGGAATACATGATAATGTATGTGCCTTTCGTTTACTCATTGAGATCATCTATCTCACCCCTTTTCCTTGTGTGGTTCTAGGTGAGCAAATGTGAGGAGGCAAGGTGATGGCTCAAGCATTCTACCTCGCTTGGGGAATTCCTTGTTCGAGTTATCAATAATACTATATTTATGAAGTCTTGTCTTTAGATGCTCCGGGAATGTTAATTGATACTTATGGAGATTTATATTATTTTCCTTATGGATTTATATGTAATGATTTATTTTTAAGTCTTCCGCAAATTTATGGTATTTATTTAAATGTTTAAAATGAGTTAAAGAAGAAGGTTCGATAAGATCCTACGTATGATTGATATATGTTAATGGGTTCTACGGGCGTGGGTGACCTTATGTCCCCCATGTTCTAGGACCGTCGTATCTCATAAGGTTGGGATGTGACAGGTAGCTATTCAATTACATAAGTTAATAATCTTGTTATTTTCTGCATTTTGATAATATGAAATTGACAATCTCACCTGCAAATATATTTGATTCTTTTAGGCTCACAGGGCCTAAATCTACGGTCCTTGATTTGAGTACACAGTGTATGTATTCAACTTGATTTTTTCTTGGTCTTTTAGAGAAAAGACTACTCCAAAGGAACATATCACTTTAAGTGCAATGGAAACAAAATATTGGACGAGTTTGATGCAATGTGATTGTTTTATAAGTCAAGGGTTGCAAAAACAATATATGAGCATAACAAGACTCCAAATAGTTATGCATCATCTACAAGAGTTGTATGATGAGCATAAATATACTGATTGATATGAGATATTAAGGTAGTTATTTTGTTTGAATATGAAGAAAATTATAATGAAAGAAAAAGGAAAGGAAAAGAAATTATAAAGGAAGAAAAGAAGAAAGTGTTTCTTCTTGATCTTTGTAACTTTTATTTTCTTTTTATTCTCCATATTTTTCATTCTTATTCTTATTCTTACTATTCAATTCGAGTAAGAAATTACAGAAAAGAAATCAAAGAAGAAAATGTTTCATCTTTAATTTCTCGTTCTTCTATTTTTCTATCTAATATTCTCTATGAAAAAATTTGAATTGTGAGAAATCTCATTTATTTCTTATTAATTTTAATTAAACTAAATTTGGAATTATTTTCATACGATGATTACATTCATCAAACAACTAAAGAGTCTAGATGTTTTGATGAATAATAATTTTCAAATAGTTTAATTCTTCAAATTCATTCCAAGTTTCCATTAGATGGAAAATGTGCTTTAAGATAATAGAAAAAGTTTCTATTATAAATCCTAAAAGGGAAATTGCAAGGGACAAGTCCATAGATAATGCTATAGTTGACAAAAGAAAATGTTTCTATTATCAATATTATGAATATTGGAAAAGTAATTGCTCCAAGTATTATGAATACTAAAGGACAAAGAGAAGGATAAACCTTATGAAAGAAAATCTATCTCTTGTTACTATATTCCAATGATTCATATAGTTCATTTGTTGCTATGATTTTGATATAGGTGCTTTTGTGCCATATACATGATCAGAGTAAGCAACGGAAGCATGGAGTTTCGATGAAGTGATTTTGAAAAATCTAAGAGGCAAAGTGTTTGTTTATGATGATTTTAGAAATCATATTTTGTATGTCTAGTATGTACTTAATGATGATTTTAAAATCATGTTTTGTAAATCATGTATGTATTTCATACTTAAGCTACATTATTCTGTAACTACAAAGAATTATGAATTCTATTACTAGAAAAAATGTTTGCGTGGTTTATTATAGTAATAAACTTAAGAGTATGAATTATATGGTTGATGTATAATTAAGTTAATAATAACAAAACAACTCCAAGTGCTTTTATGATAATGCCACAAAGAACTCCAATCTAAAACCACTATGATTTCTTAGGTTAGTTTGTTTAGCTGAAGATAAGACAACTTAGCTGGATAACATATGTCACTACCCATTAGGGTGTGAACTTGTTTCTACTTAGAAGTCTAGTATTTAATGCAAAAACAAATAGATCACCTTTTATTGGACAAAAGAATAGAAATCGAAGAAGTTTTAGAATTTATGTATACAGATGCATCAATAGCATTTGTGAAATGGTTAGTGGGAGTTTTTTCTAATTCATTCTATTTACCTAAATACATGATATTGACCCATTCAGAAAAGGTAAATAAAATGAATTATTCATTTGAATTATTGAAATGTTCAAGAAATTCAAGATGAAAAGGAAAATAAATATTAAGGATATTTCATACAAAATGGGAAAGAGTATCATAACCCTTTGATTTGATCGAAGTGGGGAGAACTCAATTACAAATTTTTATGGAATTTCCTTAATATAAAATTGGCATATAATCATAATTCTTTTTAGGAAAACCATACGTGATTGTATACTCAAAAGAATAAATTACAACATATATGATATGTTGTAATAGATGATGAACTATGAAAATTTTTGTTTATTTCTTTATGGAAATTTACAATTCATAGCTTTACGTTCTTAAATAGAATTTTCTCTAAAGTCTATCTAATTCTAACTAATATATGATATGATATGGATAGATATCAAAATTCTTACTC
Source organism: Reutealis trisperma (assembly GCA_947687605.1). Taxonomy (NCBI): domain Eukaryota; kingdom Viridiplantae; phylum Streptophyta; class Magnoliopsida; order Malpighiales; family Euphorbiaceae; genus Reutealis; species Reutealis trisperma. The sequence continues at coordinate 661,936 of CANTUT010000022.1, forward strand.
ATAATTTGAATTGAGATATCTAGTTTATTTGATAAGCTGAAGTTAGATAATTGGAACATAATTCTAATTAAGATAAAGTTTGTTGGATATCCTAAAGGTGGTTTAGAATAGTATTTCTATCTTTTGCATAGTAAAAAGTTGTTAGCAAAGATGTTATTTCTTGATAAAGTATTTATTCAAGAAAGTGACATATTGAGAAAGATAGAATGATTGGGTGAATGTCATCCAATAATATCCAATAAAATAATCAAAGTAAATTTGATTAACCTTGTGAAAAGTCTAAAACTAACTAAATGTTTTATCCTTATAAGCTGCTAAAGATTTAGTAGAATATCTAATTTTTCTATAAGATATGATTTTCTTTATATGAAAAAACAATAGTTGTATATTCATAATAAAGTGAATCATGAGATAGTAAAATATCTGATCTTAAGAAAAATATAATTTACTTTATATGAATGCACAAAAGTTGTACATTCATGATGAAGAAAATTATGAAATGACTCTATTATAGTTATATATGATATAGCAATGCATAATGACCATAAGTTTGACATATAGATGTCAATACTAGTTTTCTTTCTCTAAGTGCTTTTAAGGTTCAAACGCATACTAAAAGGTGCAAAATTAAGAGTTCACAGCTGCCCACTCATCAGAATTGTCTTTGTCTAAAAGGCAATTCTGATGATAGTGAACTTGAGGATGAGATATGGTAAAAGGAACTAAATTAACCTTTAGGTCAAAGTTTAGACATATGGGTAAAAGGTGTGGTTTTATTTTAAGGAAGATGCTCCCGATATATTTGGGAGACCTATTGGCTAGTAGCATTTGGTTGTTTTCTTTTCTAGTGGAAGCTAAAATTGATGTTCCCATTTGATAGGAATGATAATTTTGTCTAGTAGGAAAGAAGGCAACCTTGTCTAGTAGGATTCGACAAAATGGTGATCCTGTATGATAGGAATGATGATTCTATTTGGTAGGAAATAAGGCGACCTTATATGGTAAGAATCGATAAAGTGGTGATCCTATTTGCTAGGAATAAAAATGAGCCTATTTGGTAAGAATGGACAAAGTGGTGATCCTGTTCGGTAGAATAAAAAAAGATGACCATCTTATATGGTAGGAATGGTTAAGATAATTGTTTTGTCTAGTAAGAACAGTAAAAGTAATGGTCCTTTTTAGTAGGAATGACAAGTGACGATCCTATATGGTAGGATAAAAAAGAGGACCATCCTGTCTAATAGGAATAATAAAGATAACTTTTCTATCTAGTAGGAACAATATAAGTAATGGTCCTTTCTAGTAGGAATGACAAGTGATGATCCTATATGGTAGGATAAAAAAGAAGACCATCCTATCTGGTAGGAATGATAAATATAATTGTTCTATCTGGTAGAAACAGTAAAAGTAATGGCCCTTTCTGGTAGGAATGAAAAGTGATGATCTTATCTGGTAGGATAAAAAAAGATGATCATCCTGTATGGTAAGAATGGTTAAGATAACTGTCTTGTCTATTAGGAATAGTAAAAGTAATGGTCCTTTATGGTAGGAATGAAAAGTGATGATCTTATGTGGCAGGATAAAAAAGATGACTATCTTGTCTGGTAGGAATGGTAAATATAACTGTCCTATATGGTAGGAATAGTAAAAGTAATGGTCCTTTCTTGTAAGAATAAAAAATAATGATCCTGTCTAGTAGGATAAAAAAGATGACCATCATTTATGGTAGGAATGGTAAATATAACTATCCTATCTGGTAGGAATAGTAAAAGTAATGGTCTTTTTTGGTAAGAATGAGAAGTGATGATCCTGTTTGGTATGATTAAAAAGATGACCTTCTTGTCTAGTAGGAATGGTAAAGATAACTGTCCTATTTGGTAGGAATAGTAAAAGTAATGGTCCTTTCAGGTAGGAATAGTAAAAATAGTGATCCTGAGATTGAGATTGATTTTTGAAATGAGATTGATTTAGATTAATCGGGTTGATGATCTATCTTACTTCAAGAGTTCAATGGTCCATCTTGATTCATAAGTCTGTTTAATGAAAAAATGCTGGATATTCATGCAATGATCAGATATCTTAAACCTATGCAAGGTCAGCGTAATATAAAATTATTGATCTTTGGGAGAAAGATGCCCCTATTTTAGAAAGGTGAATATTTGGAAGGGAGGTGCCCCTACTAAAGGAAAGTGGTTTGGTCATTTAGTTTTTGGTTGATTGGCTAACTCAAAGGTGAAAATGGGCATATCATGTATGAGGCTGGTTGGTCAATGGCTATTAGTTTGGCATGAGGCTAGTTAGTCAGTGGCTATTAGTTTGGCTAGGAAGAAGTCATTTTGGGAGATCAAGCAAGGTGTGGTCTTGGAAAAGATTGGGCTATTCATTTTAAAAGATTATATAGGTCTAACTTTAGGAAAGATTTAGTTTGAGGCTAAATTGGAGAGCTTGATTAGGAAAGTTAGGTCTTTGGAGATGATTAGGTTGGAAGGTTTGGGGAAGGTTTGTTTATGGGGCTTGTCCTTAGAGAAGTTCACATGGAAGGCTCAGTTAGGTCTGGCACTTCAACTCAGTCAGGTTATAATCTTTGGGGAGTTCATTTGGAAGGCTTGGTCAAGTTCTAGTTAGGCTCAATTAGGTTTAAAAGGCTTGGTCAAATTTTTCCTTAAGACTAGGCTGGGATGCTAATCTTTATAGGAGGTTAAACTGGGAGGCTAAATCTGGCTTAGAGGAAAGGTCAGGCTAGGAAACTAGCTTAGGAAGGCTCTGTCAGATTTGGCCTTGGAGGAGATGAAGGGCTTCATGGTGAAGGCCTTTAGGAGTGGGCTTCATGGTGAGGCTTCTTGTTTTGGGCTTTAGGATGGAGGCTTTTGTGAGTAGGCTTTATGGCTAAGGCTCTTCTTTGTTTAGGCTTCATAATAAAGGCTTTTAGTAGTGGGCTTCATAGTGAAGGCTTTATGATGAAGGATTGAAGGTTTTTTGGTTAAAAGGCTTTTAGGATTTCAAGATAGTTTGTCAAGTTAGGCTTTTCTATAAGGATGCTTTAGATCCTTTGGAAGATGGTTGGCTTTATGTCAGGTATAATGCTTTAAGTTTTGGTCATAAAGATACTACAGGCTCATAGATAGGGGCTTGCCCTTTATCATGGTTGCTTTAGATTTTCAATGCCAATTAGACGATTGGCAGGCTTTGACTAGGTTGAACTTTACGGGTGATGTAATTTGCTAATGAGGCTTTGTCTTTTCAAGGATAATGAGATTTTGCCAAAGAGATATGGAATGACTTGATTTTGAGTGGGTCGAGCCCTTCTTAAGCTTTGTAAGACATGACTTGATTTTGATTATGCTAAAGAAAAGTAGCTTTAAGGATGATGAGTCTTGATAGACTTGGGATTTTTGGTTATAGACATAGGCTTGGCCCTTAGAAGATGATAAGGCTTTGCCAAGGAAAGGATGGTATGAGGCTTGAGCTTATAGGGATGATATGAGGCTTAAGCTTGAAAGGATGGTATCATTTTGCCAATAAAGCTTGGGATAGTGCATTATGAAGTTTGGGAATGGTTCAAGGGTGGGTTAAAAATTTTGAAAAGGATCAGGGAGGTTGTATGACTTTGCTATTTGTAGCATGATTCATAGAAAAGAACAAGCTAAGCTAATCTTATTATCTTAAGATTCAAGAGACATTTAGGGTGATACTCTATTGGTTGAATGTAGATGACATACTGGAGGAAGGGAACTACTATAAGGAGTGGCTAAAGGACTGGTGAGAAGAGATATCATAGGGATTATACACCTAATGAGAGATAAGAATGTAACGGACAAGCAAGCGATGTGACATAATGGATTGTCAAGTGATGATGATGACTTAGAAGGATATGCCCCCATTATGAGATAAGAGCATAGAAGACAATATCACTTTAGAGAATGAGCCTCTAATAAGGAAGTATAATTTTGGAATACATGAGATGAAATAGATTGATTGAAGACAACTTTAGACACAAAGGAAGATGACTGGGATGAGCTTTCTCTCTCTATCTCTCTTTTCTTTTTTAGCTCTAACTTTTGCTTAAGCTGCCTTTTTCGAGTTTTCAACTTAGCGAACTTGGAATAATGAAATTTAGGAGAGGGTGACCCACCATGATTTGCTGCCATTCTCCACTTTGAGGGGCTCTAACATTTGAATTTTTTATTTGATGAACTTGCTGCCCCTTGTTGAGGTGTATCATTTGATTTTGTACTTTAACTATTTGATGAGAGGTATATTTCTTGACCTTCTTTGGTTAAGAGCTAGCAAAGTAATTATTGATGGCACCATAATTTCAGCATGTGCGAGTCGTGGTGGATTTAATTGACTGTTCATTTCTTTTTTTCTCTTTTTCTTTTTTTCCTTTCTTTCTTTTTCTCTTTTTTTCTTTCTTTCTTTTTCTCTTTTTTTTTTCAAAGCTCACCGTGTTTAAAACATGAAAGACAAGTGCACAAATAATTAACAAAAAAGTGTGGATGTTTTATTACAATGGAAAATTTTATTAAAAGATAACAAAAAGGGACTAACATGACCAACGAAAAAATACATGAAAAAGAAAATAAGATGACAGAATCAGACTCAAACTCAGACTTTGAGATTTGGACTCAAACTTGGAATTCAATCTCAATAGGGTTAGATTAGTTGAACTTGAACTCCTCCATATCATGCCACTTGTGTCACATCCTATTTTCGGAGATATGACGATCCTAGAATATGGGGATACATAAGGTCACCCATGCTCATAGAACCCATTCATATAAATATAGCCTAGGATTATACCAAAACCTTATACATTAACTTAATTATCCAATAATAATGAAAACTTTAACCAACGAAAGAATATTATAAAATACTTTAAATATAATCCACATGAAAAGAACATTTTTAAGACTCCAAAATAAATCATCAAACATCTAGTGCCAAAATAAAACTTCTAAAATAAGGATTCTTGGAGCATCTAGAGACTCATCATCTTATAGCACAGTAATAGACTTTGACAAGGAAATTTCCCAAGCGGAGTAGGTTGCTTGAGTGATCACCTTGCTCATAATGCTCACCTGGAACCACACAAAGAAAAAAGGTGGGATAGATGATCTCAATGAGTAAACAATATAACTTAAATAATAACGCATATCCCTTAGAAAGGGCTCATAACTTATAACTCATAGATCATGATTTGTAACTCATGACTCATAGTTTGCAATTTAACAAGGTTCAAAGAAATCACACTTAATACTTGTGAGTGAAGACCCTGCTCAATTCATTTAAAGGAGAGGTGGTATCATACCAAATTCTAACTCCTAACTTGTAACTTGTAAAGAGTTGTGAAACTGATCAGGCCTCACGGCTAAAACTGCCCCTTCTAGTTGAGGTGGATACTATGCCCCTATCCATCGGGTTAAGACCATGTGCACTGGTTCTAATGATTACCTGCATCGGCATGAGAATTTCTGCATAAAAGGTTCATGGGTACCATAGCTAGAGCTAATGGTAATCAGTTATAACAATAGTAGCAAAGAAAGTAATATCATGTAGCATAATAGCAATAGCAGTTTAACTTATTGAACAAAAGATAAATAATAGTGTGGTTCCATAAAGAAAATAAGGTAAGGCAACAATTACAAAGGTTCTTTGTTATTATTGAATAATCAAAATGGTTTTAGACCAATTGTCCTTTAGCAACCCATGCTTAACAAGGAAATCATATAATCATATTTAAAAATGGAAAGGAATTTGGGTTTCAAGAATCTCAAAGGTTCACATAACATGATAGCTTGTACTTGTAACATGAACATTATGTTTATTCACCTTGTGGTTCCTTTGCTCCTAGTACTTATAGCCCCTTTGAACTTTTACTACTTCTCAAACTCTATCATAATATTTAATTCATTACTTAGCACTCCCTTAATATCATGCTATCCTATCCCATACCTATCCCATGCATGTACAACATTTGAGTAAACTTAGAGTTGCACTAAAAGTGCACTTATCACTTACACATAACTTGTTGACTTTCAAAGTCTTACACACTTAGCCTTTATAGGTTCATATGAAAACACATTATAACCCATATCAAGACTTTTTTAAAGTCAAACACAATATATCATGATCAATTCAATTTAACATTCAACTTAATACACTTAACACTTTCCATATGTGTCCACTTAACAAGTCACCTATCAAGTGTCATGCTTATCTCTTATGACCAATTTGTACAATCAATCCCATCATCCATTTAGGATCATTAACTCATTATCAACTTATCATAAAACTTATTTTCCATATCACTTAATCACATAAACACATTAATCACATCATAGAAATAGGGTTAGGAAACCTTAGATATACCTAATTGCCTCTAGACTTGTCTAGAGTTATTCCTTCAACCAACATGCAATTTAATCATTTATTATTCAAGTATACATGTCAATAATCATTAAAATATATCACATAAAAATTATAGACATTGGGATTGAATTTCCAAGGTAGGTTGAATCATATAATCAAGAACAAACATGATTTTTTTCTCATCTTTTACACTTTCTATTAATTATAGTAATATGCCAAAACATGGTTTAAACTAAGATTTTTAATGTAATCAAAACAAAAATCAATTTAGAATACTTTAATGTACAAATCAGCAGCTATATATATATATATATATATATATATATATATATATATATATATATATATATATACATGAAAATTTTCTAACTTGAGGTTTTAGGTTGAAAACCATGAATCTTTCTTGTTTTTGGTACTTTTCCAGTCATTATAGTAATATGTAAACACATTATTTAAACTATTATTTTTCATCCAAACATAATAAAAATCATTTTAGAATTCAATTATACACAAATCAACAGCCATAGACAATCCTTATGCATGAAAATTCCAAGTTTAGTGTTTAGAGCGAAAATCATGAGTTTTCTTGCTTTTTAGTATTTTTCGATCATTACAGTAATATATAGAAATATGATTTAATTTGATATTTTTCATCTAAAGACAACATAAGTTAATTTAGAACACAATGATGGAAGAATCAGCAGCCCCTCCCCTTGTTATGCATGAAAATTCCAAACTTTGAGTTTTAGGGTTCACCTTTGGAGGATTCGCATAGAGAAGTTTCATGAGTTTTCTTGCTTTTCAGTGTTTTTCGATCATTACAGTAATATATAGAAATATGATTTAATTTGATATTTTTCATCTAAAGACAACATAAGTTAATTTAGAACACAATGATGGAAGAATCAGCAGCCCCTCCCCTTGTTATGCATGAAAATTCCAAACTTTGAGTTTTAGGGTTCACCTTTGGAGGATTCGCATAGAGAAGTTTGTGTTTTCGGTAGAAAAATTGATTTTTTTCTCAAGAATTCACCTAGGCCAAATTTAATCAATGAAAATCAGTAAATACCTAATTCAAAATAATTTTCTCATAATTAGTTTCATAAAAATCAAATATCAAATTGAAAGGAAAGGAAAAACTTATGAAATGGTCGCAAAGTCGCAAAATTTGAAGATATTTTGTGAATTTCAGTTGAGAGATTAATTTTGAGAGAATTTTCTATTGGAAATATGAAGAATAATAGAATGGTGACTGCTACTACTAGAGCTGGCCAAATTTTTCTTTTTATATTTACGATTTTGTGCAATTCCAAGATTACCCTTAATGAACTAGGTGAGGAGTGTTTTAGTGTAGTGGGCTTTTGGGAATTTGGCTTTTTTATTTATTTTATGGGCTAATTATGGGTAATTAAAAATAAAATATTTTCTTATTATTTTATTGAAATTCCCCCAAAATATATTTTTAAAAATAGTTTAAAAATACACATAAAAATTATTTTATGCTTAAAAATTGCTTTGTGCATGAAAATTCAATTTATGTAAAATAAATATTTTTGTGATGATGCATTTCATATACATCACTTGATTCACCATAATAATTCATATTAGGAGCTACTCTAACATGCCACATACTCATCAATCATATAACACATGATTTTTTCACAAAAGCACATACATAGCCATAATAGTTATAAATTCAAGAAATTAGATCACAAAACTCCTAGGGTTGGTGTGGATTGTTGCAACTTGGGGCTAAGGTAAGATGAGGTTGAATTGGGCTCAGGTTCTTCATCACTATTTAGATTGGTGGTGGGGAATTCAGGTTGAAATGATGCACTTTGGATGCAATTTATAACCTTTGATGCAGTTGCAACCAAAGCTCTGAAAGTGGGCAAGTATTGGGTTAACAAGTGGACTCGGTATGCTGGACATAGGTTCTAGATAAGGATATCTACTTGTTCTTGTTCTATTGGTTTGTTTACCATTTGAGTAGCTTTACCCCTTTACCTTATAAGGAACCCAAAGAAGGATTCCTTTGGAAGCTACTCGGTGATTTCCAAGTCACACCTAATGAAATCCATTTCACCATTGTAATGATACTACTCCATAAAGGCATGATATCTATCATTCCACATCCTTTTCTGGCTTTTGTCTAGTGAAAGGAACCATCTCCTAGTAGCATCAATTAGTTATAATTGGAACAGTTGAGCAAGGAGCTTGTTGGTAAGTCCTAAAGGTTTTATTACCCCTATATATATCTTCAGATGGGCCTTAGTGCATATGGTTTTGTCAATTCTCTCTAATTCAAATGTTTTGAATTTAGGAGGAAGCTTGGCATTAGGGAACAAGGTCAAACTATCTATATCTATTAGGTCATTGTTGTGCTTTAGCGATTTAATGGTTTTCTCTATAGCTTCAAGTTTCTCCATGAGCAATTTAGTGTCTGGATAGGAGAAAACTTCCCCACCTTAGTTTAGATATGGGTTGGTTTGGCTCAAATTTAAGCTAGGATTGGTCTGGTTTAAGATAAGGTTTGGGTTAAGATGGTTAAGGTTGGCTTGGTTAATTATGGCCTGAACTTTCTTAATGATGAATTTGTTCCTTGAGTTAGACTTGTTAAGTAGTTAGGATAAGTTGGAAATGCTCTTCTTGCTTCTTAAGAAGTTTGGTCATAAGTGTGGTTAGGGAAGCCATGTCAAGCGGGTTTGCCATTGGTACCTTCAAACTAAAGCAACAAAGTAAGTGACAAGCATGGAACAAAAATGGTGATCAAGGTATAGGCATACAGATCCTAAGGGAAAAGGCTTTCCTATCATGTTATGGGCCAACCAATTTTTGGGCTTAAGGTATGATTGGGCAAAAGTTTTTAGCTTAGGGTAATAGGCTAAACCAAAGGTATTGGGTTTAAGGTAGTGTGTTGTGCCAAAGTTGTTGGGCTTAAGGGTAATAGGCTAGTTTTAAAAGTAATGGGTCATAGGTGCTGGGCTTAAAGATAATGGGTTTGATTTTGAACAAGGGGTAGGATTAAGATAATGGCTTTGGTATAGAGAACCTAAAGTGATTATTATTTTTTTTTTTTGGATAAGGATAAGAGTTGTGGTTAGGTTTATGGTCAGTTAGTAAGTTTTTTAGGGTTGGATATGGGTATTAAGGTTGCAAGTTTATAGCATAAGGTCCAAATATGGAAGGTGGTTTAGGTTTACATTTAAGGTATGAGGTTTAAGTGTTTGGTATTTAGGGTATGGCTAGTGCGAGGTGTTTAAGGTATATGGTTAAGTTGATAGTGTTTAGGATAAAAGCTAGGGTGAAGTGTTTAAGGTATGTGGTTAAGTTAATGGTGTTTAGGATAAAGGCTAGAGTGAGGTGTTTAAAATTAAAGGTTAGGGTAATGGCTTTAGGTTTGTAGGGGCGAAGGTGATTGGGAAAAAAGTGAGTGTGTTTAAGGTTTAGGAGTAAAGGTGTACGGATGGAGGTGAGAGTACCTAGGTTTTTAGGTTAAGGGCTAGAGTAAAGATGATGCGACCTGCCAACTATAAAGAGCTAGGAACCAATTATATTGAATCAAACCTAAGGATTGAACAAACAAGAACAAATAATAATAAAGAAAAAAAGCTTAACCTAATTCACACTTGTTGAAAAAAACCAAAGCTATAAGGGGGTAAGCGCCACAAGTTACCTTGATAAGCTCAGATTTAAGTTCTAAACAAGAACTTGGAAGAATCTCTCACTTGAACAAAATTCAAAGATTATTATTATTCATTAAAAACTAAACTTCCAATTACAATGGAGCTTTTACTTTATAAGGCGGCTGAAACCCTAAAATTTGAAGAATTCAAATACGATTTAAGAAATCTATTTCTATAAGGAAATAAGAATCCTTATGGAGAATAGAATCCTAATTAAGAAGATACTACTAAAATCAATCCAAATAACATAAGTCTAATGTGGACTACTTAACATAATAAGTTTTGGGCCTACAAATATAAGGAAGATATGTAAATCATAAAAACTTAGAAAACTAAAAAAAAAATAGAAACTAGGCCTCGTGGCGCCCATGACAAGAGCAGCATACCTGCTTGCTGTTTTGCCCACACGGTTGTTGTGCTCACTTGAAAGATCTACCTTTTGGCTCGTCGGGACCGTGATGAGTGTGCCACACCCATGACACCCCAATCTTTAACATATTCTTCCAATTCCAAGCCCTTCTAACATCTTGCATCCTTAGGTAAGTTTTCATTCTTGGTATGGCTTTAGAAACCTCTTGGAAAGCTTGCATATCTTCTAGAATACGTTCTTTGACTTGTCTTTCCATGAATATGCCATGCATAGCTTTGTAACAACCCTAAAAGTTTTTGTGACAAATTGTGTGACTATGTGAAAATTTATGTGTGACATAATTTATGGGTTTAGAGTATGTTAAATTAATTTTAATATGCCTAATATGAATTATTATTGTGAAATAAATGATTTGAATAAAATGCATTAGCATAAAATAATTTATTTTTCATAAAATGAATTTTCATGTAAAAATGCGATTTTTAAGCATAAAATAATTTTATGCGTATTTTTAAAATAATTTTTTTATAAATGTTTTGGGGGGGATTTTAATGAAAATAATAAAAAAATATTTTATTTTAATTACCTATAATCAGCTCTAAATTAATTAAAAAGCCCAAATACCCAAAAGCCCACTATACTAAAATACTCCTAACCTAGCTCATTAAGGATAAACTTGGAAATTTCACCCAAAACCCTAATTTATAAGTAAAACTTCGGCCCCCATCAGTTTAGACAGTAGCCACACTCTATTATTCCAGTATTTTCATAGAAAAATTCTCCCAAAATAATTCTCTCTACGGAAATTAAGAAAACTCCTTTCAATTTTGCGATTTCTTGCCCATAATCATAAGTTTTTCTTCTTTTTCAATTTCTAAACTAATTTCTATGAAATAAATTATGGAAAAATTATTTTGAATTAGTTGATTACTAATATTTATAGATTTAATTCTGTTTGGGTGAGTTTTTGGGAGAGAAAATCTATTTTCTACCAAAAACACAAATCTTTCTGCGAGATTTCTCCAAAGGTGAATTCTATAACTTAAAATCACAATTTTTATGCATAAACATCACTAGACAAGGGGTGATTTGTGTATTATTGTTTTCTAAACTGATTTTTGATTTGTTTGGATGAAAAATATTGGATTAAATAATATTTCTGCATATTTTTGTGATGACCGGAAAGTCTCGAAAAACAAAGGAATTCAAGGTTTTTGTGCTAGAACTTAGAAGTTAGAAAATTCTATTATTAAATTAATATGTGGCTGCTGATTGGTGTGAGAAAGCATTCTAATATGATATTTTTTTTGTTTAGATGAAAAATAATAATTCTAATCATGTGTCTATATATTGCTGTAATGAACAAAAAGCGCGGAAAGCCTGAAAACTCATGATTTTTCACTTAAGCCTTAAAACTTAGAAATTTTTTTGTATAAATAGCCATGGCCATCAAATCATGTATGGACATGTTCTAAATTGATATTTGCTAAGATTGAATGAAAAATAATGGTTTGAACAACCTGTTTACATATTTCTGAAACAACTGAAAAATACCAAAAACAAGAAAACTCATGGTTTTATACCCTATAACCCAAACGTTGAATTTTTATGTATGAACAATACTAAGTGTGGCTGATTCACATGAATTAATACTTTAAAATGATTTTTATTGTGTTTATATGAAAAATCTTGGTTCAAACCATGTTTTTACATATTTCTGAAATAGACGGAAAGTGCGAAAAGAAAGAAAATTTAATTTTTCCTTTGGTGATACATTTGGCCTACATCAACATTTTTGTCCCAATGTTTATAATTTTTATGTGATGTGTTTTGATGATTATTGACATATATGTATAAATAATAAATGATAAAATTGCATGTTAGTTGAAGGTATGACCCTAGATAAGCTTAAAGGCATTTTGGTATACTCAAGGTATCTTAACTTTATATTGTGATTAGAATGCAAATGTGATTGGAAAATATGGAACTAGATGTCATGATGATTTGATAATAAATACATGGTTTTGAGTTGATGAAGTGACAATTGAGTAAAAAGGATCATAAGAGTTAAGCATGACACTTGAAAGGTTAATTGTTAAGTTAAAATGTATGGAAGTGTAAAGTGTATTAAGATGATTGTTAAAGTGAAATGATATTGAGGTAATAATATTGTGATGACCTTAGAAAGGTATTGACATGATTGTAATGTGTTCTCATATTAGCCTATAAGGCCTAAGTGTGCAAGACTTTTAAAGTCAACGTGTTACGTGCAAGTGATGAGTACAACCATATGTGGACTCTAAGTGTATGCGTATGCTATATGTGCATGGGGTACTTATGGAATTGGAGCATCATGAGTTAATAAATACTAAGTATTAAACTAAATATTATGTTAGAGTTTGAGGAGTTTTAGAAGTGCAAAGGGATTATGTATACTAGGAGCAAAGGAACCCCAAGGTGAGTAAACACTATGTTTATGTTACAAGTGTGAGTAAACTCTGAATTCCTGCTTCCAGTATGAGTAAAAAAACTATATTCATGGTCCAAGCATGAATAAATATTATGTTATGTTACAAGTATATGATATCATGTTATGTGAGCCTTTGAGATCTTTGAAACCCAAGTTCTTCCTATTCTAAAATATTATTATATGATTTCTTTGTTAAACTTGGGTTGCTAAAGGACAATTAGTCCAAACCATTTTTGTTTATCCAATGATAATTCCTTTGTGATTATTGCCCTAACTTATATTTTTTCTGGAACTACACTATTCTGGTATCTTTTGTTCAAAATGATAGACTCCTATTGCTATTGGGATACATGTTATTGTTGGCTTAGATGTTATTGTTATATGTCATTACCATTAGCTCTTGCTATGGTACCTTTAACCCTTTTTATGCAGAAATCCTCATACCGATGCGAGTAATCATCGGCTATGTGCTCCTTGTACCGATGCGAGTAATCATCAGCTATGTGATCCTCATACCGATACAAGTAATTATCGGCTATGTGTTCACGTGATTATGGAAATAGCCTTCACTCTATGTGTTATGTGTTCGAGTGATTATGGCAATAGCCTTCACTCCATGTGTTCAAGTGATTATGGCAGTAGCCTTCACTTTATGTGTTATAAGTGTGATTTCTGCGAACCTTTCTAAATTGCAAACTATGAATCATAAACTAGAAGTTATGAGCTATGAGCCCTTCTAAGGGATTTGTGTTATTGTATAATCCCTATTGTTTACTCATTGAGATAATCTATCTCACCCTTTTTCCTTATGTGGTTCTAAGTGAGCATTATGAGGAGGTAAGGTAATGGCTCAAGCATCCTACTTCACTTAGGGAATTCCTTGTCCAAGAAAATTATTTTAATATGTTATGAAGAGTTATCCTTAGACGCTCCGGGAATATTCATTTTTGGATGTTTATTTTGAAATGCTATCCTTCGAGGTTTTAATTGGATTCTAAATATTATTTCCTTATGGATTATGTTTAAAGTATATTTTAATTATGCTTTCACAACTTAAGGTATTCTAAAAAAAAAGGGTTTATTTAAGTTAATGTAAGAGGTTTTTGGTACGATCCTAGGCAGTGTTTGTATAAGTATAAGTGGGTTTTACGGACGTGGGTGACCTTATGTCTCCCCAAGTTCTAGGACCATCATGTCTCCAAAGTTGGGATGTGACAAGTTTCCTTGAAGTCCTTTGTATTTATGTTTGAGTAATCCTTCTGTGGGCTAGTCAGGATCATATCAAAAGGGATAATGGTGTTTATGTTAAAGGTTTAGGGTGATGGCCTAAGGGTTATTGGATAAGTGATGGGGTATAGGTGAGAGTGTTTATGGTAGAGATGTTTGAATAGAGGTAAGAATGTTTAACCCTTCTTCAGTTAAAGATTCGACCTAGATTTGAAATGAATGCTCATTTTGTTATACAATATAGACGCATGACATGTATGGGGAAAACATTCCATGAGAATGCAAATATATAAGGTTTTAATTATGGTACATATAACCTAAGGCAAAGATCTAGGTTCCTTACATGAAAGGATAAGAATGGCTTAGTTTGGGCACTTGTCACACTAGAGCAGCAATATGCCTAATCACATGTGAGTCAAGGAGCATCACGTGGGTCCAATAGTACATGCGTGCTCATGTTTTGTCATAGTTTTTTCTTATTTTTAGTTCCTTTAATTGTTAATTTATAGTTTATTTTTATGATTTTATGATGCTTTTAATGTGTTTGTTAACTTGTTTTCCATTTCATTAATAATGGAAGAAATCAAAGATATATATATGGGTTAAATCAGAAAAATCGGTGGAACGTTGCATGGCATGTGGAATGTCATCATGCGGGCAGCAAGTAAACCAGTCCCTAGTGCCACATAGCAGCCTGCCATTAATCCGTAGTGCCATGCAGTAAGCCCTAGCACCATGTAGCAGAGTGCTACCTACAGCCCACCAGTGTCCAGTGCCACACAGCAGGAATCCACTTGCAGCCCACTAATGCCCAGTGCTCATAGCAGACTCTTAGCGCCCCACTGCACTACATCTTAATAGTTATTGAATTTTATCTGAGTTTTTGAGGGATTTTTAACCCTAGATTATTTTGGGAAAGTATAAATAGTAGGAGAAACATTTTATTTTTAGGGGGAGCCATATGGAGAAGCAGAGAAGCTATTATTCATTTGATTTTTTAACATTATGTTTCTCCTTCTATTTCTGATCTAGTTTTCAGATTTTTACTTAGATTAGGATCAAATTCAGCTCTTGGTAACTCTATTGAAATGATTCAAAAGGTTTAAATCTTCTTTATTCATTACTTTCTTTTGGATTATTAAATTAATAGAATTAATTTAATGGATTCCTTTGAATATAATGAAATCGAGATGATTTCTTTGTTTATCATGAACTAATTTCATCCTTGTCTAGGGTTTGTATGCTGTGTTCATGATATAGAATTAAATTAAATCCCATTTGATTATTTTTGTTATTCCTAATTAAATTGATTGATTGGTAATGAACAATTGCTTAGCTACCAATTATTTGGCTTAGGTTTTGAATGAAGGAACGAGAGTTGAAGTTCAATTCTGGATTTTGTTCCTTTAGGATCTTAAAATGAATTAGAAATATATGTTTTAAGATTGGGTTTTAGTTTTTGATTTATGATTTGATAGAATGATTTCCATGAATGCGATTGTTAATAGATTGATTTTTATCCTTTGAATTGTTAGAAACTAAGGCTTTGGCATAATTAATTGGGTATTGTGAACCCTTAATTTTGCGCCCTCTAATATGCATTCAAACTTTAGAAGCACTTAGATTCAGTGAAGAAACTTTCAAAAGTGAAAAACTCTCAGAATGAGAAAATCAAAACATTTCTTTTTGACATTTGAACCTTGTCAAATCATCTGGGACTGAGTAATGAATACAACGCAAATAGAATCATGTAAAATGGACGAGAAACAAGCAAGAACAGGCAAAAATGAGAAAAACGGACAGAAGAGAGGCTAGTTGCCACACAGCCTTGTGTGGTTGCCACATAGACTTGTGTGGTACTACACAACCCTATGCAATTACTGCACAGCCCTGTGCGGCAGCTTTATCTCCTCTATGGCACTTTGATCATGTTTCTGAATCTCACATTCAAAATTTGTGTTTTCTATGCTTCAACCTCCTCTTATATATAGAGGACCTCTCCACACTTCAATACACCAACTTCTAGAGCTTCAAAAGCGATTACTTTAAGCAAAATGCTTTGCATTTGCTCTTTGCTTCGCAAAGCAAATTGGGAGGTTTCTCCTTGATTCCTACCCGACAAGTTTAAGGCTTTCCGCCTGCTTGTTTGAGGCAAGTCTCTTGCCCAAGGCTCATATCCACTGCCTAAGGCTAGCCGCCGCCTGCAGAGGCTAGTTGCCACCTGCCATCCAAAGCCAGCCACCACCAGCTGAGCCTAGTCATTGCTTGCTGTCCAAAGCCAGCCGTCCTAAGGCAGCCATCACTCACCATCCAAGGCGAGCCGCTGCCCACCATTTGAGGCTAGTCATTGCCCGCTGTTTGAGGTAAGCTTCTTTTCCTTTAATTTTCTATTGTCTAAATTTCCTTGCCTCTTTTAGCTATTTAATTAAATTGATTAATCTAGGTTGCTAGCTAATCAACTCGGTAATCAATTAAATTAATTAATTAACTCAACCCTTTTTTAATCAATCAATCAAAACATGATAAAGTGGCTATGCTAAACTAACCCCTTTGCAAGAATGGAGGACTGCATGGGTTCTGATTCCTATTCAAAGGGATACATAGGCATGCTTGGTTCAGGCATTGAATCTAATTAAAATTAACCAATTCTCCCCCCTATCACCTTCTTCAATTTCTTTTATTTTGCTTTCCTTTACTTAGTTATTAGGTTTAGTTTAGGGAATATGTGACTTCCCTATAATTCATAAGGGTTAGAGGAGGTATCCCCTAAGTTTGGGATTTTCTTGTAATACTAACTTTCTCTTATTTTCAACCTTAATATGTTTTTACTTTATTATTGAAATAGATGAATTGAATTATCATGCATATTATAAATTGTTCATACATTTTAACTTGTTCATGAAATATATTTTAAGTTACTTTTATATTAATTGGCCAAACTTATTTTGTTAAAATAAACCAAAAACCTAGTCCCCAAATCCTCTTTAGTTTCGAGGCTAATGATATTTTTTCCTTTGGTAATAATTAGAGTCAAATGGGTTTTTTCCTTATATTTTCTCAAATAAAAATAAATTAAGGTGGCGACTCTAAGAAATAATTTTCAAAACTATCAAAGATAAGCCTGAGGGCTTCTTTGTGAGTTCTTTCCTAAATGAGCATTTTGATTCCCTTTAGCAGATTAAACCGGTGCTCGGGCGAGGCCTTATAGCTAGCAACTCCACTGGGGAGTAGCTTTCTTTTAATAAAAAGAAAAATAAGTGGACTACTAATTGATTTAAAAGGAGTTTGGCCTTTTAATATGATTGTGACTTTGAATGCATCACTTGCATAGGCTCTTCGCCATCCAACCTAGTTCTAGGAAAACAATGGATAGTGAGTAGCATTGAATGAGTAACCCTCCTTGGGTCTATTCGCCGATAGTGAAATCATCCACCCCGTGATAAATCCTTTGATCCTTTCAAAGGTGTAATGAGAATGCATGTACTGTTGGACCCACGTAAGGCTCCTTGACTCACATATGGTTAAGTATATCACTGCTCTAGTGTGACGGGTACCCAAATCAAGCCACCTTACCCTTTCATGTAATGAACTTAGATCCTAACCTTAGGTTGTATGTACCATAATTAAAACCTTGCATCTTTGCATTCTCATAAAATGTTTTCCTCATGCATATCATACATCCATAACAAAACATGCATTCATCTTAAGTCTAAGTCAAACCTTGGACCGAAGAAGGGTCAAACATTTTTATCTCCATTCAAACATCTCTCCCATAAATACTCTCACCTATACCCCATCACTTACCTAATATCCCTCAGACCATCACCCTGACCTTTAACCTTAAACACTTCACTCTAACCTCCATCCAAACACACTATCCTAAACCTAATACCTTCGATCCTACCTTAAGACCCTGTATTTGACTCATCTCACCTTAAGCCAAAAAAAAAAAAAAGAAAAAAAAAAGATGGTTGGTTCATGGTACAATAGGGAAGCCTTTTCTCTTAGGATCTGTATACCTATACCTTCATCATTTTTTCTATTCCGTGCCCATCACTTACCTTGTTGCTTTGGTTTAAAGGTACCAATGGCCAACCCACTTGAGATGGCTTCCATGATTACACTTGTGACCCTTAAGAAGCAAGAAGAGCATTTCCAAGCTATCCTAGCTGCTCCATAAGCCCAATTCAAGGAATAAAGGCAATTTATCATTAAGGAAGTGTGCGCTATGATTAACCAGGCCAGCCTTAACCATTCTAACCCAAACCTTATGTTGAACTAGACCAATCCTAACTCAATTTGAACCAAACTAACCCATATCTAATTAAGGTGGGGAAGTTTTCTCTTATCTAGACACTAGATTGCTTATGGAGAAACTTGAAGCCATGTGATGTGATGTAAAATGGTATGGATTTAGTATTATTTCAGGTGCATTTTAGTTGCTTTTTAGGTATATGTTTAGTATATTATAATGCATTTTGTGTTTTATTCCCTTAATATTTATTTTACTAATATTTTCTCAAGATTTCTCCTTAACCTTATGGTTTTGAGAGTATTTTATAAGTTTTAGTAGGTTATGGGAGGTATTGGAGGTTCCTAGAAGAGTCAAATATAAAAAGAAAGCAAAATCTGGAATTCACTAGTGCCGAGTTGTCATCAAGTGTGCTAACTTGGCACCAATGGTTGCTGTGCCGAGTTGTTGAATGGAGGATGAGTTGGTGCTGAGTCGGCACACACCAAAAAACAGGATTCTTCACAAATAGTCTATAATGTTTCAATCATAACTTCCTCTACACAACTCAGATTGAAATGATTTAAGAGGCTATGGAAAGCTAATAAAAATCCCTACAACTTTCACGAAGACCTTGAAGTCTAATTTTGCCAACTGAATTGACTGAAATGCCCTTGAAGTTTCTAAAGCAGTCATTAGGTGACTTTTCACAAAGTGTTGTACTTCTTTATGAAATGTTATGACTTTTAACTATTCAAAGCCTTTAAATAGTTGAAGTTTCTTTTGTAAAAGACATCTAGAAAATTAGAATACAAAGTAGAGAGTATTTTATTAAGAAGAAAAAGAGAGATCTTACAAGTTTTTAGCACTTTCAAGTACAACACTTTGGAAAACTATTCTTGTATTGAAAAGTGATAGTAAAAGATTTCTATAACTTTTCCTTAATCTATTTTATTTCTTTGATGATTGAATGTTTAATTTTCTTTTTATAAGATATCTAACAATGCATCAAGGCTAAAATACTTGTGGTTAGAATTACAATGCAAATTTAGTCTATGAACTTCATTTTAATATTGTGTTAATGAATGATTGATTTGGCTTCAATTAAGTTCTAAATAGTTGTTATATATGCTTGATCACCATATGTAATATGTTAGTTAAGAATTTGCAATGAGAATTGGAATTCTTAATAGAAAAGTAATTGATGTCACTTAAGTTAAAAGATTAATTATAATCTATTTCTAAAGGGATAAAAAGAATTAACATTGAACTTCATGGTTTTTGTTTACATTTACATTGACATGAGAATGTGTGTAAGTCTATTCAAAAATACCTTTAATTGTCTTAGAGATAAGCTTTTAAAGATTTCAGGTTAATTCTCCAATCAACTCATTCATAATCTTATTCTACATACATGTTAAAAGTTCATTGATTTAGATTTAAATTGTAATTCTAACCTGTTTTCTTTCTAAAAATTGTTTAATAACTTCGAATTATTTAGATATTAGTGATTTGTAGTTAAATTAGTAGTTAATTAGTTACTCAAACTCCAATTATTCTTTGCCTATTCATCTTATTATTTGTTCAGTTAATAATAAATTTATCATTTTTCCCAGTGTTCGACCCTTTGCTCATTCTATATTTAGTCATAAGGGCTAGGATATAAATAATTTGCCCACATCACCATGCAAAGAACCATCAAAACTCTAAAGCACCATAATGATCTAATTGATGTGGATAGTTTAACCTTATTTCCTAATGCCAAGCTTCCCCCTAAATTCAAATTGCCTAAATTGGAGTGATTTGGTGGAACCACTTGCCCTAAGACCCATATGAAGATATATATATGGGCTATGAAACCTTTAAGAGTTAGCAATGAGCTTTTTACTTAACTATTCTAACAATCACTAACCAGTGTTACTAGGAAATAGTTTCTTTCACTAGACAAGAGCAAGAAAAGGACATGGGATGATATCTGTTGTGCCTTTATCGAACATTATCATTATAAAAGTGAAGTGGATGTCACTACGCGTGACTTGGAAACTACCAAGAAGCTTCCAGAGGAGTCCTTCTCCATGTTCCTTACAAGGTGAAGGGCTAAAGCTGCTCAAATGCTAAGCAGACCAATAGAGCAAGTGGACATCCTTGTCAAAATTCTACTTTCAACCTATTGAGCCCACTTGTTAACCCAATACCTACCCACTTTCAAAGCTTTGCTTGCAACTACATCAAAGGTTAAAGATTGCATCCAAAGTGTATCATTTCAACCTGAATTCCTCACCACCAACTTAAGCAATGATGAAGAACCCAAACCAATTCAACCCCACCTTACCTCAACCCCAAGTGGCATGACATGGAAGAGTTCAAGTTTAGCTAATCTAACCTATCTGATATTGAAATCCAAGTCTGAGTTTGAGTCTGAGTCCAAATCTCAAAGTTTGAGTCCAAATTTGAGTATAGGTTTGTCAATTTATTTTCCTTTTCCGGTATTTTTCATTAATCATATTAGTTCGCTTTTTGTTATCTTGTAATAAAATTTTCCATTGCAATAAAACATCTATATTTCTTTGTGCACTAGATGGATGAGCTTTGAAAAATAAAATAAAATAAAATAATAATAATAAAAATAAAAAAGAGAGAGAGAGAAATGAACAGTCAATTAAATCCACCATAGCTAGCACATATTGGGAATTGAGGTGCTATTAACAATTGCCTTGCTAGCTCCTAATCAAAGTAGGTTAAGAAATAGACATCTCATCAAATATTTAAAGCAAAAAAATCAAATGGTACACCTCAACAAGGGGCAACAAGTTCCTCAAATCCAAAATTCAAATGTTAAAGCCCCTCAAAGTGAAGACAAGCAATAAATCATGGTGGAATGTTTTTTCCCAAATTTCAAGCTCATTAAGTTGAAAACCCGAAAAGGGCGGCTTAGGTAAAAGTTAGAGCTAAAAAAAAAAAAAAAAAAAAAAGAGAAAGTTCATCCTGGTTATCTTCCTTCATATCATTCAAAGTTTGTCAAATCAGGTTTAATCAATTCATATCGTCTCATATCTTCAAAGTCATCCTTCCTCACTAGAGGCTCATTCTCCAAAGTGATATTATATTTTATGTCCTTATCTCACACTATGGGCATATCCTTCTACGTTGTCATCATCTTTGTTAATCCGTCTTGTCACTTAGCTCAAAGAGCATAAGCACAATCTCTAACATTGCCAGTATGATATGTACCTATCTCTCATTAGGAGCATGATCCCTAAGTTGTCTCTTTTCATCAGTTCTTTAGCCACTCCTTAGGGTACTTCCTTTCATCCAGTTTGTCATCTACATTCAAGTCAATAGAGTGTCACCCTAAATCTCTCTTCAATCTCAAAATGACAAGATTAGCTTGGCTTGTTCTTTTCTATGAATCATGCTATAGATAGCAAAATCATACAACCTCCCTGATCCTTTTTAGAATTTCCAACCCACCTTTAAACTATTCCCAACCTTCATAATGTACAATCCCAAGCCTCGTTGGAAAAATCATACCAACCTTTCAAGCTTAAACCTCATAACTCAAGCCGCATACCACCCTTTCCTTAGCAAAGTCTCATCATCTTCTAAGAGCCAAGCCCATGAGCAGAACTAAAGATTCTAAGTCTTTTAAGACTCATCATCCTTAAAGGTAGCTTTCTCTAGCATAACCAAAATCAAGTCATGTCTCGCAAAAGAAGGACTTGAACTAGTCAAAGCCTATTCCATGTCTCATTGGCAAAATCTCATCATCCTTGAAAAGACCAAGCCTCCTTGGCAAATTACATCACCCATAAAGTCCAATTGAGTCAAAACCTGCCAACCGTATGATGGG
Source organism: Reutealis trisperma (assembly GCA_947687605.1). NCBI lineage: Eukaryota > Viridiplantae > Streptophyta > Magnoliopsida > Malpighiales > Euphorbiaceae > Reutealis > Reutealis trisperma. The sequence continues at coordinate 684,139 of CANTUT010000022.1, forward strand.
CAAAAAAATCTGGTGCATCCACGTCAAAGGGCAAACCCTCATCCATAAGCCTACGACCAAAACCTTTACCACCTACCCAAGATAAAGCAACCATTTTCCAAAGAGATCCAAAGCACCCTTGTAGAAAAATCCAAGTTGACAAAGCCTTTTGACCAAAAGCCTTCAAGCCTTCACCATGAAACCCAAACCCAAAAAGCATTCACCATGGAAACCACTACCAAAAAGCTTTCACCATGAATCCCAAGCCCAAAAGCCTTCACCATAAAACCTAAACCATATGAAGCCCACTCCACAGGAATCTTCACCTTAAAGCCCAAACCAAAAAAAAAAAAAAAAACCTTCACCATGAAGCCTAAGCCCAAAAGCTTTTACCATGAAGCCCAAACTAAGAAACCTTCACCATGAAGCCCAAGCCTAAAAGCCTTTACCAAGAAGCCTAAAGCCTAAAAGCCTTTACCATGAAGCCTAAACTAAGCCTAAAAGCTTTCACCATGAAGCCCATTCACAAAAACCTTCCAAAGCCAACACCTAACCAAGCCTTCCTAAGTTGGTTTCCTAGCCTGACTTGTCCTCTAAGCCTGACCTAACCAAGCCAAAGGCAAAACTTGACCAAGTCTTCTAAATAAACTTCCTAAAGGTTATAACCTGACTAAGCTAAAGTCCTAGACCTGACTAAGCCTTCCATATGAACTTCTTTGAGGACAAGCCCCACAAGCTAACCTTCCCTAAACCTTTCAATGACCTAACCCTTCTGATCATGCTCTTTAATTCAGCCTCAAACCAAATTTTCTCCAAAGTCAAACCTATCTAAACTAAATAGTCCAATCTTTTCCAAGACCACACCTTCCTTGATTTCCTAAATGACTTCTTCCTAAGCCAAGCTGATAGCCATTGACTAACCAGCCTCACACCTAACATGACCATTTCACCTTTGGACTAACTAATCAAGCAAAAACCAAATGACCAAACCACTTTCCTCTATCATTCCAAAGTAGGGGCACCTCCCTTATGAATGTTTGCCTTTTTGAAATGGCAGCATCTTTCTCCAAAAGATCGATAATTTTATATCAAGACTGACCCTTCACAAGTTCAAGGTATAAGATCATTGCATAATTATCTAGCATTTTTGCATAGAACAGGATCATGAATCAAGGCAAATTGTCAAAACTCTCGAAGAAAGACAAGATCATCATCATCATTCATATATGACAAGATCACCACTTCATCGATTCCTACCAAAAAGGGCCATCTTCTTTCCTACCAAACAGGATCATCATCATCATTCCTACTAAATAGGATCACTACTTCGTCGATTCCGACCAGATAGGGTCACCTTCAAGCCTACTAGACAAGATTACCACTTTGTCGATTCCTACCAAATAGGGCCATCTTCTTTCCTACCAGATAGGATCATCATCATCATTCCTACTAGACAAGATCACCACTTTGTTGATTAGTACCAGATAGGGTCACCTTCAAGCCTACCAAACAGAATCACCACTTTGTCCATTCCTACTAGATAGGGTCACCTTCAAGCCTACCAGACAGGATCACCACTTCAACGATTCCTATAAGACAGGTTCACCTTTAAGCCTACCAGACAGGATCATCATCATCATTCATACCAAACAAGATCACTATTTCATCGATTCCTACTAGATAGGATAGCTTTCAAGCCTTCCAGACAGGATCATCATTATTATTCCTACCATACAGGATCACTACTTCATCGATTCCTACTAGACAGGTCATCTTCTTTCCTACCATATAAGATCATCATTATCATTCTTACTAGATAGGATCACTACTTCGTTGATTCCTACTTGACAATCCTACTAGATAGGAACATCACCTTTAGCTCCTACCAGATAGCAGAAGTACCAAACCAGATCTCCCAAATATACCAAGGGCATCTTCCTTAAAATTCAACCACACCTCTCACCCAAATGTCTGAACTCTATTCTAGACATTAATTTGGTTCCTTTCACCATCTCCCATCCTCAGGTTCACTGTTATTAAAATCGCCTTTCAAGCAAAGACATTTCTGATGAGAAGCAGCTATGAACCCTTAATTTTGCACCTTCTAGCATGCATTCAAACTTTAGAAGCACTTAGATTCGATGAACAAACTTTCAGAAGTCAAAAACTCTCACCATGGGAAAATTAAAACATTTCTTTTTGACATTTGAACCCTTTCAAATCATTCGAGATTGAGTAACAAATACAACGTAACTAGAATAGTGTAAAACAGACGAGAAACAAGCAAGAATGGGTGAAAATGGGCAAAATCGATAGAAGAGAGGCCGGCTACTACACAAACTTGTGCAGTACAACACAGCCCTGTGTGGCAGCTTTATCTCCTTTGTGGCAGCTCGAGCGTGTTTCTGAATCCCACATTGAAAATTTGTGTTTTCTATGCTTCAACCTCTTCCTATATATAGAGGACCTCTCCATACTTCAAGACACCAACTTCTAGAGCTTGAAAAATGATTACCTTAAGCAAAATGCTTTACATTTGTGCCTTTCTTGGTAAAACGAGTTAGGGGTTTCTCCTTAATTCTTACATGACTAGTTTAAGGCTTTTCGCCCTCCTATTCGAGATAAGTCTCTTGCCCAAGGCTCGTGTCCTCTGCCCAAGGCTAGCCACCACTCGCCATCTATGGCTATCCGCAACCCGCTAAGGCCAGCCATCACCTGTCGTCCAAAGCCAGCCACACTCACCGAGCCTAGCCGCCACCTGCCGTCCAAAGCCAACTGTCGCTCGCCGTCGTAAGCTAGCTGCCGTTCGCCATCCAAAGTGAGCCGCTGCCCGCTATCTGAGGCCAGTCATCACCCATCGTCTGAGGTAAGCTTCTTTTTCTTTAATTTTTTATTGCCTAAATTTCCTTGCCTCTTTTAGTTAGTTAATTAAATTGATTCATCTAGGTTGCTAGCTAATCAACTCAGTAATCAATTAAATTAATTAATTAACTCAACTCTCTTTTAGTTAATCAATTAAAACATGATAAAGTGGCTAGGCTAAACTAACTCTTTTTGCAAGAAGGGAGAACTGTGTAGGTTCTAATTCCCATTCAAGGGGATACGTAGGCACGCTTGGTTTAGGCATTGAATCCAATTAAAATTAACCAATTCTCCCCCCTATCACCTTCTTCACTTGCTTTTATTTTGCTTTCATTTACTTAGTTATTAGGTTTAGTTTGGAGAATGTGTAACTTCCCTAGAACCCATAAGGGTTAGAGGAGGTATCCCCTAAGTTTGGGATTTTCATGTAATATTAACTTTCTCTTATTTTGAACCTTAATTATGTTTTTACTTTATTGTTGAAATAGATGAATTGAATGATCATGCATATTATAAATTGTTCATGCATTTTAACTTGTTCATGAAATATATTTTAAGTTACTTTTATATTAATTGGCCAAACTTATTTTGTCAAAATAAACTAAAAACCTAGTCCCCAAATCCTTTTTGGTTTCAAGACTAGTGATCTTTTTCCTTTGGTTAATAATTGGAGTCAAATGGGTGTTTTCCTTATATTTTCCCAAATAAAAATAAATTAAGGTGGCAACTCTAAGAAATAATTTTCAAACATATCAAAGATAAGCCTAAGGGCTTCCTCATGAGTTCTTTCTTAAATGAGCATTTTGATTCCCTTTAGCGAATCAGATCGATACTCGAGCGAGGCCTCATAGGTATATTCATGAACATATAGGATTGATAAACTGCGTACAAACCCTAGGCATCCTTCATTCTTTATATTTAAAACTATAGCATTTTAATCAACATTTTCTTTTACTTTCCTATTTTGCAATTATTTATTTCATTTCAAATTCAAATTCAAACAAACCTTTTGACATTTAATTTGCTTTAAAAAGAAACAAGTGATTTCCATTTGCAATTCTTTGAGAGATATGACCTTGGGTAATTTCAAAATACTACAATTGCCTCGTATACTTATGGATCGCTTTTAGACAGTATATTTTGAAGTGAACAAGTTTTTGGCGCCATTATCGAAGAATTACAAAGTGAATTTGTTTGTTTCACTATAATTATTTTTGTTTTTAGTTTTTATTTATATTTGTTTTTCAAGATTTTTATGCAAGGGAGAAGATCTCTGGTAAGAGAGATTATGCCTTTTATTGATAACATTCACAGGGTAGGTGGAAGGAGATTTGATCCAATTGGGGAGGCTATTGAACAAGAAGATACAATGGCAGAAGGAAGAGCCATGAAGGAGTATGCTCAGCTAATCATAGGCACCGCAACATCATACATTAGACTTGATGCGGTTACTTAGAATTATGAGCTGAAGAACATACATTATAGCATGCTCTGATCATTCTATGGAGTGTTGAATGAAGACCCCCTGAACTTCATCCAAGATTTCTATGCTACCATCCAGACCTTCCCTCTACAAGGTTTGATGAAAGATCAGTTGCGGATGAGATGTTTTCCCTACACATTAAAAGACAGTGCTAAATCATGGTTAATGACACTCACTCCTAACTCATTGATCACTTGGGAGGAGGTGTACAGTAAATTTATGTGGAAGTTCTACTCTCACCAAAAGACAACTGAGTTAAGGATGAAGATTGTAACATTCTTGCAAATGGAAGGAGAAACATTCCATGAGGCATAGGAGAGGTTCAAAATGTTGCAAATACAGTGCCCACACCATCATTATCCACTGCAATTGCTCAACTAGTTTTTCTATGACAAGCTCACCTTTTAGAGCTAAAGTATAGTTGACAACACAAATGGAGGGGCAATGGGAGAAATTACTACTGAGGAGACAAATAATCTCTTTGAAATGCTTAGTGCCAACTCTCAATAAAAAAGTGTGATAGGGAGAAGAGTTGGAGTTTAAGAAGGAGCTCTTGGGAAAGATGTGGCTATACAAATAGCTGAGCTCACTAGACAAGTCAAGCTCCTAACCATGAAAGGAAACACACTGGTTCAAAACAAAAAGGTATGTGGTATTTGTGGTATTTATGGGCATGGTGCTAATATATGTCCTTCTAGTTTTGTTGCCTATGTAGGAGAACTGGAGCAAGCACAAGCTTTAAATGGTTACCAACCTTGGTTAAGAAATGACCCCTTCTTTAACACTTACAACCAAGGTTGGAGGAACCATCTAAATTTTTCTTGGAAGAACAATAATCAGCAACAGCAATAGCCTCAAGTTCAAATGATGCAAAGAGGACACCAATTTCAAGGAGAAGCATCAAATCAAAATAAGCCAGAGAAGCTGTCCTTGGAAGATAGCATAAATGCTTTCATTCAGGCTAGCACTTGAATTCAGGAGGCTAATGATCGAAGATTTGACTCTTTGGAAGCAACAGTGAGAAATGTGGAGACTTAAGTTAGTCAGATTGCAAATCAGGTGCAATCAAATAAAAAAGGGAAACTTCCTAGCCAACCGGAGCAAGCTGAGTCCATCACGATTCTTTAGAGTGGTAAGCAAATAAATGATAATGTGGGTGAAGTTTCTAACTATACAGTGGAGGAAGAGAAAGAGATGGAGACACCTTTTCCATTTAAGTTACACAAAGTGAATGATCCTTATTGACCTCCTATTCCATTTCCAGGCCATTTAAAAAATGGTAAGTAAGATAAGTAATTTGATGAGCTCTTCACAATGCTATTTAAGGCAAGTATCAATTTGCCCTTGCTTGATGTGATTAAGAATATGCCTCTATATGGAAAATTTTTTAAGGAACTGAATTCTAAGAAAATTACGCTAGAGATGGAGGAGAAAGTAGTAGTATCTGAGGTGATTAATGCTCCATTAAAAATTACCTCTGAAAGCTAAGGATCCTAGTAGTTTTGTCATTGACTTTAGTATAAGCAGTGGTGAAAAGGCTAAAGGTATGTTAGATTTAGGTGCTAGTATTAGATTTAGGTGCTAGTATTAATTTGATGGCATATGCCTTATTTAAGTAGTTAAATTTAGGAGAGCTGAAACCTACTAAAATGAGTTTGTGAGTAGCTGATAAGTCATTGAGATTTCCTAGGGGAACTATAGAAGATGTGCTAATGCAAGTAGGAGGGTTGATAGTGCCTATTGATTTTGTGGTGTTAGATATGGGAGATGAGTTGTCTAATAGGTCAGAATTGCATATCTTGTTGGGCAGACCTTTTATGGCAACTACTAATACTTTGATTGATGTTAAAAATGGGAAATTGACTATGACTGTTTTGGGCCAAACTTTTGAATTTTCCATTTTTAATGCTTTATTTGCTCCTATAATATCACCTATTGAGGAATGGTCTTCTATTGAATATTTTAATACTACTGTCAAAGATGTTTTCTTACAAGAATCCTATGATAAAAAACTGCTATAGGTGTTTAAGTTAGTTGAGCTCTAAAAGGGAGTGTATGGGAGCTCTCAAATGTTCAAGGAATGGGCCAAAACTCTCGTGATAAAAGCCCTGTTGGTAAGTCCCTTGAACTAGGTATGAAAGTACTACTCTACAACTCGTGGTGGCGTCACGATCTAGGTAAATGTAAACCCCACTGGAGTGGTCCTTTTATTGTGAATGTGGTGTATCCCTTTGGAGCAGTAGATTTGCTTAACTTTTGTAGAGATAAAATTTTTAGAGTCAATGGTCAGAAAGTTAAACCACATTTTGAGGGAGTGGGAAAATTTAAGGAATTTAAGGTTCCTTAATGTCTTCCAAAATGTCCAGCTAAGACGATGTTAAAGAAGCACTTGATGGGAGGTAGCCCATCATTGTCTTTCAAATTTTGTTTTCAAAATCTATTTTGTTTTTAATAAATTCCTATCTTGGAAATTGTTTGCGTCGAGTCATTTTTATGGCATAATTGTTGGAATAATTTAATTGTCTTGTGCTTTAAGGAAAAATTTTCAAGCAATCTCAAGTACTAATGTTTTAAATGTTTTGCACTTGTCATGATCTTAAATGTTTTTGTTTACCTCTAATTCATTGTGAAGCATGCTAGACTCTACCATACCTTGGTCAGCTTTTGAGCCTAAACATTATTTTTTTTTTGTTGTAATTGAGTGTGCCATTTTGATTGAGCATCTATAGAGCTTGCTTAGGCATACTTGTCAAGACCACATTATAATTTCAATTCAAGCATTACAATGATTAAGGCATTAGGATTCACCCCTGTTAGCTTAAATGGCTAACCTTGAATTTTACTTCCATTAGCAAGGCACTTTAAGCTTTGACCTTTTTTTTTTTTAAATAGCTTTACCCTGACCCTTCACTTTAATTTTCATCTGTTTATCCCTCCTTAAGGATTTGAGCATTTGGAGATCATTTCAATAAAGTTGAATGTGTTGACATTACTTAAGGATAAGCAAAGATTTTAAGTGTGGGGTGAGGGAATTTATATTGCCTTGGGGGACATTTTCTTGAGTAAACTATGATGTACTAGACTTCATTTTTTTGTTAAAAAAAACCAAACAAAAAAAAATTGAAAAGAGAATAATGGAAAATGAATGAATGATGAAGTCTAACCTGAATTTGAACATATTGTTACATTATAATTGTCAATTTAAAGAATATGGTAAGATGTTGCAATAAAGGTTTGGGTAGAATTTAGGGAAGTATTTTGTCTTTGAGCTTGTTATTTGATCTTGAATGCTCTTATGCTCAATGGTTAAACTTGTTTTTCCCTTTTCCTACTTTTACCCTAGCCTCATTACAACCAAATAAAAGACCTTTTGATTGATGCCTTGAATTAAATTAGTGGTGGAGATTGGATCAATATGCAAGTATATGGTAGTTTGCCTTCAAGTATGGTTTGAGTGATTTTCTATATAAATTGATATAAACACTTAGTGAGCGATTAGTCTATCTTGTTAGTCATGTTTGGAGGTAACTAATTTCTAAATAGAGGAGATATGTGTGAACTTTTGATTTTTTTTTTTTTGTTGAGGCTATTGTTAAATGAGTAGTAGGATTGCTAGATGATTAATGAATTCCTATTCTATGCCATGATTATTTCTTAAGGACAAGCAAATTTCTAAGTGTGGGGTAGTTGTTTTGTCATAGTTTTATCTTATTTTTGGTTCCTTTAATTGTTAATTTATAGTTTACTTTTATGATTTTATGATGCTTTTAATGTGTTTATTAACTTGTTTTCCATTGCATTAATAATGGAACAAATGGAAGATATTTGGGTTAAATCGAAAAATTCGGTAGAACGTTGCCCGGCAGGAGAAATGTCATCATGCGAGCAGCAAGCAAACTAGCCCTGAACACCACGTAGCAAGCTCCAGTGCCATGCAGCAGCCTGCCACTGGTCCCCAGCGCCATGCACAAAGTGCTACCTGCAACCCACTAGTGCCCAGTTATAACAACCCACACCCAACCTAGAAATTTTTGTGATAAATTGCTTGATTTAGAACTATTAAGGTTAAGTATGTGCTTTTGTGAAAATTAGTGATTTAAATGATTGATGAGTATGTTATTGTGAAATAAATGATTTACATGAAGTGCATTTGTATAAAAAAATTTATTTTAAATAAAATGAATTTTCATGCATAAGACAATTTTTAAGCATAAAATAATTTTATGAGTATTTTTAAAATATTTTAAAATAAATATTTTTGGGAAAAATATTACAGAAATAATAATAAAAATATTCTCTTTATTTTTATTTTTACTCAGCCTGAAATTTAAATAAAAAGCCCAAATATCCAAAAGCCCACTATGCTAAAATCCTCCTAACCTAATTCATTAAGGGTATTAGTGGAAATTTCACCCAAACCCTAATATATATTCTAAAATTTGGCCAGACCAAAGTTCCAGCAGCCATCACCTTATTTTTTCTATATCTTGGTAGAAAAATTCTCTCAAAATATTTCTCTCTACCGAAATTAAGAAAACACCTTTCCGTTTCGCGATTTCTTGACCGTAATCGTAAGTTTTTCTTCTCTTTCAATTTCTAAACTGATTTCTATAAAATAAATTATGGGAAAATTATTTTGAACTGGTTGATAACTAATTTTTTATAGATTTAATTCTGTTTGGGTGAGTTTTTGGGAGAGAAAATCTATTTTCTACCGAAAACACAATTCTTTCCATGAGATTTCTCCAAAGGTGAATTCTAAACTTAAAATCACAATTTTTACGCATAAACATCACTAATGGGGGGCAATTTGTGCACTATTGTTTTTCTAAACTGATTTTTGATTTGTTTGGATGGAAAATATTGGATTAAATAATATTTCTGTATATTTCTGTGATGACCGAAAAGTTTCAAAAAACAAAGGAGTTCAAGGTTTTTGTGCTGGAACTTAGAAGTTGAAAAATTCTCTTACTAAATTGATAGTGGCTGTTGATTTGTGTGAGGAAGTACTCTAATATGATATTTGTTTTGTTTAGATGAAAAATAATGATTTGAATCATGTGTCTGTTTACTGCTGTAATGAACGAAAAGCGTTGAAAGCACGAAAACTCATGATTTTTCACCTAAGCCTTTAAACTTGGAATTTTTTTGTATAAATACTATCTATGGCTGCCGAATCATGTATGGATGTGTTCTAAACTGATATTTGTTGTGATTGAATGAAAAATAATAGTTTAAACAACCTGTTTACATATTTCTGAATGACCAGAAAATAACAAAAACAAGAAAACTCATGGTTTTGTGCTTTATAATTCAAAAGTTAAATTTTTATGTATAAACAACACTAAGTGTGGCCGATTCATGTGGATTAAAATTCTAAGATGATTTTTGTTGTGTTTACATGAAAAAGCTTAGTTCAAACTATGTTTTTACATATTTCTAAAATAGACAGAAAATGCAAAAAGAAAAAGAATTTAGTTTTTACTTTGGTAATGCATTTGGCCTATATAAATATTTTTGTCCCAATGTTTATAATTTTTATGTGATGCATTTTGATGATTATTGACATGTATGTATGTATAATAAATGATAAAATTACATGTTAGCTGAAGGTATAATCATAGATAAGCTTAGATGCATTTTGGTATACTTAAGGTATACATAAGGTTTCTTAACCTTATATTGTGTTTAGAATGCAAATGTGGTTAAGAAATATGGAACTAGATGTTATGATGACTTGATGATGAACACATGTTATGAGTTGATGAAGTGGCAATTGAATAAAAAGGATCATAAGGGTTAAGCATGACACTTGAAAGGTTAATTGTTAAGTTGACATATATGGAAGTGTAAAGTGAATTAAGATAATTGTTAAAGTGAATTGATGTTGAGGTAATAATATTGTGATGACCTTAAAAAGGTATTAATGTGATTGTAATGTGTTATCATGAGAGCCTATAAGGCCTTAGTATGCAAGACTTTTAAAGTCAACGTGTTATGTGCAAGTGATGAGTATACCTATGTGTGGACTCTAAGTGTATGTGTATGCTATATGTGCATGGGGTAGTTATAGGATAGGAGCATCATCAATAATAAATACTAAGTATTAAATTAAATATTATGTTAGAGTTTGAGGAGCTTCAGAAGTGCAAAGGGACTACGTATACTAGGAGCAAAGGAATCCCAAGGTGAGTAAACATTGTATTCATTCTACAAGTGTAAGTAACATTTTGTTATGTTACAAATATGTGATATCATGGTATGTGAGCCTTTGATATTTTTAAAACCCAAGTTCTTTCCATTCTAAATATTATTATATGATTTTTTTGACAAGCTTAGGTTGCTAAAGGACATTTGGTCCAAAACTAGTTTGTTTATCCAATGAGAACTTCTTGTGATTAACACCCCAACTTATATTCCTTCTGGAACTACACTATCATTGTATCTTTTATTCGAAAGTTAAACCACTATTGTTATTAGAATACATGTTATTATTGCCTTATGTGATATTGTTAATTGTGATTACCATTAGCTTTAGCTATGGTACCTCTTACCCTTTATGCAGAATCCTCGTGCCGATGCAGATAATCATCGAAACCTATGCACACGGTCTTAATCCAATGGATAGGGGTTGTGTATCCACCTCAATTAGAAGGGGTAGTTCTAGCCGTGGAGCCTGATCAGCTTCATGCCTTATAAGTGATAGGAGTTGGAATTTGGTATAAGGCCACCTCTCCTTTATAAGTTCGAGTGATAGAGTAATAGCCTTCACTTTTTATAAGTTATAAGTGTGATTTTTGCAAACTTGCCAAATTGAACCCTTGCTAAATTGCAACCTGATTCATGAATTATAAATCATGAACTATGTGTATAAGTTATGTATTTCCTTTTCAAAGGAATATTTGATATGTATGTGCCTTATCATTTACTCATTGAGATCATCTATCTCACCCCCTTTTTCTTTGTGTGGTTCCAGGTGAGCAAATATGAGGAGGTAAAGTGATGGCTCAAGCATTCTACTTCGCTTGGGGAATTCCTTGTCCAAGTTATCAATAATACTAATTTATCTAGTCTTGTCATTAGATGCTCCGGGAATGTTGATCGATACTTATTGATATATATTATTTTCCTCATGGATTTTATATGTAATGATTTATTTTAGACTTCTGCAATTTAAGGTATTCATCTAAATATTTTAAATGAGTTATTGTAAGAGGTTTGGTAAGATCCTAGGCATGATTTATTTATGAGTAAGTGGGTTTTACGAACATGGGTGACCTTATGTCTCCCCATGTTCTAGGACCATCATATCTCTAAGGTTGGGATGTGACACTAGTGCCATGCAGCAACTTCCCAATGCGATGCAATAGGAATCCACCTGCAACTGACAATGCCTAGCGCCTGTAGCAGACTCCCGAGACCCCACTGCACTAAATCTTAGTAGTTATTAAATTTTAATGTATGTGATGTATTGTTTACTTATTGAGATCATCTATCTCACCCCTTCTTCCTTATGTGGTTCCAGGTGAGCAATATGAGGAGACAAGGTGATAGCTCAAGCATTCTACTTCGCTTGGGGAATTCCTTGTCCAAGTCTTTAATAATACTATGCTATGAAGGGTTGTTGTTAGACGGTCTAGGAATATTTATTTATTTTTTGATGTCTATTTTGAGATGTTATTTATTAAGGTTTCAACTGGATTATAAATATTATTTTCTTATAGATTGTATGTGAAGTATGTAATTATTGTCTTCTGCAACTAAAGTTTTTCATATAAATGTTTTAAATGAGTTATTATATAAGGTTTGATACGATCCTATACATGATTTTGTATATGTGTGTGAACCCTCAAATTTACACCCTTAGGATCTGACTATAGTTTAATACTTGCTAAGATTAGTGCGATACAAATAGGATCTTTCACCTTCAGACAACCAGCACTCCATCATGAACCCATAGAATCAAATTGGGCCAAAATCAAATCAAGAACAAATGAAAATGTGCTGAAAAACGAGGTGAGGCAACTTGTGGGCCAACCGTGGCAACTCGCAGCTGGCTACGATAACCACAGCCACCACTGTGATTGCCGCAGATGTCCTTGCGGCAACCAATTGGCTATCGCAGCGGGTGCTGCAGTTGCCACAGAATGCTCTGCAGTTATCGTAGCCTCTGATGAGTTACTACAGAGCATTTTTCCTGCTTCCCACACTGAAAATTCACCTTTTTAAGCCTCTAGACTCCCCTTACAAATACCTTACACCTCCTAATAACTTACACACACAATTACATACTTCTATACTCTTCATAAAGCTTTCTAAACCCTATTGTTAATCTTTCCAATCATCAAAACCCTCTTTCTAAACTTCCAAATCTCTAAAATCCCATTCCAAAACCTCCTCCATCACATAAAACCTTATTCATAAGCTTCCCAATCACCTCAAACCCTATTCATAAGCCTTCTATCATCTCAAACCCTATCTCTAAGCTTCCTAATCAAGAAAAGGTATAATTCAAGTTATTTCTTTCAAAAGGAATTTGTAGTAATCAAGTAAAGGTGTGATCTAAGTCTCCAAGAGGAGTACATGCTGTTCAAGAGTTCTTCTTCCAAAAGGAGTACTCGTGCCATCTATAAGGAAAGGTGGAACTTATACTAGTGCCAAACTCGCTCCCTATGTTCCTCGCCACCAAAAGCCAAAGGTAAAAATTCTTTCCTTTTCCTTTTCAATTTCAAGATCTAAATTTGAAAAGATCTAATTTTTGTTAATTAAAATCTGACCTAATTAACAGATCCCCTAACCCCTTAAAATCAATCAAAATATGATAACAAAGGCAATGACTTAAAAACCCCTCCTTCTTAAGAAGGAAGAGCTGCATGGGGTTTGATTCCCATTTAAAGGGATACGTAGGCTTGCCGTCTCTAAGGCATTCAACTCCGCTAAAATTAACAACTTTTTCTCTCTATCACCTTTTTCACATAGTTTAGGATTGAATTTTTTTTGTTAAATAAAAATCAAGATTTTAGTTCTTTTTATTATAATTGTTTTATTTTTTTTGTTTCTTATTTTAGTTGTTTAGATTATATTTAGAGAATGTGTGCTTTTCCTGGAACCCATAAGGGCTAGAGGAAAGATCCCTTGATTTTGATATTTTAACTTGTAATAGTTTTAAGTAGTTTTCCTTTATTTTTCACATTTTATAATAGTCATTATCTCATATTTTGCCATGCATTGCATGAATAATATTTGTTCTATGCATCATATTATATCTATTCATGCATACATAAAAATTTCTTTTTAAAAGTTATTTTGTATTTAAGCCAAACTAATTTTTTTGTATTGTTTTAACCAAAACCAACTCCCCGAGCCGTCTTTGGTCATTCGAGGATTAGTGCATTTCTTTAGGATAAATGGTATAATTTTGGAGTGAATCAAATTGGGTTTTTCCTTTAATTTTCCTAACTAAAATTAAAAAAATTAAAGTGGCATCTCCTTTTACAAATAACAACTTACAAAATACAATTGTCTAAACTCATAGCAAGTTCCAATCATGATATTTCTCTCAATGAGCATTTCAATTGCCACTTAGCGGATTAGACCAGTGTTCAGGCGAGGCCTCACAGTTGGCGACTCTAATGGGGAATTCAAAATCTTTTTCAAATAAAAGATAAAGTGGATTACTCTTGGTTAAACAAAGGGTTTGGCTTTTAGTACAAAATAGCTTTTCATGCATCACTATATTGGGCTCATTATTCAAAACCCTATTTTCTTAGGAAAACAAAGGATAGAAAGTAACATTGAGTGGGCAACCTGTCACATCCCAACCTTATGAGATACGACAGTCCTAGAATATGGGGAGACATAAGGTCACCCACGCCCGTAGAACCCATTAACATATAACAATCATGCCTAGGATCTTATCAAACCTCTTCATTAACTCATTTAAACCATTTAGATAAATATCATAAATTGCGAACAACTTAAAAATAAATCATTACATATAAATCCATAAGGAAAATAATATAAATCTCAATAAGTATCCTTGATTAAACAATTCCTTTAGTTCCTTCACAATCGACCTTTTTCTCACATCCACATGGGCTAGGCTTCCCATCAACTTTCTATTCAAGGCATCTACCACTACATTCGCCTTCCTGGGATGATAGAGAATTTGACAGTCATAATCCTTCAATAGTTCAATCCATCTCCTTTGTCTTAGATTGAGGTCTCTTTGGCTCAGGATATATTGAAGACTCTTATGATCCATGTAGATCTCACACTTTGTCCCATATATGTAATGTCTCCATATCTTTAGAGCAAACACTATTGCAGCTAATTCTAAATCATGAGTAGGGTAATTCACTTTATGTCTCTTTAGTTGTCGTGATGCATAGGCGATGACTTTACCATTTTGCATCAAAACGCACCCAAGTCCTACTCTCAAAGCATCGCAATAGACTGTGAATCCTTCTTCTCCTTCAGGTAATGTCAAAACTGGTGCCGATACCAAACACTCTTTGAGTTTCTGAAAACTCTTCTCACAGGACTCTTCCCAATTGAACTTAACTTATTTTCTTGTCAACTTGATCAATGGGGCTGCTATCTTAGAAAAGTCCTGTACGAATCTATGATAATATCCCGCCATGCCCAAGAACTTCATACTTTAGAAACTGTTGTGGGCCTTGGCCAATTCGCTACCGCTTCAACTTTCTTAGGATCAACTTGAATTCCTTCCTTACTTACTACATGTCCAAGAAAGTTGACCGACTCCATCCAAAATTTGCACTTAAATAACTTAGCATAGAGTTGGTGATCGCGTAACGTTTGAAGCACGATCCTTAAATGTTCTTCATGTTCCTCTTTATTCTTCAAGTAGATCAGGATGTCATCGATGAACACGATCATGAACTTGTCAAGGAAGGGCTTGAAAACTTGATTCATCAAGTCCATGAAAGCAGTAGGAGCATTCGTCAAACAGAATGGCAAAACCGTGAACTCGTAGTGTCCATATCTAGTACAAAAGGCAGTCTTGCATATATCTTCTCCTTGGATCTTTAGTTGATGATATCCAGACCTTAAGTCAATCTTGGAGAAATGACCAGCTCCTTGCAGTTGATCAAAAAGATCGTCAATCCTCGGCAACGGATATTTATTCTTTACAGTGACTTTGTTAAGTTGACGATAGTCGATGCACATTTGAAACAATCCATCTTTCTTTTTCACAAACAACACTGGAGTGCCCCATGGTGAACTGCTTGGTCAAATGAAGCCCTTATCAAGCAGGTCATGCAATTGCGTCTTTAACTTCTTCAGCTCCATTGGTGCCATACGATATGGTGGTATTGATATCGGTTGCGTACTGGGTAGCAATTCGATGTTGAACTCGATCTCACGATCAGGGGTAATCCGGGTAAATCTTTTGGAAAGACATCCATGAACTCATCCACTACTGGAATGCTCTCGTCTCGCATGGCAGCTTCTTTGCCAGTGTCGACTACGTGAGCTAGATACGCTTGACATCCTCTCCTTAACATCCGTCTTGCTCCTAAGGCTGATATCAAGTTCAAAGGATTCTCATTCCTATCTCTTGGTATACAAACTCCTTCCCATCTCTAGTTTGAAACTCGACAAGTTTCTTTCTATAATCGATACGAGTTCCATGCTCATACAACTAGTCCATCCCTAATATCACATCGAATTCTAGTACATCCAATTCTAGCAACACTACCAGAAGTGTTTGTCAATTAATGTCTACATCACAGCCCTTATACTCATACTTCACTTTCATCACTTCCCCTAAAGGAGTTGCTATTATTAACGGTTCACTCATCAATTCCTTATCTATCCCTAAATACTTAGCAAAACAAAGCGACACAAATGAATAGGTAGCACCAAAATCAATTAAACATTTTGCGCTAAAACTTTGGATGGGGATGACACCTGTGATAGCGGTATACGAATCGTGAGCCTCTTGGGGATTTAACGCAAAGACTCGACCTTTGCCCTTATTTTTTGTCGTCGATGCATTCCCAACCATTGGTCCTTTGTCTTTGACTCTTTGTCCTTGCATTTGGAATGGCTTGGGTTGTAGTTGTACCGTGGTCCCACTCCCTTGGCTCCTCATCTGAGGGCAGTCCTTTATGAAGTGCCCCATTTGCCCACACTTAAGGCAAACGCCAGTATCTTTCCGGCAGATTCCAGGATGTTTCCTTCCACATTTGCCGCATGTGGGGATCTCTTGCTTAGTTTGACCATTTCGTGGTCCGAATAGTGGAAACTCCTTCCTTTGCTCTCCTCCATTTCCATGCTGTCCTTTATGACCTTTGTTCTTATGCCTTCCCTTCTGGTCTCGTTCAGCTCGTTCGGCTCTCTACACCTTGTATCTCTTTTCCATGACCTTGGCCTTGTCTATGAGCTTGGCTAAGGTTGGAAACTCAGTTGTTGCCAACGAATTGAATAGAGGTGTGATCAGTCCTCTAAGGAAATGATTGACGCGACTTGCTTTGGTAGGAACGATGTTGATTGCAAAATGACTAAGTCAGTTAAACTCCTTAGCATAATCTAACACAGACATTCCTGGCCTTTGCTTTAGTTGTTCGAACTGCAATGCCCTATCTTGCCTTTCTCCTTCTGGCAAGAACTAATCCATTACTTCTTGCTTAAATTATGCCCACATAGGTGGGTCAGCTCCATAAAGTCATTCTTCGATATTCCTCTCATACCAATACCAAGCTTCTTTCCTGAGTTGGAGTCCTACCAACTTAATCACTCGAGCATCTGAGCAAGATAAACGACAGACTAGCTTATCCATCTCATCCAAAAATTCGTGAGGGTCATCTCCTTCCTCACCACAAAAAGTAGGCGGTTGCAGCTTCTTAAATTCTGCCATGGTCATTCCCTCGTCAGGTAGTCGTTTCCTCTCTCCCCAAACAGGTGTCACAACCGCAGGTGGCATAACTCCATTCCTTTCTTGAGTTGGTGGCGCTTCCCGCCTTTAAGCTCGTATCTCGTCCAGTTCCTTGAGCAAATCTCTCATTTCTTTGCGCATGGCGTGCACTTCTTGCGAAGTCTCTTGCTCATTAGAGCCCATAGTCGGTGCCCTCGAGTTGGATCTTTCTCTTGACCGTATAGGTGCAGAGGCAGCATTCAATGTGGTGTCCGATATAACATCATCATTAGCCCTAACGGATTAGGTGACTGTGCGAACCTTCTTCTTGGGAGGCATTTTATCTATCATAATAAGGGAATTTAGTACTAATCCCCTATCCTAACCCATTTATCCTCCCCCTTATCCTAGCACACATTATCATGCATTTACCATATCACATCACTAAGCACATGTCATGTATGAATTGCATATCACATAGTCTTGCACATATCACATATCATAATCATATAGCATATATCTCATAATATCACACTATAGCATGATAATGAAGGAAATCATTTAATCCTAGGTAACTAGGCAATTAAGGAAAATCATTCATATCATATAAAGTGCTATGCCATTACGTCGATCATCATATCTACTCGACCTAATTATCGTGTCCACCTCCAGAGCAATCAAGAGTGACATGGCCACTACTGCCACATCGATAGCAAAGAAGATCTCTATCTTGATGGTGATTAGCTGAAGATGCAGACCTCACTGGCGAGTAGTCTCCTTCATGCTCAACAATCCCTGACCTGAGCTGCTCCATATCCTCTCTTAGTGCTTGAATCATTACCTTAAGATGTCAGTTTTCCTCTTTCAAGTATCAACAGTTATCCTCTAATTTTTGAACCTTACTATATACCCAATCAGGATCTAAGCGCTCCTCAGGGTCCTCTTCTTCGTCAGGGGTCTTCTCTTTTGTGGGGTGAATCACAGTTACAACTTTCTCGAGCATTTATGGCCAAGTCCTCTTACAAGTCACATGGGGTGCTCTAGGTCGCGGTCCTCAGGCAAGCGTAATCTTCTTGATCATCTGTCAAAAGAATCGTAAGGCAAGCAAACAATAACAAGGATTACTAAAATCTACTAGGATTTTGCGAAACTATGCTAGCGATAGGACTGCAAGTGACATGACAGGAAAATTCCTATGCTCCAGGATTTTACTTAAGCAACTCATATAAAACAAGCCTAAACTAGAATTTTAAAAACTACGGCTCTAATACCACCTTTGTCACATCCCAACCTTATAAGACATGACGGTCCTAGAACATGGGGAGACATAAGGTCACCCACGCCCGTAGAACCCATTAACATATAACAATCATGCCTAGGATCTTACTGAGCCTCTTCATTAACTCATTTAAATCATTTAGATAAATATCATAAATTGCGGAAGACTTAAAAATAAATCATTACATATAAATCCATAAGGAAAATAATATAAATCTCGATAAGTATTAATCAAAATTCCCGGAGCATCTAAAGACAATACTTCATAAACATAGTATTATTGATAACTCGGACAAGGAATTCCCCAAGCAAAGTAGAGTGCTTGAGCCATCACCTTACCTCCTCACATTTGCTCACCTGGAACCACACAAGGAAAAAGGGGTGAGATAGATGATCTCAATGAGTAAACAAAAAGGCACATACATTATCACATATTCCTTTGAAAGGAAACACATAGCTTATACACATAGTTCATGGTTTATAACTCATGAATTAGGTTGCAATTTAGTAAGGGTTCAATTGGGCAAGTTTGCAGAAATCACACTTATAACACGTAGAGAGCGAAGACTATTGCTCAATTCACTCGAAACACATAGAGGAGAGGTGGCCTTTGCCAAATTCCAACTCCTATCACGTGGAAAGCGTGAAGCTGATCAGGCCCCATGGCTAGAACCGCCCCTTATAACTGAGGTGGATACACTACCCCTATCCATCGGGTTAAGACTATGTGCACAGGTTCCGCCCGCATCGGCACGAGGATTCTACATAAAGGGTAAAGGTACTATAGCTAGAGCTATTGGTAAACACAATTAACAATATCACATAAGGCAATAATAACATGTAATTCAATATCAATAGTAGTTTGGCTTTCAACAATAAGACAATGAAAGTGTAGTTCCAGAAAGAATACAAGTTAGGGTGTTAATCACAAAAAGTTCTCATTTGATAAACAAACTAGTTTTGGACCAAATGTCCTTTGGCAACCCAAGCTTGACAAAGAAATCATATAATAATATTTAAAATAGACATAACTTGGGTTTCAATGTTCATAAAGGCTCACTTAGCATGTCATCATATATTTGTAACATAACAAAATGTTACTTGCACTTGTAGAATGAATACGATGTTTACTCACACTTATAACAAGAACATTGTATTTACTCACCTTGGGGTTCCTTTGCTCCTAATACACGTAGTCCCTTTGCACTTCTAAAGCTCCTAAACTCTAACATAATATTTGATTTAATACTTAGTATTTATTTACTCATGATGCTCCTATCCCATAACTACCCATGTACATATAGCATACACATACACTTAGAGTCCACACATAGGTGTACTCATCACTTGCACATATCACATTGACTTGAAAGTCTTGCATACTTAGGCCTTATAGGCTCACATGAAAACACATTACAATCATATCAATACCCTTTTATGGTCATCACATTATCATTACCTCAATATTAATTCACTTGTCAATTATCTTAGTTCACTTTATACTTCCATATATGTCAACTTAACAATTAATCCTTCAAACATCATACTTAACTCTTATGATCCCTTTTACTTCATTTACTCATAATCATATGTCCATTATCAATTCATCATAACTCCTAGTTCCAATTTCCTCAATCACATTTGCATTCTAATCAAAATACAAGGTTAAGATACCTTAAGTATACCTTAAGTATACTATAATACATTTAAGCTTATCTAGGATCATACCTTCAACTAACATGCAATTTCATCATCTACTATACATACATACATGTCAACAATCACCAAGACACATTACATAAAATTTATAAACATTTGGACATAATTGTTCATGTAAGTCGAATGCATCATTAAGGTGAAAACCAAATTCTTCTTCTTTTCATGCTTTCCGTCTATTTCAGAAATATGTAAAAACATGGTTTGAACCAAGATTTTTCATGTAAACATAACAAAAATCATTCTAAAATATAAATTCATAGGAATTAGCCACTATTGGTGTCATTAATATTTAAAAATTCAATCTTTTGCATTATAGTGCACAAAACATAAGTTTTCTTTTTTCGATATTTTTTAGTCATTTCAGAAATATGCAAACAGGTTGTTTAAACCATGATTTTTCATTCAATCATTGAAAATATTAGTTTAGAACACATTCCTTCATGAATCGGCAGCCATAGATAGGGTTTATACAAAAAAATTCCAAGTTCAAAGGCTTAGGTGAAAAATCATGAGTTTCCGCGCTTTCCGCGCATTTCGTTTATTTCAGTGATAAACAGACACATGATTCGCATCATTATTTTTCACCTAAACTAAACAAATATCACATTAGAACACCAATTAATACAAATCGGCAGCCATATATTCATGAAAGAATAAAATTTTCTAATTTCCAAGTCCTAGCACGAAAACCTTGAATTCCTTTGTTTTTCTAAACTTTTCGGTCATCATAGAAATACGTAGAAATATTATTTCATGCAATATTTTTCATCAAAACAAATCAAAAATCAGCTTAGAATACAAATAAATACAAATTAACCCCCCCCCCCCCCCCCCCCCCCCCCCCCCCTCCTATGATGTTTATGCAATAAAATTGTGATTTTAAGTTATAGAATTCACCTTTGGAGAAATCTTGCGGAAAGAATCGTGTTTTCAGTAGAAAATAGATTTTCTCTCCCAAAAACTCATCCAAACATAATTAAATCTATAAAAATCAGTAATTAAATAGTTCAAAATAATTTTCCCATAATTTATTTTACAGAAATCAGTTTAGAAATCGAAAGAGAATAAAAACTTACGATTACAATCACGAAATCGCGAAACGGTAAAGTGTTTTCGATATTTCAGTAGAGAGAATTATTTTGAGAGGTTTTTCTGCCAAAATACAGAAAGAATAAGAGAATGGCTGCTGGAAACCCTCATTTGGCTGAAAATTAGAATATATATTAGGGTTGGAGTGGAATTTCCACTTTTACCCTTAATGAAATAGTTATTAGGCTTTTGGGTATTTGGGCTTTTTCTTTAAAAATTTTGGCTGAATGGAATTAAAATAAAGATAATATTTTTCTTATTAATTCTAGAACATTTCCCTCAAAAATATTTATTTAAAAATATTTTAAAAATATCCATAAAATTATTTTATGCTTAAAAATTGTTTTTTGCATGAAAATTCATTTTATTTAAAATAAATTCTTTTATGCAAATGAACTTCATGTAAATCATTTATTTCATAATAGGAACACATATTATGCATATTAAAATTAATTTAATATGCCACATACTCATCAATCACTTAGATCACAATTTTTCACACAAGCACACATTTAACCTTATAGATTCTAATTCAAGCAATTTATCACGAATATTCCTAGGGTGGGTGTGGGTTGTTACACAACCTTCCTTAGGTCTGTTTGCTGATAATGAAATCATCTAGCGCATGATGTATCCTCTAATCCTTTTAGAGGTGTAATGAGTATGTACATACCGTTAAACCCATGCGAAGGTCCTTGAGTCACATGTGGTTAGGTATATCGCATCTCTAGTGTGATGGGTTCTTTTCAAACTACTCTTACCTTTTCATATAATGACTCATAGAAGCTTCCTTTAGGATTGTATGAACCATAATACTGAACTTGGCATTTCATGAAACATTTTTCAATCATTCATACATGCATGCATAGCTTGAACCTTGTGAAGAGTCTAAAACCTATCCAAACATCTTCACACCTAAAACCCATGGTCCACCTAAACCCATGGTCAAAATCCAAAACCTATAGTCCACCTAAACCCATGGTCAAAACCCAAAACCTATAGTTCACCTAAACCCATGGTCAATATCCAAAGCCCATGGTCCACCTAAACCTATGGTCAACACCTAAAAACTATGGTCCACCTAAACCTATGGTCAAAACCCAAAACTCATGGTCCACCTAAATCCCTGGTCAACACCTAAAGCCCATAAGCCACCTAAACCCATGGTCAAAACCCAAAAACTAATGGTCCACCTAAACCCATGGTCAAACCCAAAACTTATGGTTCACCTAAACCCATGTCAAATGCATGGTAAAAATAAACCCATCTATGGTACCCTCATCTTTATCCACAATCTTTATCCAAGCTAAACACTGACCTAGCTCTATTCTTTGTAACCGTTATACAAGCTAAACATCGACCTAGCTTTCATCTTTCACAATTCTTACCCAAGCTAAACACTGATTTAGCTTTATCCTCAATAATCCTTACTAAAGCTAAAAACTGACCTAGCTTCATTCTTATCCATAGTCCTTACCCAAACTAAACCCTGACTTGGTTTCATATTTTATAGTACTATCCAAACCCATGGCCCATCTAAACCCATGGTCTAGCCCAATTAAACTCATTATCCAACTATCACCAAATCCATGGTCCACCTAACATCCAAATCCATGGTATATTCAATCTCAAAACCCATGATAACTCTATCCTTAAGCCCTTGGTAAACCATTCATAAATTGCAATCCCAATTACTCGAGGCTAAACTTTGACCTAGCCTTTAAGGCTAAAATTTGACCTAGCCACTCAAAGTTAAATGCGAATTTAGTTTTCAAAGCTAAAATATGACCTAGCTTCCCTAACTAAATACCGACCTATCTAACATCTTACACCTCCACCCTCATCTTTACCCATACACCATTAACCTAACCATAAGACACTGTGATCCATTGCCATTAAACCTAAAGGTTCTTGGTTTGTCGTACCTTACCATTTTTTCTAAAGCTTGATACTAACCTAGCTCATTTTTCCTTTCATAAGGTTGTAAGATATCTACTAGATTTGACAAAGATGTCATAGATAAGATTTTAGCCAAACTATTGGAATGATAAGAAGAGATGTTCAAGAGAAGAATTGCCTAAATTTAAGCCTAATTGTAGGCCCAAAGGGAGGCCATACTAAATGATGTCCAAGATATGCTAAGTCGAGCTGGCATAAACCAAGCCCTAAGTCCTATGTTTCAAGATCCACTTAACCTAGACCAAAATCTGAGCACAGTTCAGGCCCATGCTTCTATTTCTCCCACCAAACCAATCTCTAAAACCATACTTCCACCTTCACTTCCCTTATCTAATATCCACCAAACAAACACTCTCTCCTATCTTGCACCTACTAAACAACCACAAATCACCTCCTTTCCTATAGATGCTTCCCAAAGGAGGGGAGCCATACATAATCCTAGGTTGAAGCCTTCCTATTCAAACTAGAAGCCATGGAAAAGTTGATAAAAAGTATGAAAAAGAAAGAAGGCATGATTGATACAAGTTCATTAAGCCTCTTTCCCAATGCTCGGTTACCACTAAAGTTCAAGATGTCAAATTTAGACAGATTAGATGGTACTACTTGCCCCAAGGTCCATTTAAAGATGTACGTAGGGGCAATGCATCCTTTTGGTATAAACAATGAGCTCCTTGCTCAACTCTTTCAACAAACCCTTACTGATCTTGGCCTAAGATGGTTTATTAACTTGGATGACACCCAAAAGCATACCTGGAAGGACATTTGTAATGCATTTGTCAAACAATACCATTACTATATTGAAGTGGACATTACAAGAAGAGATTTAGAAAGCACTAAGCAGCTTTCGAATGAGACCTTCTCTGTGTTCCTTAGAAGGTGGAGGGCAAAAACTACTGTAACGGTAAATAGGCCAACCGAGTAAGAATAAGTGGATATCCTTGTCAAGAATCTGCTTCTGAACTATCGAGATCTCTTATTAACACAATACCTACCCACTTTCAAAGCATTAGTTGAACTGCATCCAAGGTTGAAGATCACCCCCAAAGCAAATCAAAGATTACTGCCATTGAGGAAGAACATGAACCCAACATTAAAGAGTTTGACTCTAGTTAAAACCTGACTTGTCTAGAATTAGTACAAGACCTCATTGGCAATAAATACCTCTTTCACCCATCAACCTTTCGAGCCACCTAGCGAGTTAACAAGATAAGAAGGATACTAGTCAAAGTCTATGTCATTAAAGTCTGAGTCATCGTTTAAATCAGAGTCATTTTCTTGAGTTTGACTATCAAAGTCATTTTTTTCAAGTCTGTTTGTCAGTGTCATCTTTTTTCAAGTCTATTTGTCAGAGTCATCTTCTTTGAGTCTATTTATCAGAGTCATCCTATTGAGTCTATTAAAGTCATTCTTATTGTAATAAAGAAAGATGACATTATGTAATAAAGTTCCTTTCTTTATGCATTGCTTTTCATCCAATTTGAATGAAACAATGAGTTTTTTGCACTAATAAAGAATCACATGTGAAGGATCAAGAATTCATGTAAGGCCATAACAAATGATCATTAAAGGTAGCCTTCACTAAAATCAAAATTCCTTAGAAAACATTAGATTCCCCAAGTGGACATCCACGTCACTTTCTCTCTAAGCTGACACCCCTTTTTAAGTTTTTTACAAAACACCAAAGCTCCCATCCTCGCTACAAACTGGGGGCAATCCTCAATCATCGTCACAAGCAAAGTAGAACAAATAGCTTTGCAAACTGAAAAGAGACAAAAAACCAGAAATACAACCCATGATCCAAACAAAATAAAACTTTTCCAAGCAAGATGAAACAAATAGCCTTGCCAACCAAAAAAAAAAAAGGAAAATTCAAAAAAAAATGGAGAGAAAAAATCAAAAAGAAAATAAAAAAAAAGGGCGGCTTAGAGCAAGTAATTAAACCCATAAAAGTAGCTTAGGCAAAAGATGGAATCAACTCAAAACAATAATTCAAGATGGAGCTTTGTTTCGTTCAAAATTGGATGCACTATCTAGTCCATTAGTCCTATCTTACCCAAAGATAGTCATTTTATTAGTCTTACCTTTCATAGAGTCATAACCTATTAAGTGTTTTCACCACTCTTGCTTAGAGTTTTTAGCCTTTTGTGTCTCATTCTACCATTATCACATCAGTCAGAGTCTAGTCTCACCTCTCAGACTATGTGTCTGACTTGCTAAGTCAACTCATGAGGTGGCATCCTACTTATCTCCTTCAAAAACACCTTTACCCTTAATTCCTTAATCAAGGCCTACTATCTCTTTAAGTAATCAACTATCCCATCCTTCCAAAGATTATGCATCTTGGGTATATTATCATTAAATTATTTGGCAAAATCTCAAGGTTTGGACTCTTTAGCAGAACCAAGGCCCATCATCATCAAAGCTTAAGTTTCTTGGCTAAATTGCCATCTTTGGGAAAAGTTGTAGACTCTTTTAAACTCAAGGTCTCTGAATCCACTGTCCTAGACACTGTATTAGGTCAACCATCCTTGCTCAAATCTTGCAACCAAAATTTTCAAATGACAGTCCTTAACCTGATCTAGACCTAACACAACCTCACCTAACATCTCAAGACCAATCTATCCTTATAAGGACCTACCTAACCTACCCTCATAATGACCAATCCTTAGCATAAACCTTCCCATACAAGGGCTGGACCTCAACCATAACTTTTCCTAGGCAAACCGAGTCGAGCCATCCATGCTGACATTCTTGCACCCCTTGTCTTTCAGAGACATAACCTTCTCTAAATCCCATAGCATCAAGACCGAATAGATAACTTTGATCCCAATTCTTCCTAAACATTAAAGCTAAATAGATAGCTTTGATCCTAATTTTCCCAAACATCAATACTGAACAGATTGCTTTGATTTTAATTTTTCCCAACACCAAAGCCAAATAGATAGCTTCGATCCCAATTTGTCTAATACCAAAGCCGAATAGATAGCTTTGATCCTAATTTTCCCAAATATCAATGTTGAATAGATAGCTTTGATCCTAATTTTTCCCAACACCAAATCTAAATAGATAGCTGTGATCCTAATCCTCCTAAACATCAAAGCCGAATAGATAGTTTTGATCCCAATCCTCCTAAATGTGAAAGCCAAATGGATAACTTTGATCATGATCTCCCCAAAAGTAGGGCTGAACAGATGGCCTTGCTAAACTAGTTTGAATTTCCAAATCTAGGTGGGCCATATCTCCAAATCTTAAAGTCTAAGCCAGATAGATAGCCAAAACCATCTTTACCTCTAAACATTTAGGCCAAATAGATAGCTTTAATTGAAATTCACCAAGACCATTTTCACAGCCAATGTCAATGTCGAACCGATAGCCATTGAGAAAACCCTCATTTATCATAAGGAGCCCTCCCAAAAGGTTCATATTCTTATACCATATTTACCCATCACAAGGTTCAATTTGCATAAAGCATCAATGCCTTCATGCATGACAAACATAAGTAGATATCATAAGCCTAGAATCTGACATGGTACAAGCTTAGAGTCTGATATGGCATTACCCATAATTTGACACATAAGCCAAAAATCTAATATGGCACAAGCACAAGCCTAGAGTCCGACATCGCATCTCTTTTTAGGGTTCACTATCATCAAAATTGCCTTTTGCTCAAAGACAATTTTGATGAGGAGGCAACTGTGAACCCTCAAATTTACACCCTTAGGATCTAACCACAGTTTGATACTTGCTAAGTGTCACACCCCACTTGTGTGATGTGAGGGTCTTAGGGCATGGGTAACCATAAAGGTACCAACAACCTATAGAACCCATACATATGATGAAACTCAATATAATATCGGTAACAAATACATTAGCCCAAGATCTCAACCTGCAACCCAATCATACTTTTCATACATTATTCTCATCATTCACTCTCATTCTTATAGACAATCCTAGTTCACCATTCAATTTACACATTAATATAAACTTGTCAAATGTTTTTCATCACATCATATCCAATTGGACTATCTTACACACATGGAGCATCTAAAGAGTTTCAAACATATTTATGAATACAAATGATTACGTGAAGCCAAATTATTACTTCAACTTGAAAATCCTCAAGGAAGAAATGATTGCTTGAGGAATCAACTTGCTAGTATCCACTAGATTCTTATAAACACTAAATTTCACCTACAAAACTAGTGAGTGGAAAGGGTGAGCTTGGAGAAAGCTCAGTGAGCAAGAATATAAACAATCTTTGGAAAATTTAAATTATACTTCACTGGTCATATATTTATAATTTATGAAACCTAAATCTTTATATTAACTTATTGACTTTATGCTATTTTCAATATTTGAGGAAATTATACAAATAAATATCCATTTCCAACTAATTGTACATGTACAAAATCTTTTAAATCGTAACACTTTAATTACTTCAATAGATCATATGAGATGTATTTTTGGAACAATCAGAGATATTTTACCTTTTTGCAATAAATAGATTATGGTATATAAAGTTCACATCTGAATACAATCAGCAGTCCATAATCCTTATCTTCATCAAAAGGGTAACAATCTTTGGTAAAGGTAGAACATGCTTAAGTAGTTTTCAACACTACCGATATATAAAAAAGTTTTTAAGTCCATAAGGTTCTAGAGATTTCAAACTTTAGCATATGTATTCACTTTTTGAAATTTCATACTCTTTAGAAGTTAGATAAACTCATGCAATATAGACTTAATATCTTTGGAAACAGATACTTCTTGGAGTCTTCACTATTAAATTCCTATTTGCTTAACACTTGTGGCATATGATTTCTATCTTCATTAAATTATCTCAACCTTTGGTAGGATTTGAACGGTATAATCATTATCCACATATAGGATATACAAATGAGCATTTAGAACTTTAAGGTTTTAGAAACCTCAACTGATCATTTTGATACATATACTTTGGAACCTCATATCCTTAGAAGTTAAGCAATTTTATACATTATATGTTTGGTTTAAACATATAAATACAGATAGTTGAAAACTATTTATTACATATATAAAATTCTTTAAAAATTTCATAATTTATTATAAGAGATTTAAAATAATAATTCATTGTATAAATCTTCAAAATGCTAAATTCATATATGATAAGAGTATTAAATTCTTTTGGAGAAATGCATATATATAAACAATTGCCTTATTGTATTAGTATATATATATATTTTTTTGAAAAACATTTTATATCTAACAAGTTATGAAATCAATAATATAACTTTTCTAATACTTTTAGCATCTTAAGGGAAAATATAAATGTAATTATATTTAAATCTTGTAGTTCTTACAATATTCAAAATCTAGTTTTATAAAAACTATATGACTATACGATTTTCAAAAATTCAAGTAAAATTCATAAACATGCATATAAATGAAATTTCTAGAATTAATTTTAATATCAATGGTTTACATATTAAATGATAGACTATAACCAAATACTTTTTATTATATAATGACATATATCACTTAGGTATTAAAAATAACATTACATAAAATTACTATTGATATTCATATAAGAAACTTATATTAATTTTATGGAAAATCATATACATTCATAATCTAAACATTTTCATCAAATAAACGTGTTATTTAAATAAATTATATATATACATTTAATGCAATATATATATATATATCTTTAGTGATATTAACAAGTTTAAGGGAAACATTTTATGCACATACATATACTTTTTAATTTCAAGGAAGATAATATTCAAACTTATAATTATTTCCATTGGGATGGATCTTCTATGGTTATAGTATAAATTATTCATTTCACTTTTAGATCACATTTAGCAAGTAGGGTGATAACATTCTTGGATCTTATAATCAATTTGGTTGGGTATCAATGAACAAGAATTTCAATGTATTTAGGTTACAATAACATTAAGGTTAACAGAGATCATTCACTTAGTTGGAGTAGCGGCTCTTTTGAGCATACCCGAAGCAGAGACTCTAGATATGAGCATACCTCCATATAGTTGGGGTAGAGGCTATTTGTAGCATACCTAAAGCATAAAGCTCCCTTAAATTTGGGGTAGAGGCGCTTTGGCATACCCAAGGTAGAGGTTCTTTATAGAACATACCCCCCATATCACTTGTATACAATATGATTCCTATGTGCACATAGTCTGATGTTTTACCCACATCAGATGGGGATCTCTGTGTTAAGGTTAATCCTTGATAAAAAGGAAATTTGGAATTTCAATGATTTTCCAAGGTCCAAATGGCTTACTTTTGAGTTTAGAGTTCACATGTACTTTCTGAAAGATTTTTTAGATACTGATAGGAAATAGTTACTCTACGTAACACTTAAAACATATGTAAGCCCCTTTCAGTATTTAAGGTTCAATAGTTTAACAATAACGGTATTTTAATAATTATGCAAGTAGTTCCCCTTTAGGAAGGATATTAACTATTAATTTAATTTTATATACAACTTCCCATATTTTTAACTCACTCCTTTAGCCATAAGGATTTTTATAGAGTTACAATTTAGATATAATACATATACATAAGTATAAGGCTTATATATATAACGTTAATCGCTTTTGGTAACTTTTCCAATTATTCGTATGAAGCATTTTGGAATTTTCCTTAATTAATATTTTGGGAATATATATATTTTCTTAACATTTTATGACGGTACTTTGGAAGTCATATTGTTGGAACTTCAATTAAATTTATAACTTTTGGAAATCAATAATTATCACTTCTAATATATGTTAACATTTAACTATATATTACATATCAATAAACAATAGAATTTAATATTACCATAATGATGCCTTTTAATTCCACAATAATAGTATTTTATTAACTTTGAATATTTTGAATTTAAACTTAACATTATATATTCTTTACTCACCTAGACTGTAGATTACCATTCAGCTAAACCTCCACTTCTCGTTGTTGTCCTTCGAATTCCTCTTTGAAACTATCCTAAGAACACAATATCATCGATTAAATACTATTATACCGTGTCTTTATTATCTATCTTTAAACTTTAAACTATCTACCAAAAATTCGATAGCATTTCCTCTAAACTAATATTAACTCCGTATTACCATAAATTCAATTCATCCATAATAATCATAACATCACAATCAAATGGTCCAACCTGGACCTTCAATACACTAATCCCATCCACCAATTTCATTCCTCATTATCAAATTAATATCCAATCAATTCAATTAAATCAATTCTAATCTCAACATATCACTTCAATCTTCCAACTAATCATCAATAATATTCAATAATCATATGAAACATAATTATCTCAATCTAATTATCCAATTTAACCAATTAATTCCAATAAACTATCTAACTAAATTCTCATAAATAAATTTATAATTTACTATCTATACACAATTAGGAGTTGAGATTTATACCATATGGCTTAGTTTAATGAGCCAGAGCTGCTATTCGAAATTGTTGATTTTGGGGTTGCTGGAATTTGATCGCAGAAAAATTCCAACGATGACCAAATTGTGATCCAATGGTACTATCAGTTAGCTTCTGGCTTAGAGAGTCTGGATATATAGTTCATTTTTTGTAATTCACAGAAAAAATAGTTAGAACTGGCATGGTAGCAGGGGGAAGTCACCGAATTCCGGGCAAACTAAACATTATCTAAAATTAGCAAATCATATAATAAATCAAAGTTGGAGTCACGAGGAGTTCAACCATACCAATATCATTGTAAAAGGAGATCGAAACTGGCCAAAAATTGGCCTACAAGATTCTGCCAGCGACACTTTGGATGGCACGTGCGTTGCCGTCTGGTGGTTGCTGGTGACGAGCATCTACCGGTAGACTGGGTGGCGGGCGCTCTTCCCTCTGGTGTGGTGCGTGGTGGTCGGTAGTGGCCAGATGGTGGTGGACTGAGGTGCAGTCAGTTTCTCTCTCTCTCTCTCTCTGTTTCTCTGCTCTATTTTTTTGTTTTTGCTTCCTCTCTCCTACCCATGTTGGGCTGTCCAGATTTTAAGCTTCCTTCTTTGTATATATATATATATATATATATATATATATATATATATATATATATATATATATATATATATATATATATATATATATATATATATATATACACACACTAACTTTAATAATAATGATAATAATAATAATAATAATATTTATTTACATATTTCTTTCAAACCATAATTTTAACTAAAACATTAATTTCATATAATTCACCATATTAATCAATAATTATAATATTAAATCATAATATTAAATTTCAAATATTAATTACATAAATTTCTATATTACATAATAAAATTTCATTTTTTTCTAATTTAAACTTTTCCATTTTGATAAATAATAAATTTAAAAATCAATACTTCATTTAATAAAATATTTTCTTAAAAATATTAATAAATAATAAAATAAATTAATCTCATTTCAAGTATCAATATAAAATACAACAAATAAATTATTCCAAATATCAATATTAAATTTAAAATAATTCACCATTATAATTACTCATTTAACAATATTAATAAATCATATATATAATATCAAATATCAATATGAATTTAGCTTATTAATATTAATATAATAATGTAAATAAGTATTAATATCAATATCAATATTAATATTCAAATATAAATTCATAAATATCTATAATTTTTGAATGTCAATATAATTATAATCAGGAAAAATATTTCCATATAAAATTATTATTTAAAACATTTGTATTCAAATCATTTGAATATTTGAAAATATTCATTTTTAACTTGAGCATGTATTACAATGCTAATCGGATATCTTCACACATATACTGTACATGTGCCCCATATCGGGTTGGGATATTACACTAAGATTAGTGAGCTATGTATTGGGCAGGGGTCAGAGGGGTAATGCCCTGATGAAAAATAAATTTTCTGAATCTTTCACCTTCAGACAACCAGCATTCCATCATGAACCCGTAGAATCAAACTGGGCCAAAATCATATCAAGAACGGATGAAAATGGGCCAAAAAACAAGGTGGGCAACCCGCGGGCCAACTGTGGCGACGCTACGGTAATCGCAGATGCCGCTGCGGTTGCTGCAGATGTCCCTATGGCAACCAATTGGCTACCATAGCGGGCACTACAGTTGCTATAGAGTGCTTTGCAGATATTGCAGCCTTCGACGAGTTACCGCAGAGCATTTTTCCTGCTTCCCACACCTAAAATTCACCCTTTTAAGCCTCTAGACTCCCCTTATAAATACCTTGCACCTCCTAACAACTTACACACACAATTACATGCTTCTATACTCTCCCTAAAGCTTTCTAAATCTTATTTCTAAGCTTTCTAATCATCAAAACCCTCTTTCTGAACTTCTAAATCTCTGAAATCCCATTCCAAAACCTCCTCTATCACATAAAACTTTATTCATAAGCTTCCCAATCACTTCAAACCCTATTCATAATTCTCCCAATCACTTTAAATCCTATTTCTAAGCTTCCTAATCAAGAAAATGTGCAATTCAAGTTATTTCTTTCAAAGGGAATTCGCGGCAATCAAACAAAGGTGTGATCCAAGTCTCTAAGAAGAGTTCATGCTATTCAAAAGTCATTCTTCCAGAAAGAGTACTCGTGCCATCCCTAAGTAAAGGTGGAACTTAGATCTAGTGCCAAACTCGCTCCCTACATTCCTCGCTGTCGAAAGCGAAAGGTAAAAATTCTTTCCTTTTCCTTTTCAATTTCAAGATCTAAATCTGAAAAGATCTAATTTTTGTTAATTAAAATCTGACCTAATTAACAGATCCCCTAAGCCCTAAAAATCAATCAAATCATGATAACAAAAATGACTTAAAAACCCCTCCTTTTTAAGAAGGAAGAATTACGTAGGGTTTAATTCCCATTCAAAAGGATACACAGGCTTGCCGTCTCTAAGGCATTCAACTCTGCTAAAATTAATAACTTCTTCTCTCTATCACCTTCTTCACATAGTTTAGGATTGAATTTTTTTTTGTTAAATAAAAGTCAAGATTTTAGTTCTTTTTATTATAATTGTTTTATTATTTTTTTTCTTTCTTATTTTAGTTGTTTAGATTATATTTGGGGAATGTGTGCTTTTCTTAAAACCCATAAGGGTTAGAGGAAAGATCCCTTGATTTTGATATTTTAACTTGTAATAGTTTTAAGTAGTTTTCCTTTATTTTTCGCATTTTATAATAGTCATTATCTCATATTTTGGCATGCATTGCACAAATAATATTTGTTTTATGCATCATATTATATCTATTCATGCATACATAAAAATTTCTTTTTAAAAACTATTTTGTATTTAAGCCAACCTAATTTCTTTTGTATTGTTTTAACCAAAATCTAGTCCCTGAGCCCTATTTGGTCATTCAAGGACTAGTGCTTTTCCCTGGGATAAATGATATAATTTTGGAGTCAATCAAATTGGGTTTTTCCTTTAATTTTCCCAACTAAAATAAATAAAATCACGTCATTTGCAGACTATCAGTAGCATAGTCCTATGAAATCCTAGTAAGTTTTAGTAATTCTTGTTATTGTTTGCTTGCCTTATGAATCTTTTGGCAAATGACTAAAAAGACCACCCTTGCTTGACCCAAAGCACCCCGTGCGACCTATAAGAGGAGTTGGTCAGAGATGTTTGAGAGAGTCGTGTCTGTGATTCGCCTTGCGAGGGAGGAGATGCCTAATGAAGAGGAGGACCTTAAGGAGTGCCTGGATCGTGATTGGGTTTACAATAAGATTCAGAAATTGGAGGATGACTATTCATACGTGAAGGTGGAAAACTGACATCTTAGGCTTTTGGTTCATGCCTTGAGGGAGGATGTGGAGCAACTTAAGACAGGGATTATGGAGCATGAGGGAGATTACTTGTCACATCCTAACCTTAGAGATATGACAGTCCTAGGACATGGGGAGACATAAGGTCACCCATGCCCATAGAACCCACTTACACATATACAAATCATGCCTAGGATCGTACCAAACCTCATACAATAACTCCTTTAAAACATTTATTCAAGAACCTTTAATTGCAGAAGACAGTCATTAGACATTTCACATATAATTCATAAGGAAAATAATATTCATAATTCACTTGTAAACCTTAATGAACAATGTTTCAAAATAACATAAAAAGTAAATATTCCCAGAGCATCTAATGACAACACTTCATAGCATGGTATTATTAATGACGTTCACCCTGCCTCCTCACATATGCTCACCTGGAACCACACAAGGAAAAGGGGTGAGATAGATGATCTCAATGAGTAAACAATATAGCACATACATTAACACATCTTCCTTTGAGAAGGAAACACAAAGCTTATACACATAGTTCATGATACATAATTTATGAATCAAGTTGCAATTTAGCAAGGGTTCAATTTAGCAAGGTTGTAGAAATCACACATGTAACACATAGTGAGTGAAGGCTATGCTCTATCACTCAAACACATAAAGGAGAGGTGGCCTTATACCAAATTCCAACTCTTATCACATAGAAAGCGTGAAGCTGATTAGGCCCTACGACTAGAACCGCTCCTTTCTAGCTGAGGTGGATACACTACCCTAATCCATCGAGTTAAGATCATGTGCACAAGTTTTGATGATTACTCGCATCGGCACGAGGATTTTGCATAAAAGAGTTATAGATACCATAGATAGAGCTAATGGTAATCACATATGACAATAACATTTAAGGCAACAAAACATGTATCAAAATATCAATAGCAGTTTAACTTTTTGAACAATAGCTTCAAGAATAGTGTAGTTCCATAAAGAATATAAGTTATGATAATAAACACAAGGAATTATCATGGGATAAACAAAAAATGGTTTTTGGATCAATTGTCCTTTGGCAACCCAAGCTTTACAAAGAAATCACTTAATCATATTCTTTAATAGAAAGAACTTGGGTTTCAAGATCACAAAGGCTCACATAACAAGATATCATATTCTTGTAACATAACATAATGTTGCTCACACTTGTAGCATGAACACAACATTTACTGACCTTGTGGTTCCTTTGCTCCTAGTATACGTAGCCCTTTTGAACCTCTAAAGCTCCTCAAACTCTAACATAATATTTAATTTAATACTTAGTATTTATTTAATCATGATGCTCTCATACCATAACTACCCCATGCAATTATAGCATTCACATACACTTAAAGTTACACATATAAGTGTACTCATCACTTACACATAACATGTTGACTTTAAAAGTCTTGCAGACTTAGCCCTGATAGGCTCACATGAAAACACATTACAATTATGTCATGAAAACACATTACAATTATGTCAATACCATTCTAAGGTCATCATAATATCATTATCTTAATATTAATTCACTTTAACAATCAACTTATTACACTTAACACTTCCATTCATGTCAACTAATCACTTAACCATTCAAGTGTCATGCTTAACTTTTAGGATCCATTCATTCAATCAATTACCTCATCGACTCAAGACCATTTATTCATCATCAAGTCATCATAACATCTAGTTTCATATTTCCTAATCTCATTCACATTCTAATCACATTATAAGATTAAAATACCTTAAGTATACCTTAAGTATATCAAAGTGCCTTCAAGCTTGTCTAGGGTCATTCTTTCAACTAACATGCAATTTTATCATTTATTATGCATACATACATGTCAATAATCATCAAAATACATTGCATAAAAATTATAGACATTGGGATAAAAATCCCAGAGTAGGCCGAATGCATCATCAAAGGGAAAATTGAATTTTTTTTACTTTTCGCACTTTCTGTCTATTATAGTAATATGTAAAAACATGGTTTGAACCAAGATTTTTCATGTAAATATAACAAAAATCATTTTGGAATATTAATTCACATGAATTGGCCACATATGGTATTTCTCATACATGAAAATTCAATTTTTGGCTTCTAATGTACAAAACCATGAGTTTTCTTTTTTAATCATTAAAGTAATATGTAGGCAGCTTATTACAACAATATGCAAACACATGATTTAAATCATTATTTTTCATTCAAACAAAACAAATATCATATTATAATCCATTCACATGCAAATCAGTAGCCATATGTTAAATTAATAATAGAATTTTCCAACTTCTAAGTTCTAGCACAAAAATTTTGAATTCCTTTGTTTTTTGAAACTTTCTAGTCATTACAGAAATATAACTTGATCCAATATTTTTCATCAAAACAAATCAAAAATCAGTTTAGAAACCAATAATACCAATCGTCCCCCTTTAGTGATATTTATATATAAAAATTGTGATTTTAAGTTATAGGATTCACTTTTAGAGAAATCTCGCAGAAAGATTTGTGTTTTTAGTAGAGAATAAATTTTCTCTTTCAAAAACTCACCCAAATAGAATTAAATCTATAAAAATCAGTAAACAACCAGTTCAAAATAATTTTTTGATAATTTATTTCATAGAAATCAATTAAGGAATTGAAAGAGAATGTTATGTTATAAGAATGTGATATCTTGTTATGTTATGTTACAAGAATGTGATATCTTGTTATGTGAGCCTTTTTGATCTTGAAACCCAAGTTCTTTCTATCCAAAAATATGATTAAGTGATTTCTTTGTAAAGCTTGGGTTGCCAAAGGACAATTGGTTTAAAAACCATTTTTGTTTATCCCATGATAATTCCTCGTGTTTATTGCCTTAACTTATATTCTTTATGGAATTACACTATTCTTGAAGCTATTGTTTAAAAATTTAAACTACTATTGATATTGTGATACATGTTTTGTTGCCTTATACTGATATTGTGATACATCTTTTGTTTGCATTAAATGTTATTATCATATGTGTTTACCATTAGCTCTAGCTATGGTACCCTTAACCCTTTTATGCAGAATCCTCGTGCCGATACGAGTAATCATTGGAGCCTATGCACATGGTCTTAACCTGATGGATAGGGGTAGTGTATCCACCTCAGCTAGAAAGGGGCGATTCTAGCCATAGGGCCTAATCAGCTTCACGTGTTCTATGTGATAGAAGTTGGAATTTGGTATAAGGCCACCTCTCCTTTATGTGTTTGAGTGATAGAGCAATAGCCTTCACTCACTATGTGTTATATGTGTGATTTCTGCAACCTTGCTAAATTGAACCTTTGCTAAATTGCAACTTGATTCATGAATTATAAATCATGAGCTATGTGTATAAGCTATGTGTTTCCTTCTCAAAGGAAGATATGTTAATGTATGTGCTATATTGTTTACTCATTGAGATCATCTATCTCACTCTTTTTTCCTTGTGTGGTTTAGGGTGAGCAGATGTGAGGAGGCAAGGTGATGGCTTAAGCATTCTACTTCGCTTGGGGACTCCTTGTCAAAGTCATTAATAATAGCATGTTATGAAGTGTTGTCATTAGATGCTCCAAGAATATTTACTTTTGATGTTATTTCAAAACGATGTTCATTAAGGTTTACAAGTGAATTATGAATACTATTTTCCTTACAGATTATATGTGAAGTGTCTAATGACTGTCTTCTGCAATTAAAGATTCTCAAATAAATGTTTTAAATGAGTTATTGTATGAGGTTTGGTACCATCCTAGGCATGATTTGTATATGTGTAAGTGGGTTCTATGGGCATGGGTGACCTTATGTCTTCCCATGTTCTAGGACCGTCATATCTCTAAAGTTGGGATGTGACAACTAAACTTCTATTGCTATTATGTTATATGTGATTGCATTCTTTAATGCTATTGTTATAAGTGATTGCCATTAGCTCTAGCAATGGTACCAATGAACCTTTTATATAGAAATTCTCATGCCAATATGGTAATCATCAGAACTTGTAGACACAGTCTTAACCCGATGGATAGGGGTAATGTATCCACCTCAGCTAGAAAGGCTGGTTCTAGCCGTGGGGCCTAATCAGCTTTATGCTTCTTTACTAGTTGCGAGTTAGAATTTGGTATGATGCCACCTCTCCCTTCTTCAAGTTTGAGTGAATAAGGCAAAAGCCATCACTCTACAAGTTACAAGTTATTAGTTAATTTCTATGAACCTTACTAAATTGCAAACCATGAATTATAAATTATGAACCTTTATAAAAAGGATAAATGTTATTATTGAAGTTGATTATTTACTCAATGAGATCATCTATCTCACCATTTTTCCTTGTGTGGTTTCAGGTGAGCATTATGTGGAGGCAAGGTGATAACTAAGCAAATCTACTCCATTTGGGGGATTTCCTATCCCAATCTATCATCGTATTATGATATGAAGAGTCCTTCTTAAATGCTCTGAGAGTTTTATTTTTGGAATATTATTCATTTGATAGTTTATTTGGAGTCTTAATTATTCATTTCTTATGGGTTGTATTTAAAGTATTTTGAAACTATGTTTCTGCTAGTTAAAGTTTTATTGATTATTGGATATTTAAGTTAATGCATGAGGTTTGGTACGATATTAGGCAGTGTTTATATGTGCATAAGTGGGTTCTACGGGCCTGGCTGACCTTATATCTCCCTATGTTCTAGGACTATCATATCTACAAAATTAGGATGTGACAAAGTTGATATCAGAGTTGTAGTTTTAAGTCTAATTTAGACTTGTCTGTTTATTAGGTAGATTAAGTATAATCTTGGAGCATAGGAATTTTCCTTTCATGTCAATTGCAATCTATCGGTAGTATAGTTCTGCAATATCCTAATTAGCTATAGTACTCTGTGTTACTATTTTGTATGCCTTATGATTATGTTAGCATATGACCAAGATGAGTACCTCCACTAGAGGACCTCGACCTAGAGAACCTCGTGTGACATACAAGAGTACTTGGCCAAAGATGTTC
The DNA here is from genome assembly GCA_947687605.1 of Reutealis trisperma. NCBI lineage: Eukaryota > Viridiplantae > Streptophyta > Magnoliopsida > Malpighiales > Euphorbiaceae > Reutealis > Reutealis trisperma. The sequence continues at coordinate 723,232 of CANTUT010000022.1, forward strand.
AAGAAGGCCCTGCCTGTGATCCACCTCAAAAGAGACTCTTAATAAGGAGGACCCTATGGTGTGTCTAGGTTATAACTAGATTCAGAGTAAGATGCAGAGGTTCAAAAGAGACTATTTGGACCTAATGAAAGAAAATCAACATCTTAGGTCCTTAGTGCATGCTTTAAAAGAGGATGTGGAGTAGATTAAGACTAGAAGTGTTAAACAAATGGGAAATTATGCACCCGATGTTCGCTCTGATGAGGGACACAACTGAGAATTATGCTAATGGTTGGTAACTATTAGTCTAGTGGCATAAGATTTATATAATATGAATGGCATTATATGACAACTTAGCTACTTGGCTTGGGTTTGATCTTTTCTTTTGCCTATGAAATGATTGACTTTTATATGATAAGAGAGTTCATTATGCTATAAGTTATCTGTTACATGATTATAATACATGATATATGCTATGATATATGATATATGCTATGTGATATATGTCTTGTGATGCGATATGATATGATGTGTACTCATGTTAAATGCATGGTAAGTATGACATGACAATGGGGTTAAATGGGTTAGAGGGGAGTTAGCACTAAATATCCTTACCTGTTATAGTAAAATGCCACTTAAGAAGAAGGTCCACACAGCTGCTCAACATGTTAGGGCTAATTTCCATTCAAACCTCTAGTGCAAGATGCTTGATAGATTATAGTGCTACACACTCATTTGTGTCTCCGTGTATTGCTAAGAGTTTTGGAAGAGATAAGGAATTAATGAATGCACTCTTAGTAGTGTCGACTCCTTTGGGAGAGGTAATGGAAGTGAAGTATGTGTTTAAGGACTATGGAGTAGACATTAATGGGCGGATACTTCCAGCAGAGTTATCAGAACTTGATGTGCTAGAATGTGATATAATCCTAGGAATGGATTGGCTATATGAGCATGGAACTCATATTGACTGTATAAAATAGCTAGTAGAGTTTTGAACTAAAGATGGGGAGAAGTTTGTGTATCAAAGAGATAGGAATGAAAACCCTACGAATTTGATATCAGCCGTAGGAGTGAGAAGGATGTTAAGGAAAGGGTGCCAAGCAAACCTAGCTCATGTTGTTGATACCGACAAGTAAGCCATTGTTCGTGATAAGAGCATAGTAATGGATGAATTCATGGACACTTTTCCAAATGATCTACTTGGAATACCACCAGATTGTGAGATCGAGTTCAACATTAAACTGCTACCGGGCACCCATACCGATACTGCCATATTGTGTGGCACCAGGGGAGTTGAAAGAATTAAAGACACAACAACATTATTTACTCGACAAGGGTTTTATTTGATCGAGTAGTTTTCCATGGGGCATGCCAATGCTATTCATAAAAAAGAAAGATCGCTCGTTCCATATATGTATCAATTATTACTAGCTCAACAAAGTCACTATGAAGAACAAGTATCCTTTGCCAAGTATAGATGATCTTTTTTATCAACTACAAGGAGCTGGTTACTTCTCTAAGATTGACTTGAGGTTCGACTATCATCAGTTGAAGATCTATAGAGAAGACATCTGCAAGACTAGTTTTTGTACAAGATACAGTCATTTTGAGTTCACAGTTCTACTGTTCAGTCTAATAAATGCTCTAGCTACTTTCATAGACTTGATGAACTAAGTATTTAGCCCATTTCTTGACAAGTTCATGATCATTTTCATCGACAACATTCTAATTTACTCTAAGAGTAAAGAAGAACATGAAGATAATCTGAGGATCGAGTTACAAACATTGTAAGACCACTAACTCTATACAAAGTTATCTAAGTGTGAGTTTTGGATGGAATCCATAAATTTTCTTAGGCATATAGTAAGTAAAGAAAGAATTCAAGTTGATCCCAAGAAGTGGAAGCAGTAGCCAATTGGCCATGACCCACAATGATTTATGAAGTTCAGAGTTTCTTGGGTATAGCTGGCTATTATCACATATTTGTATAGGACTTTTCTAAGATAGCATCACCATTGACTAAGCTGACTAGAAAACAAGTTAAGTTTAATTGGGTGGAGTCTTATGAAGAGAGTTTCCAAAAGCTCAAGAAGTGCATGATATCTACTCCAGTTTTGGCTTTACCAGAAGGTAAGGAAGGGTTCACAGTTTATTGCAATGCCTTAAGAATAGGACTTAGATGCTTCCTGATGTAAAATGGTAGGGCCATTACCTATGCATCACAATAACTCAAGAAGCATGAAGTGAATTACCCGACTCATGGCTTGGAATTGGCCACAGTAGTGTTCACTTTAAAGATCTAGAGACATTACATGTATGGAACAAAGTGTGAGATCTACACGGATCATAAGAGTCTTCGGTACATCTTGGGCTAAAGACACTTCAACCTGAGGCAAAGGAGATGGGTTGAATTGCTAAAGGACTATGATTGTTAGATTCTCTACCATCCCAGAAAGGCATACATTGTAGCGGATGCTTTGAGCCAAAAATCAATGTGAAGCTTAGCCTATGTGACCATGCAGAAGAGGTCGATCATGAATCAGTTAAAAGGATTATTTAGTCAGGGCTTGAGGCCAGAGATTGTAGAATCACAAGCTTTAGTGGCTCATTTCCAAGTGAAGTCAAAGTTAGTGGAGGAAATAAAGACCTCACAAGATAAGGATCCACACTTAGTTAGGTTAAAGGACGAGACTGAGAAAGGAAAGAACCCTGAATTTGAAGTAATCGATGGGATTCTAAAGTGTGGTAAGAGAGTATGTGTGCTTGATGTGAATGGGCTAAAGGAGAAGATATTAAAGGAAGCGTATCATACACCTTATTGTGCTCATCCTAAACTACTAAGATATATCATGATGTGAGAGCTAATTATTGGTGGCCTGGACTAAAGAAGAATATAGGTAAGGCCTGGACTAAAGAAGAATATGGGTAAGTTTATAGCATCATGTCTAACTTCTCAACAAGTCAAGTATGAGCATCAATGACCCTCTAGACTATTGCAAGAGATTGAGCTACCTGAGTGAAACTAGGAGCATATCATGATGGACTTTATAGTTGGGTTACCTAGAACCTCCAAAGTATATGACTCTGTATGGGTTAATACCATATATTTGGTAGCCCAGTATGCACAATTTTACATAAATTAGATCATGAAACTGCATAGAGTACAGATTTCTGTTATTTTGGACCGAGGTACTCAGTTCACCTTAAGAATCTAGCAAAAGTTACAAGAAGCTTTAGGAACTCAGTTGGACTTTAGTACTGCGTTTTAGCCTCAAATGGATGGATAGTCTAAAAGGACAATTCAGACACTTGAGGACATGTTAAGAATGTGTATCTTGGATTTTGGTGGTAGCTGGGGTAAGTACCTACCTATCACATCCTAACTTTTGAGATATAATAGTCCTAGAATATAGTGAGACATAAGGTCACAGACAACTATAGAACCTACTTATCCATATATAAATACTACCTAGGATCATACCAAAACCTCATATATTAACTTAAAAACCTTTTATAAAGGAAAAACCTTAAGTTACGGAAGCTAAAAAAATATATACTTTAATATAATCTATAAGGAATTAATAATAAAACTCTAAATAAAGTCACCAGCATAATATTCCAAAATAAAGTTCCTATAATAACTCCTAGAGTATCTAAGGACTCAACATACTATGGTATTATTATAACTTTGACAAGGGAATTTCCCAAGTGGAGTAGGTTGCTTAAGTGATCACTTTGCCTCCTTATAATGCTCACCTAGAACCACACAAAGAAGAAGGGGTCAGATAGATGATCTCAATGAGTAAACAGTGGGGATTATACACTAACACATATCCCTTAGAAAGGGCTCATAGCTCATAACTCATAGTTCATAATTCATAGTTTGCAGTTTAGAAAGGTTCGCAGAAATTACACTTATAACACAAAACACATAGAGTGAAGGTTGTTGCTATAATCACTCGAACACATAGAGTGAAGGCTATTTCCATAATCACTTGAACACATAGACTAAAGGCTATTGCCATAATCACTCAAACAAATAGAGTGAAGGCTATTGCCATAATCACTCAAACATATAGCCAATGATTACTCGTGTCGGCATGAGGATTTCTGCATAAAAAGGGTTATGGGTACCATAGCTAGAGCTAATGGTAATCACTTATAAAAATAGCATTGAAGAAATGCAATCACATGTGGCACAATAATAATAGATGTTTAGCTTATCAAACAAAAGATAATTAACAGTGTAGTTTCAAAAAGGATATAAGTTAGGGCAATAATCATAAAAGTTCTTTATTATAATCAAGTAATCAAAAATGGTTTTGCACCAAATGTCATTTGGCAACCCAAGCTTACAAAGAAATCATTTAGTCATAGTTAAAAGTAGGAAAGAACTTGGGTTTCAAGATATCAAAGGTTTACATAACATGATAACTTGTACTTGTAACTTGAACATAATGTTTATTCACCTTATGGTTCTTTAGCTCCTAATTGCTATCACCCATGAACTTCTAATACTCCTCAAGGTCTAACATAACATTATAATTCAATACTTAGCATTTGCTTAATCATCATGCTATCCTATCCCATAACTACCCCATTCACATATAACTTTCATATACACTTAGAGTTGCACTTAGAGGTGCATTCATCACTGCACGTAACATTTTGACTTTTAAAGTCTTGCACACTTAGCTTTCTTAGGATCATATGAAAACACATTATAACTCATACTATGACTTTTCCAAAGTCAAACACAATATAGCATGAGCTTAATATCAATTCAATTTAACATTCAACTTAATACACTTAGCACTTTTCATATATATCAACTTAACAAGTAATCTTAAAGAGTCATGCTTATCTCTCTTGACTAAATCATACAATCAATCTCATAGTCAATTTTAGATCATTAATTCATTATTAACTCATCATAAAACCTATTTCACATGTCACTTAATCGTGTTCACATATTAACCACACATAATAATTAGGGTTTGGAAACCCTTGTGTAGGCCTAGCCTCTCTAGGCTTTGTCTAGAGTTATTCCTTTAACTCACATGCAATTTAATCATTTATCATTCATGTATACATGTATGCAATTTAATCATTTATCATTCATGTATACATGTCAACAATCATTAAAATATATCACATAAAAATTATAGACATTGGAATTAAATTCCAAATGTAGGCCAAACACCCATTCAAGGACAAACATGAATTTTCTTCCTTTTTGCACTTTCTGTTCATTACAGTAATATGCAAACACATGATTTAAACCAAGATTTTTCTTGTAATCAAAACAAAAATTATTTTAGAACATGAATCCCTATGAATTAGCAGCCATAGATGTCCATATGCATGAAATTTTCTAACTTTTGGTTTTAGGAAGAAAACTATGAATCTTTCTCTTTTTCGGTACTTTCCGGTCATTACAGTAATATGTAAACACATGATTTAAACTATTATTTTTCATCCAATCATATCAAAAATCAATTTAGAATCCATGTATGTATAAATTGACAACAAACAATCTATATGCATGAAAATTCCAATTTTAAGGTTTAGAGCGAAAATCATGAATTTTCTTACTTTTTAGTGTTTTCCAATCATTATAGTAATATACAGAAATATGATTTAAATCAATATTTTTCATCTAAACACAACACAAATCAATTTATAACACAATGATGTATAAATCACCCCTCCCCCCCTTTGTAGAGTTTATGCATAAAAATTCCAACTTTTAGTTTTAGGGTTCACCTTTAGAGGATTCACATAGAGAGGTTCGTGTTTTTGGTAGAAAAATTAATTTCTCTCTTAAGAATTCACCTAGGAAAAATTTAATCAATTAAAATTAGTAAATAGTCTGTTCAAAATCATTTTCTTAAGATTAGTTTCATAAAAATCCAATAGCAAATTGAAAGGAAAGGAAAAACTTACAAAATGGTCGTGAAATCACAAAGTTTGAAGGTATTTTATGGATTTTGGTTGAGAGATTATTTTTGGCAAAATTTTTTACAAAAAATATGAAGAATAATAGAATGGTAGCTGTCTAAACAAGGGCTGGCCAAATTTCTCTTTTTATAATTAGGATTTTGGACAATTTCTAAGATTACCCTTAATGAACTAGGTGAGGAGTGTTTTGGTATAGTAGGCTTCTAGGAATTTGTTCTTTTTATTTATTTTATGGGCTGATTATAGGTAATTAAAAATAAAATATTTTTCTTATTTTTTTATTAAAATTCCCCCCAAAAAATATTTATTAAAAATATTTTAAAAATGCTCATCAAAATTATTTTATGCTTAAAAATCGCTTTGTGCATGAAAATTCAATTTACTTGAAATTAATATTTTTATCTTATGCATTTCTATACATCACTTAGTTTACCATAATAATTCATATTAGGCATATTAGAGTCACTCTAACATGCCATATAATCATCAATCACATAACTCATGAATTTTCATAAAAGCACACATTTTGTCATAATAGCTTTAAATTCAAGTAAGTTGTCATGTAAACTTCTAGGGTGGATGTGGGTTGTTACACTAACCCTAATCGAGTTTGTCTATAACAATAGCTACCATTCATCCATCGGCATGGCACCATATGAAGCCTTGTATGGAAGGAAATGTCATTCTCTAATTTGTTGGGTTGAGCCTGGAGACAAGTATGTGGAGATGCTAGAATTACTGAAGGAGACTACCAAGAAGGTACCATTGATACAAGATCAGCTGAGATGGCCTTTAGTCAACAAAAGAGCTATGCAGACCCCAAGAGAAAGGACATCTATTTTGCTATAGGAGATCACATCTTCTCAAAGGTTTCCCTAATAAAAGGTGTCATGAGATTCGATAAGAAAGAAAAGCTATCACCTCGCTTCATTTGTCCTTTTAAGATCTTGGATAACGTTGGGGAAGTGTCATATAGGCTTGCCTTACCCCCAAATATGGCACATGTGCACTCGTTATTTAACATCTCAATGTTGAGGAAGTATGTACTAGATCCATCCCATGTGCTATCGCTTCCAAACATTGCAATAGATAAGCAACTATCTTATGAAGAATTACCAGTATCCATAGTGGATTGGCAAGCGAAAAGATTAAGAAATAAGGAGATACCAATGATTAGGTCCAATGGTGAAATTATGGAATTGACGAGTGTACTTGGGAAACCAAGGAAGAGATGCAACAAAAGCATCCTCAGCTTTTCAAGAACGTATGAGTTAGTATCTAAATTTGAGAATGAATTTCTTTTAATGGTGGAGAATTTAATAACCCACACCCACCCTAGGAGTTTCATGACAATTTACTTGAATTCAGAACTATCATGACAAAATGTGTGCTTTATGAAAATTCATGTACTATATAACTAATGAGTATATGGCATGTTAGATTAGTTCTAATATGCATAATATGAATTTTTAATGTGAAATAAGTGATTTATGTGAAGTGCATATGCATAAATTAATTTATTGCATATAAAGTGAATTTTCATGCACAAAGCGATTTTTAAGCATGAAATAATTTTTTATGAGTATTTTTAAAATATTTTGGGGGGATTTTAATGAAAATAAGAAGCAAAATAATTTTTTTTATAATCAGCCCATAAATTAAATTAAAAGGCCCAACTCACCAAACGCCCAACACACTAAAACACTCCTAACCTAGATCATTAATGGCAAACTTATAATTTTGCCCAAAACCCTAAAATACATAAAAAATTCGGCCTCCTCATCTGTCACATCCCACTTCCAGAGATATGACAGTCCTAAAACATGAGAAGACATAAGGTCACCCATACCCGTAGAACCCACTTATACTTATACAAATACTGCCTAGAATCATACCAAAACCTCTTACATTAACTTAAATAAACCTTTTTTTTTATTTTTATTTTTTTTAAAACCTTAAGTTGTGGAAATATAGTTAAAATATACTTTAAACGTAATCCATAAGGAAATAATATTTAGAATCCAATTAAGACCTCAAAAGATAACATTTCAAAATAAACATCCAAAAATAAATATTCCCGGAGCGTCTAAGGATAGCTCTTCATAACATATTAAACTAATTATCTTGGATAAGGAATTCCCTAAGCAAAGTAGGATGCTTGAGCCATCACCTTGCCTCCTCACATTTGCTTACTTGGAACCACACAAAGAAAAAGGGGTGAGATAGATGATCTCAATGAGTAAACAATATGGCACATACGATAACATATATCCCATTTTTATAAAGGAAACCCATAGCTTATAACACATAGTTAATGTTTTACAATTCATGAATCAAAGTTTGTAATTTAACAAGGTTTGTAGAAAATCACACTTATTACTTGTGATTGAAGACTCTTGCTCAATTCACTCTTGAGTGAAGATATTGCTCAATTCACTCTTGAGTGAAGACACTGCTTAATTCACTCAAATTTATATAAGTGAGTGAAGACTCTTGCTCAATTCACTCTTGAGTGAAGACACTACTCAATTCACTCTAATTTATATAAGTGAGTGAAGAGTCTTGCTCAATTCACTCTTGAGTGAAGACACTACTTAATTCACACGAATTTACATAAGTGAGTGAAGACTCTTACTCAATTCACTCATATTTATGGTAATCACTCATAACAATAACACTTAAGAAAGCAATAACATGTATCACAATAGTAATAGTAATTTAGCTTATTCAACAAAAGATAAATAACAGTGTGATTCCAGAAAGAAAGTAAGGTAAGGCAACAAATCACAAAGGTACTTTATTGTCATTGAATAATCAAAATAATTTGGATCAAATGTCCTTTGGCAACCCAAGCTTATAAAGAAATCATTTAGTCATAATTAAAAATAGAAAAGAACTTGGGTTTCAAGATATCAAAGGTTCACATAACATGACAACTTGTACTTATAACTTGAACATAATTTTTACTTACACTTGCAGCATGAATACAGTGTTTACTCACCTTGTAGTTCCTTCACTCTTAGTAGATGTAGCCCTTTTGAACCTCTAAAACTCCATAAACTCTAACATAATATTTAATTCAATACTTATTATTTATTTAATCATGATGCTATCCTATCCCATAACTACCCCATGTACATATAACATTCACACACACTTGGAGTTGCACATATAAGTGCACCTCATCAATTGCACATAACATGTTGACTTTAAAAGTCTTACACACTTAGCCTTAATAGTATGAAAACACATTATAACTCATGTCTATACCTTTCTAAGGTCAATACAATATCATTATCTTAATATCAATTTACTTTAACAATCATATTATAACACTTCCATATATGTCAACTTATCAATAGCCTTTCAAGCATCATGCTTATCTCTTATGATCAATTCCTTCAATAAATCTCTTCATCAATTTAAGATCATTAATTCATTATTAAGTCATCATAACATCCATTTCCATATTTCCTAATCACATTCACATTCTAATCATAATATAAGGTTAAGATACCATAAGTATACCAAATTGCCTCTAGGCTTGTCTAGGGTCATTCCTTCAATCAACATGCAATTTAACCATTTATCATTCATATATACATGTCAATAATCAACAAAATACATCACACAAAATTTATAGACATTGGAATAAAAATTCCATTGTAAGTCGAATGCCCCATTAAAGAGAAAACCTGAATTTTCTTACTTTTCTTACTTTTCGTCTATTACAGTAATATGCATAAACATGGTTTGAACCAAGATTTTTCATGTAAATATAATAAAAATCTTTTTAGAACATAGAAATGTAGGAATCGGCTCACATATACATTCATATGCATGAAAATTTCCAACTTTAAGTTTAAGGACGAGAAACCATGATTTTTCTTATTTTCAGTATTTTTCAGTCATTATAGCAATATGTAAACAGGTGATTTAAACCATTATTTTTCATTAAATCATAGAAAATATCAGTTTAGAACATTAACATGTATGAATCAGTAGCCATTGATCATAATTATGCATGAAAATTCCAAGTTTCAAGGTTTAGGGTAAAAATCATGAGTTTTCAAGCTTTTCACACTTTCCGTTCATTATAGCGATATGCAAGCACATGATTTAAATCGTGATTTCTCATCCAAAAAAAAACAAATATCATATTAGAATCTATCTATATACAAATGGGCAGCCGCATGTATAAATAATCATAGAATTTTCCAACTTCTAAGTTCTAGCACAAAAACCTTGAATTCCATTATTTTCTGAAACTTTTGGGTCATTATAGTAATATATAGAATTATGATTTAATTCAATATTTTTTATCTAAACACATCAAAAATTAGTTTAGAATGCAATGATATAGAAATCTCCCCCCTTGGTATGGTTTATACATAAAAATTTCAATTTTGAGTTACAGGATTCACCTTTGGAGAAATCGCATAGAGAGGTTGGTGCTTTCAGTAGAAAACTTGATTTTTCTCCCAAGAAATCACCTAGCCCAAATTTTATCAGTAAAAATTAGTAAATATTCAGTTCAAAATAATTTTTCAAAGATTAGTTTCATAAAAATGAAATAGGAAATTGAAAGGAAAAAGAAAAACTTATGAAACAGTCGCGAAATCGCAAATTTGAAAGGATTTTTATGAATTTCAGTAGAGAGAAATATTTTTAGAGAATTTTTCTGCCAAAACAATGAAATAATAGAATGGTAGCTGTTGGAATGAAGGGCTGGCAGAAATTTAGGTTAAATGTTAGGGTTTTGGGTGAAATTTCCAAGATTACCCTTAATGAGCTAGATTGTGAGTGTTTTAGTGTAGTGGGCTTTTGGGTATTTGAGTTTTTTAATTAATTTAGGACTGATTATAGGTAATTAAAAATAAAATATTTTTATTTTTATTTTCATTAAAATTTTCCCCAAAACATTTATTTAAAAATATTGAAAATTAATTTATGCTTAAAAATCATATTTTTACATGAAAATTCATTTTATGAAAAATAAATTATTTCATGCTAATGCATTTTATTCAAATAATTTATTTCACAATAATAATCCATATTAGGCATATTAAAATTAATTTAACATATGCTAAACCCATAAATCATGTCACACATAAATTTTCATATAGTCACACAATTTATCATAATAACCCTAAATTCAAATAATTTGTTTTTAAAACTCTTAAGGTAGATGTGGGTTATTACATTCTCTCCCCTTAACAAAATTCATCATCGAATTTTCAAATCTAACCGCACAACATGCTCTATTTAACTTCTTCACCATGCTTATGCTGTGCCACTCAAACATAATATTTAACTATAATTAACATATCAAATACAGTAAGGCACATACTCATAATTTATCAAAAATCATACTGATAAAACTTTAGCTTAAGCTACACCTTTGTTAATCTCTTATTCAAAGAAATCTTAAACTAATCCTTAATAATTTTGTATCTCTTAAGCTTGAACAAAAGTAATAGAACCTTTAATCACATATAATCCCAAGTATTACTTTTCCTTATATCTCCATTAGTATTAACATCTACACTAACATCTTAATCACCACTTCCATTCATTATTTATCATGTTAATCATATAAGAATCCAGCAAATAATTCCAAATTAATAACTCCAATTGATATTTAATAATTCTCTTTTCATAGTAATAATTATAGCTTAATCTATTACAATCTCAATAGATACTTACGTATTAATATCTTGCTAACATTACAATTTCTACACTCTCTTCATTTATCAATTAAAACATATTTAAACTTAACAAATATCCCTACATATATCATATCCCAAACAAACCTACATTCTATTAATTTATAATCCCAAATAAACTTCTTATAACTATTTCAGACTTACTCTCTTTCTGTATAATATATACCTCGTTAATTACCTAATGCCTCAAATTTTTTTTACATTTAGCTCGTAATATCATTCCACTTCAGATTTTCTACTTACATCTTACTATACTTCACATTCCTAACCATTTAACTTATCCATATTAAAATGATAAACCTTCAAATACCATTGCCATTTAATGAAATCTCTATGCAACTCTTATATCTTTCCAAATCTATGCTATTCTAGGTTATCTCACTAAAATTTCTTCTCGTACTAAAAATCACTACCAAATTTTCTAGTAACCTCAATTAAACCTTCTTGTATCTAATTCCTTAAAATATTTCTCATCCAGAGGACTCAAACCCCTTTCTGATATATTCAAGACTATTTATATTTTCAAAACTGCATAGAATCATTTGCAAGAATAAAACATTTTCATCCTTGCATGTAACTTGCAATCTTAATGTAATGCTTGATGCTGTTCATGATGTATGATTCCGTAAAGCAAAACTTCATGCATGTAGATAGGCACATTGGACATAAGTACATAATCAAATCAAATCTAGAACATTTCATCTTAAAATCATTTTATGCCGTCATAGATCAAGTTCTCATAGATCCTCAAATTTATAGTTCGTATGGCCTTAACATTTATCATCTTATAAAAGTTCAAATCCTTATACTTTGATTGCACCCTATATACTCAAAGGAATCTCATCACCAAAGAATCTCTACTAGCATCATACTTATCCTTTTATATCTCCCCTTTTTAAAAGGAATTCATCCTCGAATTCAAATACTTTACTCAGATGTTCTTGAAAAATTTAGGGATACTTTTGCCGCATCACTTCCTCAGCTTCCTAAATACACTCATCCATTCCTTGATTATGCTAGTAGACCTTAATCATAGGTATCTCCTTGATACATAAATTTCTCCCTATCCTTAGATTAAGATTCCACCTACCTTTCTCTACAGTCAATACAAGCTCCACACCCATATAGCCAATCTATTCGTAAGATCACATCGAATTCTGGCACATCAAGTTCTAAACAATTCCACAAGAAGATTCCATCCATCAATGGCTACCCCATAGTCCTTAAACACACATTTCACTTCCATCACTTCTCATAAAGGAGTTGACACTATAAAGGTTCAACATTAATTCCTTATCTCTATCGAGACTCTTAGCAAAATATAGAGTTTGTAGCGTAGCACCAGAATCAATCAAGCATCTTGCCCTTAGAATTTCAAATGGGAATACTACCTTCTTCTATCAAATCACACTAGATTAATATTCCTCCTTTGACTATACTTGATATTAACATAAGTGATAGAGAAATTCCTACCTTTTTTGCTATTCTAGTCTATATGGTAGCATTAAACCACAAATTCCTTAATATACTTCAATTACTTCATACCATATACTTATGTATATATAATGTAACTAATTTGTTTCATACTCCTACTGATCATTACTAACTATCATTTCTCTTCCTATGGCATCAATCATAATTATCATTTAATAAATCCATAGAGTCCATATATCAAAGCATTGTAACATGTAAGCATTTAATGCCTTATAATATTATACCCATCAATCATTAATCTTAGTTGGATCAAAACTTAGTCAACTTCTCTTTCTAACCCACTTAACCCCACTATTAAAATATCATACTTAGCATGCATTTAACATGAACACCCATCACATCATATCACAAGACACATATCACATATCACTTATCACATAGCATATGTCACATAGCATATAGCATGTATCATATATCATAATCATGTAACATAAAACTTATAGCATCATGAATTCTCCTATCATATATAAGTGAATCATATCATAAGCAAAAAGAATTAATGCATACTAAGTCACTAAGCAATCAATTAACATCATTCGCATTGCAAGAGTCTTATACCCCTAGGCCAATATTTATCCACTACCAATGCAAACCTCAACTGTGCCCCTCGTCAGGATGAACATCGGGTGCATGGTTTGCCATTTTGTCAACATCTCTAGCCAAGTCCTCTTACAGGTCACACAGGGTGCTCTGGGTTGCAGTCCTCGAGCAGGGTTCATCTTTTTAGTCATCTGGTAAAGGAATCGTGAGGCACACAAGTAAACAATAATAAAGAGTGCTATAGCTTATTAGGATTTCGCGAAACTAAACTAGCGATAGACTGCAAGTGACATGACATGAAAATTCCTAAGCTTTAGGATTATACTTATTTAACCCAATAGATAGACAAGTCTAAACTAGACTTTAAAAAAAAAAAAAAAACTATAGCTCTAATACCAACTTTGTCACATCCCACTTTCAGATACATGACGGACCTGGAACATAGGGAGACATAAGGTCACCCATGCCTATAGAACCCACTTATACTTATACAAATACTGCCAGGATCATACCAAAACCTCTTACATTAACTTAAATAAACCCTTTTTTTAACTTTATTTTTTTAAAAATCTTAAGTTGCAGAAACATGGTTAAAATATACTTCAAACATAATCCATAAGGAAATAATATTTAGAATCCAATTAAGACCTCGAAAGATAACATTTCAAAATAAACATCCAAAAATAAATATTCCTGGAGTGTCAAGGATAGCTCTTCATAACATATTAAACTAATTATCTTGGATAAGGAATTCCCTAAGCGAAGTAGGATGTTTGAGCCATCACCTTGCCTCTTCACATTTGCTCACCTAGAACCACATAAAGAAAAAGGGGTGAGATAGAAGAACTGAATGAGTAAACAATATGGCACATATGATAACATATATCCCTTTTTTAAAAGGGAAACCCATAGCTCGTAACACATAATTAATGTTTTACAATTAATGAATCCAAGTTTGCAATTTATCAAGGTTTACAGAAAGTCACACTTATTACTTGTGATTGAAGACTCTTGCTCAATTCACTCTTCAGTGAAGACACTACTCAATTCATTTGAATTTGTATAAGTGAGTGAAGACTCTTGCTCAATTCACTCTTGAGTGAAGACACTGCTCAATTCACTCGTATTTATGGTAATCACTTATAACAATAGCACTTAAGAAAGAAATAACACATATCACAATAGTAATAGTAGTTTAGCTTATTGAACAAAAGATAAATGACAGTGTGATTCTAGAAAAAAAAAGTAAGGTAAGGCAATAAACCACAAAGGTACTTTATTATCATTGAATAATCAAAATAGATTTGGACGAAATGTCCTTTGACAACTCAAGCTTACAAAGAAATCATTTATTCATAATTAAAAATAGAAAAGAACCTGGGTTTCAAGATATCAAAGGTTCACATAACATGACAACTTATACTTGTAACTTGAACTATGATGTTTACTCACACTTGCAACATGAATACAGTGTTTACTCACCTTGTGGTTCCTTCACTCCAAGTACACGTAGCCCTTTTGAACCTCTAAAACTCTACAAACTCTAATATAATATTTAATTTAATACTTAGTATTTATTTAATCATGATGCTATCCTATCTCATAACTATCCCATGCATATATAACATTCACATACACTTAGAGTTGCACATATAAGTGCATTTCATCACTTGCACATAACATGTTGACTTTAAAAGTCTTGCACACTTAGCCTTAATAGTATGAAAACACATTCTAACTCATGAATATACCTTTCTAAGGTCAATACAATATCATTATCTTAATATCAATTCACTTTAACAATCATATTATAACACTTCCATATATGTCAACTTATCAATAGCCTTTAAAGCATCATGCTTATCTCTTATGACCAATTCCATTAATCAATCTCTTCATCAATTCAAGACCATTATTCATTATTAAGTTATCATAAATTCCATTTCCATATTTCCCAATCACATTCACATTCTAATCACAACATAAGTTTAAGATACCTTAAGTATACCAAATTGCCTCTAGGCTTATCTAGGGTCATTCCTTTAATCAACATGCAATTTAACCATTTGTCATTCATATATACATATCAATAGTCAATAAAATACATCACATAAAATTTATAGATGATACGTATTCTATAAGTGTACAAATTGCACAAATAATATAATAGTGAGTAGAATATCATTCCATTGGAGACTTTATGTAAGTACTAGCTCAAATGTCTGTTAATGTCTAGTTAATCAAATTGGTGTTTGATACGAATGATTACGACTATATTAAAACTAAACTAAAATCCAATTGAAGTAAAATAATAGTAAGGAAAAGGAGATGAAATTAGGGACAAAGGCCCATTCATGTATTGAATCCCCTAGCCCCTAATTGTATATCATGAATTGCACATCAATCAAATTCACTCCATAAGTTGAATTGGCATTTCACTGAATTAGATAAAAATCTCTCTCGAGTAATTAAATCCCTATTTCCCAAGAGGAATGCAAGGAATCTCTTCTCAGGCAAACTCAATTAGGTCATGCATTAGATTTAGGAAACTATCTACCAACGAAGTCTTATAAGCCTATCTCTAGAACCCCAATCAACCATCAATCTCTATGAGTGATCAATTCACATAAAGCTATCTCTAGTCAATTATATGAAAACAATCCTCAATTAACAAGCATGCAATTATCAATTGGTAATTAAGCAATAATAATCATAAAGATAAAACAACTCAAGGAATTATTTAATTGAATAAAAAGTGATTCAATCCATACAAAAAGGTTTTAGGGTTCATCAATACCCAAATTGGAAAGAATTAGTTCATATCACACATTAAAACCAAAGAAAGAATTAAAGAAGTAAGAAATCCTAAACAATTCATAAATAAAGTACAGAGGAATCTTATTCTTTGATCGTCAATCTTTAAAGTCTTTTTTCCCTTACTATCCTCTCTCTAATCCCTAGGCAACTCCCTCCAAAATGCTATTAGATCTAGTTTTATATTTTTGAAAATTTTAACTCACACCACTGAACCCACGGCTGGGGTTCCAGTCATGGCAATAGAAAACCTAAAAATGTAACTTCCCACGGGTGAAACCTTAGCCGTGCCTCCACCCATGGGAGGCTACTGGATAATTTGCCACTTTGCTCTTATCACACGGTTGGAATCCCAGCTGTGGCTCAACTTGTGGCAGCCCATATTCTTTCAAAAGTCAGCATTTTGGCTTGGATCTTCACCATTCTAGGTCACATTCGAATCATGGCATCATTTGACACTAGATTAACTAAAAGAACTATGAAAGCACTAAAACAAATAGGTTAAACTCAATTGGAGGCATAAAATACATTAAGAACAAGGGCCAAAATATAGTGTTTTCAACACTTATCAATAGACATTGGAATAAAGATTCCATTGTAAGCCGAATGCCCCATTAAAGAGAAAACCTGAATTTTCTTACTTTTTATACTTTTTGTATATCACAATAATATGTAGAAATATGGTTTGAACTAAGATTTTTCATGTAAACATAATAAAAATCTTTTTAGAACATAGATATGTAGGAATTGGCTCACATATACATTTATATGCATGAAAATTTCCAACTTTAATTTTTAGGATGAGAAACCATAAATTTTCTTATTTTCGGTATTTTCTAGTCATTACAGCAATATGTAAATAGGTGGTTAAACCATTATTTTTCATTCAATCATAGAAAATATCAGTTTAGAACATCCATATGTATGAATTGGCAGCCATTGATCATAATTATACATTAAAATTCCAAGTTTCAAGATTTAGGGTGAAAATCATGAGTTTTTAAGCTTTTCACACATTCCGTTCATTACAGTGTTATGCAAGCACATGATTTAAATTATTATTTCTCTTCCAAACAAAACAAATATCATATTAGAATCCATCCATATACAAATTGGCAGCCACATGTATAAATAATCATAGAATTTTCCAAATTCTAAGTTCTAGCACAAAAACCTTAAATTCCAATCATAGAAAATATCAGTTTAGAACATCCATATGTATGAATTGGCAGCCATTGATCATAATTATACATTAAAATTCCAAGTTTCAAGATTTAGGGTGAAAATCATGAGTTTTTAAGCTTTTCACACATTCCGTTCATTACAATGTTATGCAAGCACATGATTTAAATTATTATTTCTCTTCCAAACAAAACAAATATCATATTAGAATCCATCCATATACAAATTGGCAGCCACATGTATAAATAATCATAGAATTTTCCAAATTCTAAGTTCTAGCACAAAAACCTTAAATTCCTTTATTTTCTAAAACTTTTCAGTCATTACAATAATATGCAGAATTATGATTGAATTCAATATTTTTCATCTAAAAACATCATAAATCAGTTTAGAATGCAATGATATAGAAATTGCCCCTCCTTGGTATGATTTATACATAAAAATTTCAATTTTGAATTATAAGATTCACCTTTGGAAAAATCGCATAGAGAGGTTGGTGCTTTCGGTAGAAAAATTGATTTTTCTCCTAAGAAATCACCAAGCCCAAATTTTATCAATAAAAATCAACAAATATTCAGTTCAAAATAATTTTCCCAAGATTAGTTTCATAAAAATCAAATAGCAAATTGAAAGGAAAAGAAAAACTTGTGAAACAATCGCGAAATCACAAATTTGAAAGGATTTTTATGAATTTCAGTACAAAGAAATATTTTGAGAGAATTTTTCTGCTGAAATAATAAAATAATATAATGGTGGCTGCTGGAATGAAGGGCTGGCTGAAATTTAGGTTAAATATTAGGGTTTTGGGTGAAATTTCTAAGATTACCTTTAATGAGCTAAGTTATGAGTATTTTAGTGTAGTGGGCATTTGGGTATTTAAACTTTTTAATTAATCTAAGACTGATTATAGGTAATTAAAAATAAAATATTTAAAAATACTCATAAAATTAATTTATGCTTAAAAATTGTCTTTTTGCATGAAAATTCATTTTATGAAAAATAAATTATTTCATGCTAATGCATTTTATTCAAATCATTTATTTCATAATAATAGTTTATATTAGGCATATTAAAATTAATTTAACATACCCTAGACTCATAAATCACGTCATACATAAATTTTCATATAGTCATATAATTTGTCACAATAACCCTAAATTCAAATAATTTATCAATAAAACTCCTAGGGTAGATGTGGGTTGTCACACCATCATTGTGGCAGCCTCCATTTTGCTTTCTATCAGATTTTATAGAAAAATTCCCTTAAAAACTCTCTCTCAACCGAAATTCACAAGATGCCTTCAAACCTTGCGATTTTATGATCATTTTCATAAGTTTTTCTTTTCTTTCAAGCTACTATTTAATTTTTATGAAACTAACTATAGGAAATCCATATGGGGCTATATATTTACTATTTTTCTTGATGTTGAATTCAGCCTAGGTGTTTTATTTGAAAGTGAAACTAAACTTCAACCTTAAACACAACTCTTTTTTCGCAAAACTAGTAAAAGGTGAACCCTAAAACCCAAAGATTGAATTTTCATGCATATATTCTATAGGGGGCAATTTGTGTGTTAGTGTGTTCTAAAATGATTTTTATTATGTTTAGATAAAAAATATTATTTTAAATTATGTTTTTACATATTACTGTAATGATCAAAAAGTAAGAAAAGTAGGAAAATCCATGGTTTCCATGGTATGTGTGCATTCGGCCTATGATGGGATTTTGATCCCAATGTCTATAATTATTGTAGTATATATTTTAATGATGGTTGAAATGTGTATATGAATAATACATGATTTAATTACATATTGGTTGAAGGAGTAACTCTAGGAAACTCCAATAAAGGTTTGGCCTACCTAGGGTTTCCAAAATCCTAATTGATATGTTTTGATCAATATGTGTACATGATTAAGTCACATGTGAATTAGGCCTTATGATGTGTTAATTGTGAATTAATGACCTTAAATTGACTATGAGATTGATTGTATGATTTGGTCAAAGGAGACAAGTAAGACACTTTTAAGGTTACTTGTTAAGTTAATATATATATATGGAAAGTGTTAAGTGTACCAAGTTGGATGTTAGATTGAATTGATATTAAGATCATGATATATTGTGCTTAACTTCAGAAAAGTCTTGGTATGAGTTATTATGTATTTTCATGTGAGCCTAAGAAGGCTAAGTGTGTAAGACTAAAAAGTCAATACGATATGTACAAGTGATGAGTGCACTTCTAAGTGCAACTCTAAGTATATATGAATGTTATATATGCATATGTATAGTTATGGGATAGGATAGTATAATGTTAAGCAAATGCTAATTATTGAATTTAATATATGTTAGAGCTTAAGGATTATTAGAAGTGTAAGGGCTACAAGCACTAAGAGCTAAGGAGTCACAAGGTGAGTAAACATTATATTTATGTTACAAGTACAAGTTATCATAATATGTGAATGTTTGAGATTCTTGAAACCTAAGTTCCTTTCTATTTTCAATTATAATTATATGAGTTTTTCATTAAGTGTGGGTTGCTAAAAGACAATTGGTCCAAAACTATTTTTGATTATTTAATGATAAGAAAGAACCTTTGTGATTGTTGACTTACCTTATATTCTTTATGGAACCATACTGTTGTTTATCTTTTATTCAATAAACTAAACTTCTATTGCTATTATGTTATGTGTGATTGCATTCTTCAATGCTATTGTTATAAGTGATTGCCATTAGCTCTAGCTATGGTACCTATGAAACCTTTATGCAGAAATCCTCATGTCGATGTAGGAAATCATCAGAACCTGTGTACATGGTCTTAATACAATGGATAAGGATAGTGTATCCACCTCAACTAGAAGGTGCGATTCTAGCCATGGAGCCTGATCAGCTTCATGCTTCTTTATAAGTTGGGAGTTGGAATTTGGTATGATACCACCTCTCCGTTTTTCAAGTTTGAGTGAATAAGGCAAAAGCTGTCACTCTACAAGTTACAAGTTACAAGTTGATTTCTGTGAACCTTACTAATCGCAAACCATGAATTATGAATTATGAACACTTATAAAAGGAATATGTGTTATTATTCAAGTTGTATTGTTTACTCATTGTGTTCATCTATCTTATCCCTTTTCCTTGTATGGTTTCAGGTGAGCATTATAAGGAGGCAAAATGATAGCTCAAGCAAATCTACTCCACTTAGGGGATTTCTTTGTCCCAGTTTGTTGTTGTATTATGATATGAAGAGTCCCTCTTAGATGCTGCAGGAGTTTTATTTTTGGAATATTATACATTTGATAGTTTATTTGGAGTCTTAATTATTCATTTCTTATGGATTGTATTTAAAGTATTTTGAAACTGTCTTTCCGTTAGTTAAAGTTTTCTTGATTATTAGATATTTAAGTTAATGCATGAGGTTTGGTATGATCCTAAACAGTGTTTATATATGCATGAGTGTGTTCTACTGGCGTGGGTGACCTTATGTCTCTCTATGTTCTAGAATCATCATATCTACAAAATTGGGATGTGTCAAATTTAACCATAATAAAGTTGTGTTCAACTTATATAGTGTATAATATGTAATAATATAATGTTATTCATTCAAGTCTTCTATAATATGTGTTTTTTTTGTATGTATTTTGCATAAAATTTGTTAATAATTTTAATTGAAAGTTGAATTCATCCTTAATAAGATAGAATTTGACCTTAGTAAGGTCGAATTTAGCTTTATTTATATTGAATCCAACCTTAATAAAAAAGATTTTAACTATAATAAAGTCTATTCAATCTTATTAAGGATGAATTTGACCTTCATAAAGTTGTGCTCAACTTATTAAAGCTAAAAGTTGTCAAATAAAAAACAATTTTAAGGAAATAATTTGTTTTCCAAATTATTTAGAATAATTATCCAAATCTCAATTTCATTTATATTATGAAATGAATCGTATCCCTTTGGGAAATGAAGACCCCTTTGAGAAATGAAACAGACTTGATTGTTGGCATTTTCAAAATATTTAAAACAAGATGAACAAACTATCTATTGAAAAATGGAAAAGTCTCTAAATTTTGATTATAAATATGCCACATTTGCCTTCTAAATCTCACACTCTTCTTCTTCATCTTTTAAAAATTTATAAAGAAAACCTTTAAGAAAAATGGCCAAAGAAATTCCCAATTACCTAATCAAATTCAGTGATAGATGCAATCTCCTTCTGCAGAAAGCTTAGAGGTAATATATTTAAAGAAGACAAAAGATCTTTATGATGAACTGAGGGCTAAAATCAAGGAGAACATAAAGAGGCAAATGCCAAATGTCTCATACCAATATTTCAAGAACAAGATTATGGATCCTTATCCTTTAATGGCAGTGTATGACAATTTTCTGGAAGTCATAGGAGAAAGGAAACAAGCCTAGAATGATGATGCTAGTGCCTCTTCTATAATTTGAAATGATGATGCCTAAGCTGCAATATGAATTTCATGTTTTAAATTTTAATTTTTAATTTTATTGCTTTATATTTTATAATATTATTAAGTTTATATATATATATATATATATATATATATATATATATATATATATATATATATATATATATATATATATATATATATATATATATATTTAAAAAGCCAATGAAAAAATTTGGCAAAAAATTAATACCAACATAAAATTTGGTTAATATTTATAATATTTATATATAATATTTAGTTTTTTTTATGTTTTTGTTTCATTTGTCTTATAATTATTTGCATTATATAAATTAATAAGAATATTGAACAATGAATAAAGTTGAATTTGACTTTAATAAGGTTGAATTTAACCTTAATAAGGTTGAATTCAACCATAGTTTATTGAATTCACCCTAATAAGTTTGAGTTTGACCTTAATAAGGACAAATTCAACCTTACTAAGGTTGAATTCAACCTTAATATGGTATAGTACTCAAAATCTCGAAGTTCCAAATTGAATTGTTCTAAACCATTATACCCAAACCGTCTTATCCCGAATTACCAATATTAGTCGGGATCGGTCCTTTATATTGATAGGTCAAGACTAGTTTCATCATTTTTCAAATCCACAAAGTTTTAGTTTAGTCTAGAGATTTTTAAATCCCTGACTTTACCTAAACCATAGACACCCTTAAGCTTAAAGGCTAAATCAACCCTAAAAGGGTTTAATTTAAATTGTGGTCTTTTGACTATTAACTAATGCACTTGATGGTACTTCAATTTGAAAATGTCACTTAAAAATGCTCAACTATATTGATGGTCACTTTAAAATAGTTCTAATGTATTTTCATCAAAATAACTATTAAAGGTCCTATGTGGTGCTCCACCTTTGATTTAACCAATTTAATTAATCCACGTTAGCTTAACAACTTTCCCTATATTCTCTCTCCTCGAGTGGGCTAGATGAAAACCCTAGATTTATAAGTGCAAGAAAAGCTAAATTAATAATAGAGAATGAATAAAGAAATAAATTCAAGCTGCAAGTTAATGAACAATGAAAGGTTCCATAGAATCGATAAATTATAAAGGCAAAGTGACATACAAGTGAAGCAAAAATAATAGTATGTGCACTTTTGGGAGGAGATTTGTATAAACTTACCAAATCCAAAGAGAATGAGAAAGAAAGACAAGAAACAAAGGCGTAATCAACACAGAAGCAAAAAGACCTTCATTCTATAACATAGAAGAAGAAGAAGAAGATGAAGATGACTTAGCTACCTATAAGCTTCTTTCTCTGAACAAGACCCAAAACCAAAAGGTGGATTCAAAGAAGAAGAAGAAGAAGAAGAGGTGGAAAAGGAGAGTAAGGATGCAAGTCCTTTATCAACTATCTCAATAGGTAACAAATTCTCTTCACAAATACGCCAATTTGGAACAAACCTAAAAATATTTGCATGGAAAAAACCTTTTGGTTTAACCAAATACTAGAGTTATAAGGCATAATTGTCACACCTAACTTCAAAGATATGATGGTCTGAGAACATAGGGAGAAAAAAGGTCACCCACACTAGTAGAACTCACCTATGCTTATATAAACATTGTCTAGGATCTTACCAAAACCTCATGCATTAACTTAATTATCTAATAATAAGGAAAACTTTAACTAGTGGAAGAATAGTTTAAAAACACTTTTAAATACAATCCACACTAAAAGGATATTTAAGTCTCCAAGTAAAATTATCAAATGAATAATATTCTAAAAATGAGACTCTCGGAGCATCTAAGAGGGACTCCTCATATTATAGAAAGATAATAGACTTGGACAAGGAAATTCCCAAAGCAGAGTAGATTGCTTGAGCTATCACCTTGACTCCTCATAATGCTCACCTAAAACCATGATAAGTGCATGAATTCCTATGTTTTGCCTTTAATTTAGCATGTTTTATTATTTAAATTGAGTTTAATTTGTTTGTTCAAGTGCTTTTCAGAGTAATTTCTAGGAATTATTAATATTTTGGAATGCCGTGATCATTTAAGCTCGAATAGCAGTTAAAAATCCAAAAACAATGCAATTTTTGGGTAATTTTGGCTGTGGACATGCCCAATGACATGGTCATGTCATTGACCATGTCATTTAGCTTGAATTCCAGTAGCCTTACATGCCCAAGAGCCACGGCCATGTGATGCTATGGAGTTCTGATAGCTTTGAATACCTTGTAGTATTTTGAGCATAACTTGAGCTACAAAGGTCTAATTGAGGTGATTCAAGTATCATTGGAAAGCTAAGAGAAAGAGCTACAAAGTATTAGAAATTCTAATTCCTTCATTTTCCAACCCAAAATTGGCATGAAATCTAGATATTGTATCTTGGCACCTAGCCTAGCTGTGTTGACATGGCAAAAATTGGTCAATCCATGCTTGACACCTATCCAGACCCTAATGAGCCTCAAAGCACTATAAAGGACATAATTTACATTAAAAAAGGAGAGATTTTTCTCTTGGATTTTTAATAGCCACCCTCAAAAGGGGAGAAGGAGTTTTGTGCAAAATTTTCATGGTGAAGATCCAATAAGCTGCAGAGTTTGAAGAGGAATGAAGATCAAAGCAGGGATTTCTTATTGTCCAAGGATTGTTTGAGTTTCCTTTACCTTCCCTTGTATTCTTTATTTCAATTCTTTGTTATGAACTAATTTTTTATTTATCTAGATAAAGATGAACCCTAATTCTTAATTGTATGAATTGAATAATTTGTTTTGAATCGATTTATATTTAGATTATTTTATTTTCATGATTCATGATTTTTTTTTAATTGGCAATTACCGATTTGTTGATTAGATATTGTTTCTATATTGGATGAGTAGAGATACCCTAATATAGATAGATTACTTATGGGAATGGAGAGTTGATTGGGGTGTTAGAGATAGAACTATAAGACTTCTTTGGATGTTAATCTCTTAAATTTAATGCTGCTTCTATTTGATTATAGGTTGAAAAGAAATTCCTCTATAATGTATAGGAAGTTAGGGATTTAATCACTTGACAATGGTTTCTATCTAATTTAGTGAGAGCCCAATTTAATTCATTTGAATGATTCATACCATTATTCTTGACATGCATAAAAGGCTAGGGGAATTCAATATCTAGATGAACTTTGTTGTTGATTTTTTATCATCTATCCTTTATTGCTTTCATAGATTATTTTTGAATAGTTTAGTTTAATTAATCTTCAATTTGGTTCAGCTAGACAATAGTTTAAGTTTGAGCTAGTACTTATGTCGGTGTATTTATGGATCGACCTCATTACTGCTATACTACCTAAATAATAGGTGTACTTGCCTAGAGCCATGGTAGAATTAGTTGTTGAGCTATTTTAAATGTAAAACTCCTGGTATTGCAAAACACTAGTTAAGTTTTTTGCGCCGTTGCTGGGGATACTTGTATACAATATTAGCAATATGATGGAGACTATTGATCTAGTTTTTATTTTCATGTCTGTTTGTTTTCATCTATTTTTATTTGTTTGTTCTATTTTACATTTTTATTTCTTTTGAGTTTTTATGGTATCCTTATCAAACTGATTTCCAAGCAGAATATGGATGGGGAGCATCATAAAAGAATTCATCCCTTAAGCTTGCGTTGGAAAGATTCACATGGTCTACGGAGAATTGGGCTAAGGAAGTGGAAAGTAGTGGAAACAATACATCAGAAGTTAGCTTCCCAACTCAGTTTGAAGTAGACATCACATCAGAGGATGATGAGCATACACAAGAGGAGCAAAGGTTGGAAGAGATGTTTGTAACATTAGTATCAGCAACGGATAAAAGATTTCAGAGCATTGAAACAACTCTAGAGAACCAATAGGCATCTCTTCACAACCTAGAAATTTAAGTTGGGTAGATTTTGGAGTTTCTAAGTGCTTAACCATAAGATAATTTGCCAAGCTATGCTTATCCCATTCTTGTAGAACAACAAAGGACCACTACCATAACTTGGTTATGGAATGATGATAGTGATGAAGAAGAGAATGGTAAGGATAATTTAGGGCTACTGCGTATAGAATTTGATGACTGCATAAGTAAGCAACCCCAAATCTAGAAATGGGGTGTGAATGGAGTGGAGTCAGATTTTAAGGAACTCTCTTCCGATGATAGTGAGCTATGGGAGAGCATGGAGGGGGAAGCTATGCATGCTAAAAATCACACCTCCCCTATCATTCCAAACCTCCCACCTTTTGAGGAGACTGATAATAATCCACCCATAGTTTAAACACCCACCCTTAACATAACCCAAATTTCAGTAATACCACAACTCACCACACACAATCTAAACCCCTTGCCACCCTTCTCACAGTGCTGTTTTATGGGAGACTCAAGTGTTTGGCCAATATTTGTAGTCTCTAAATTTTCTTTGGAGAGGTAGATTCATTTTATAGAGGTGTTAAAGCAGACAGTTAGTGGATTTAGGTGTAGCATCGAAGATTTATATGAGGTGGATGCTAAACACAGCATGCATCATCTCTTAGTACCCCAACCAAAATTCCCCATACTAGGCCAGTGGGTAAAGCTTTCCAATGATGGTTCTATAACTCACAAATTCTGGTTTGCACATCATGAAGAACCAAAAATAAATTTTGATGTTGTAAAAAGGCTATGCAAAGGACACCCTTTGCATAATCTTTTTTATTTTATTCTACGAATGTGTCTAGCACAAGGTAACCTCTGAATCCATCGCTGACAATAGATAACAATAATGTCCAGCTAATATGACATTGAAGAAGCACTGAATGGGAGGCAACCCATTGATAATTTAAATTTTTATTGCTTTACTTTTTTGTTTGTTTTATTATTTTTTATTTTTTTATTTTTTACAAATCTTCACCTTTCTTTAGAACTATATCTCTTTAGTCTATAGGATGATTTGATCATGGCAGAAATTCTAGGAAAAGGAGATCCCAACATCAATTCAAAAAATATTCAGGACAGTTTCCCTTCACCCTTTTTTCCTTTAATTGTTTATAACACATTGGGGACAATGTGTTACTTAAGTGTGGGGAGAGGTATTTTGTTGTGCCCTATCATTTATTGAATCTTAAGATTGAGTGAATTGAGCCATGGAAATAGTTTGATTTGAAATTAACTCTCTCTAATGATAAATTGGTCTAATTTTTCTAAGACAATTTCTTGTTGTAGCATGTGAGGCCTCGCTCAAGCACCGGTCCGATCTGCCAAGGAATTGAAATGCTCATAGGGAGAAACTCCACGATTGGAACTCGCTGTAAGTTCAAAAAAATGATTTTTGTATTTTGAAAGTTGAAAAGTGAGTCGCCACTTTAATTTATTCATTTTAATTGGGAAAATTAAAGAAAAACCCAAATTTATTGACTCAAAAAATGATTTGATTTTTATCTCAATGGAAAATGCACCAATTTGCGAGTGACCAAGGAGGGCTCAGTGATCAGGTTTTGGTAATTACACAATTAAAAAAGTATATTTTCTTTAGTTTGGCTAAAATTGCAAAATAACTCTTGAAAAAGGAATTTTTGTGCATACATGAACAGGAATATAATGATGAATGAAATAGATATATATATATATATATATATATGATGAGATGGAATGACAATAAATAAGCAAGATAAATCCTACTTAATTATTACAATATCAAAATAATTGAAATAAAGAGGATATTTTCTCTAGTCCCTATGGGTACTAGGAAAAGCACACATTCCCCAACTAAGCTATAAAATCATAAACAAAAGATTAATGTAAATAAATTAAAATAAAAAGGACAAAATATTGATAAAAAGATTTTGGAGTTGATACCCTTCAGAATGGCAACCTGCGTATCCTATTGAATAGGAATCAAACTCCATGCAGTTCTTCCTTCTTACGAAGGAGGGGTTTTAAAAATGTGTTGATTTGCTTATTAATTTAATTTTGATTCTTAAATTAACAAGTTTTTTTTAGATCTTTTCAGTTTTAGACCTAAAGAAAATTCTAGATCAGAATTTAGAATTTTGAAAATAAAAAAGAGATTACACCTTTGCTTTTCTTGACTTTTGAAGAATGGAACGAGCCTTGCTCCGGATCTTAACTCCACTTTGAATTCAAAAGAAACTTGGAATATGGATCTAAAAGCAACAAGTATGTTAGTATAAGAGAGGATTTATGCTTTGGAATGTGTCTCTACTGCCTTGGAATGTATTGGAATGCGTTGGAATGCATTGGAATGAGTGCCAACTGCCTTGGAATGAGGCTCTATTTATAGAGCTGCCAGGGGGGACGCTGACAATATGAATGGTGGCGCCAGCACGTCGCCGATGACATGGTTGGCACCGGTGACCTGCCGGCCGTCCAGGCGGCACATTAAGTGTGTCGCCTAGCTGCTGGCACCAATTTAGTTCCGCCCATGGTGGCATGGCAGGAGTGCCGATGGCATGAAATGCATGCCGCCTTTTGCGACGTGCCTCTCGTGCAGTTTGACCTGCTTCCTGCTTTTTTGTCTGTTTTGGGTCCGTTTCAGTTCTGATTCGAGCTCGATTTAATCCTGTGAGTTCGTAACTGAAAGACGGTTGACTAGAGGTGCAATTTTGAGGGTTCACAGCTGCCTCCCTTATTTGATTTGGCCAGACAGAGATCGAATTTGATAAGTGTGAACCAGAAGGCTTAGGATGTCATTTTGAGCATTCTGAATGTCCCTTTCAGTATTGGGAGTTGTGCAAGAGCTTCATGTCTGATTTCTGGCTATTCTGACTCTATTTGGACTTTTTTCCAATTTTCAAGCTATTTTTGAATTTTCAGTTTTTCTGCAATTTTAGGAGATTTTGAACTCTAATCAAGACCCCGTCTATTTCAGGAGATGGATAAAAATCATGCGGATTCACTACTTTAGACAGAATTGGATTTTGATTCAAAATGAGCCTGTTATGGCACAACCACGTGAATTGGACCTGCGAATCAAAAAAGTAAAAAGATATTATGAGGGGGGGCCCATCTCTACTTCTATATAAACCTTCACTTCCTTCACTTTTCTCATAAGTTCATTTTCACTCTCTCTCTTCTCTCTCTCTCTCTCTAGCTTTCACTTTTCTCTCTAAAATTTTTCTTTTTCTCTCTCTTTTTTTACTTTCTCAATATGGAAATCTTCAATCAGCTAGTAATGGATGCTCAGGACCCGGAGACATAGCTGAAGGAGCCAGATCGCCATATCAGCTACACTGGATCTCTTCAGGTATGCTTTCCTTTCCTTGCACAGTCAGTAAGAATTTCGATAATTATAAAAAAAAAAAATTTCCTCTTTTTTTTTTACAAAAATTATAGAGAGTATAACTGAGGCCTAGGGGGCCATAGTGTCATGGAGCTGGTATGCATTTATCTAAATAATCAAGAGGCTATCCGTCTGCGCCTCGAGCCATCTGGCTTGCTCGGGTGGCTGGAGCTAGATATCAAGCAGCCGGTTAATACTATTATAGTCTGGGCACTGGCAGAGCATTGGTGGGATACTACAAACACGTTCCACCTTTCCTGGGGTAAGATGACAGTCACTCCCTTCAAGTGGAGCATGCTTACTGGTATGCATTTTAGATCTCGTCCTCTCGAGTTTTATTCTTCATGGATTAAGTGCTCTTCTGTAGAGATGACTGCTCTGATTGGGGCTAATCCCCCTTGTGGGAACCTCCATATGCCACATTTTAGCTTCATCAGGCCTTGATGACCATGGGTTAGACTCCAAGCCAGTATGGTGTTGATCATGGTGCTAGACTTTGCGCCTTGATTATCTTAAGCTGTACTTTTCTACATAACAATAAGGATTACATAAATTAGAATGTCTTGCAATCCTTGGAGAATCTGGATGAGATAGGGGAGTTTGACCAGAGAGGTGCAGCCCTTTGTGCTATGTATCATGAGCTATGCAGCATTTCCCATAGCACGCTTTATGGCCATGGTGGTACCTCCATTATGCTCGAGGTGAGTATTAAACTCTGGTATTCTGTTATCTGATCTTTGCTTAGTGACTGACAAAATTCTATTTCTAGCAGTACTAGACTTATGAGCACTTTCCGATGCTGGCTCCACTACTGAGAGAGCCTACTGCTATTAACCCTCCTACGGACGCATTTGGAGGGCGTCCAATAGACATTCCTTTATGGCACGACCATTTGATCATTGCAGACAGATTTTTGCTACTGTGACCGTAGACCAGGTATTCCTTTGCTGATCTTAACCCGAATCTTACTGTTTATCTTCTACTGCTGAATATTGCAATCCGTTTGCAGGTGAGATGGTTGCCACTTTTCAGGTTCGCAGAGTGGATTCTTGACCGAATTAGGCCTAGCATGGACTTGTCCTCTTGTCGACTCTTGCTCCGTTGTGAGTCTTTGAGGATATTCTACTTGGGAGAGAGGGTAAGGGCATAGGTTACAAGAGAGAGAGTTGTGCCACAGTCCCCTCCGATAGACATGAAGTTTGGGCTAGCTATCCTAGGAGAGGATGATTGGGCTGCTGGAGTTTCCTGTCTGGATTTTCTGTTGCCTGACATAGACTATAATGAGTTTTGTGAGGCATCCTTGATGCGGGGCACACCTCCCTTGGATAGATTGCGGGGACTGTCACATAGGGGATCTAGCTTAGCATCTTCCCGAGGTCCTCCCTCTGGAGTTGGGAGCTTCATCTCTCCACTGGCTGGCAGTACTAATCCGATTGGCAGCATGGGTCCTAGGGTTGGACCTTTAGGTGTTATGGCTGGCCCTTTAGGTTTTGCAGCTGATCCTTCTAGGATTGGCCCTTCAGGGGCTAGCGGCTCAGCTCCAGCTCCAGCTCCAGATGCTTCAGTGGGAGGTTCGACTGATCTGGTTCCCTTGCCTGCTGGTCTTGTCTGTTTGCTAGCTCATCTGGATTATGTTTCTTGTGACGACTGATCACGACGTTTCCATCTTCCTAATGATCATCCAGCCTTCTTCCCTACTATCCTTGAGACTGTTACAGAGGTAAAAATTTTTGCATAGCTAGTACTTTTAGCCCTTTATCTGTCTGCCTTGTAGTGATTCTCATATATTTTCCTTTCTTCCCTAGGTTCCCATGGAGTTCGTTAACTATCACTATGATCTCTTGGGCCGATATGCATTTGTTTTGACCTCCTTTCTACATGACAGGGATTTGTCGGAAGATAGCCATGAGTATGAGATGTCCAGGTGAGGATGCCGCAGACCTAGGTGTGGATGTTAGCAACTTGTTTTGTCAGCTTTTTTTTTTTCATGTATACATGTACTGAGGATGATGGATGTATGCATGATATTTTAGATATATGCACTTTTTATGCTTATGTGGCATCTTGGATGTATGATATGTATGACTTATGGATGTTTTGAATGGAATGGGTGCATGGTATGGATGCAGATATATGACCGAATAGGATTCCATTGCGCTATATCTGACTTTTTCTCTCATTTCTACTCAATTTTGAGAAAAATAAATTATTTTAAGCCCGAAATCTTGAGAAAATGTGGTAAAGATTGTTTGGAGGAAAAAAGGTAGATAGAGGCACAAGATGGTAAGGGAAAGGTGGGCGGCACAGTTTTCATGCCGCCGGAGCATGCTGCCACTGTAGTGGTATGTTTAGAGCATACCGCCGCTGTAGCGGTATGTCCAGCGTGCCACCATACCGGGCGGCACGATTAGCATGTTATCGGCAGTGGATTTGGCAGGCAAAAAATTTGCCTATTTAAGTAGATCTGTCCGTTTCTCAGTCCATACCATCGATTTTTGAGCCTCCAAAAGTCATTTTCAAACATATTTTTGCTCTCCATCAATTTTATTTATTTTTATTACTCACAATGGAGCCCTATTTCAGCTATGCAATGTTCTTATGGTGCAAGAACCTTACCAAAGTGGAGAGAATTAATCTAGGAAAGTATGGGGTAAACGTTATGCCCACCTTAAGAGGCATAAGGGTTGATTGGGAATTTCTGCGCGCTTGCTTGCGCTTTTGGGATCCAACTGCCTATGTCTTCAGATTTGGGGCATCTATGGAAGAGATGTGTCCTACTTTCGAGGCATTTTCTGTGCTGCTCAAATATGATCCAGAAGTTATACTGGCTACCCCTGTTGAGAAAGTAGGATATTTCAACTCTTTCAAGGGACTTTTTGACTTGAGCACTGAGGCTGCTAGTCCCATGGTAGTGGATGATTGGGTAGATTTGACTGTTGTGATAGCAGAATTCCATGATTCTAAGGATTTTGAGGATGATGGGTGGTTTCCCTTGAGGATGCGGGCTTTATCCTTCTGTCTGACTGCCGGATACATTTTTGTGAGCCCTACTGGTTGGGGAGATGCTAGAGTCACTGAGTTGATTTTGCAAATGGAGGAAGGGAGATCTATTACAGCTATAGTGCTAGTTGAGACCATCATGATTTTAGACAGGTCTTGCACTTCTGATGGGCTGTGGTCAATTAGCCCTATTATTCTTCAAGTTGGTTGAATTCTGGCTTCTGAATTTCAATTCAACTACTTTTTGTGTTTTCTCATGCTTATCTTTTTTGTACTTTTTTTAGATTTGGTTGAGAGACCATCTCTGGATAGTGGGACCTTCCACTAAGGTGGATTATTCTGCTTCCTAGTATAGGACTCGGACCATTGTGATTAAACGGAATTTTTAGAAAGAATGGACAAAATGGTTGATGGAGCTGGACTCTGATGACCTGCTATGGAGGTGCGAATGATACAAGATCAAAAGTTTCATGACCATGAGCTTTGGCTACAAGATGGTCTACTTGTTGGGGTTAAGGATGGTGACCTTTTACCAAGCTACTAGGATTATGTGCCAAATGGGACATAATCAGGGCATGTCCCCAGATGGTGCTCTGTTTGAATCTATTTTGATTACTGAGACTGTTGCTCGGGCTGTCAGAAATGGATGGGTAAGAGGTTTTCATGTTCTTTGCCCTGTTGACCAAGGCGATAAATCCATGCAGTACATTGACTAGTGGATAGCCAACTCCTCGAAATCAGAGAAGGCTAGAAGGGTTGCTATACTCGAGGAGATAGGGCAAGAATCATGATTACTGTTTTAGCTTAGGACAAATTTTTGACCATGTCTTTATTTTCTTTGATGATCCAAAAATTAAATAAGACAAATAAGACATCATTCATTTTTATCTCCTTTGTTGCTCTAACTTTTGCCTAAGTTGCCCTTTCGGGTTTTCTCTTAGCGAGCTTATTTTCATTTTATTTTTTGTGACACAATTAAGAGCCGAGTGAATATGAAAATAAAAATTTTATTGATGAATTGGGCCAAACCCGCATGGGCTGCCTACGTATCTCCTTACAATGATTCATGATTTTTACTCTTTTTTCTCTTTATGGAGAATCAGGTCCACGTAGTTCTGACTTTGAGGAAAAAATGCGAATGCTGAACATGATTTTATAATGATTGCAAATGCTATGCATGAATTACAAGGATGCTTATGCAAAGTATCTCTTGAGTTGATCCAGATTGCATGGGCTGGCAAATTCTATGCCATCCAAGTCCGTCAAGATTGCTGCTCCTCCGAATAAGATCTTCTTGATCACAAATGGACCACTCCAGTTAGGTCTAAATTTTCCCCTTGGATCATGAATAGGTGCCCTTATTTCTTTCAAGACAAGGTGACCCTCTTGTAATCCTCTATCCCCGGCTCTCTTATCGAAGTGTTGAGCTAGTTTCTATTGATAACCTTGCATTTGATATAAGGAATCCATTCTCTTTTCATCGATGGCAAGAAGTTGGTTATGGTAGCCTTTCACCCATTCCACTTTGTCCAATTGACTCTCCCTCAGAATGCGAGCTGACTTGATTTCTACCACAATTGGTAGGATGGCTTCCATCTCGTACACCAAAGAGTAAGGTGTAGCACCAGTTCAAGTACGTACTATTGTTCTGTATCCCCATAAGGCATATGGCAAGTGCAAGTGCCAATCCTTATCGCTGTCAGCCATCTTCTGCAGTATACTCTTAAGAGTCTTGTTCGCGGCTTCAACTGTGCCGTTTGTTTGAGGTCTGTACGGAGAAGACTTGTGGCGTTGAATTTTCTCCTTCTTTAATAGCTGAGCAACCTCCTTTTAGAAGTGAGATCCATTAGAAGTGATGATCTCAAAAGGGACCCCATACCTACAAACGATGTTGGTACGAATAAACTGGGCTACTCATTTGGAGTCTAATATCTAGTAAGGTGCAGCTGCAACCCATTTGGAGAAATAATCAATAGCCACCAAAATGAACTCATGTTTGTCAAAAGACTTCGGGCTTATCTCGCCAATGACGTCTAGGCCCCAAGTTGTAAATGGCTAAGGTGTGGTAATAGAAGATAGAGGTACATGAGGCTTCTTCTGAAGTTTGGCGTAGATCTAACACTTATGGCACCTCTGAACATATCTTGCGCAGTCTTGATTCATAGTAAGCCAAAAGTAACCCTGATTCATGATCTTTCAGGCTAGAGCAATTCCATTCATGTGTGGACCTTTGTTACCACTATGCATCCGTTCCATGATCTGTTGGGCTTCTACTTCAGTGACACATCTCAGATGGATGTTATCCCAAACCCATTTGTAGAGTACCTCCCCCTTTGGAATGAAACTCTTAGACAACTATCTTAAAGTCCTCTTTTCTATTTTAGAGGCCCCTTCAAAATATAGTCCATTCTTGATGTAATTAAAGATATCCTAAAATCATGGTTTGCTGTCAACCGCTTGAATATTCAAACAATGAGCTACGCAACCTGGCTTATGCTTAACTTCAATTGTAATAGGTCTGATTATGAAGCCATCACTTATATCAATCATTGAGGCAAGTGTTGCTAAAGCATTAGCAAATTTGTTCTTCGTTCTTGGAAGATAATGGAAAGATAGTTCATGAAAATTGGCTGCTAGTTCATTTAGGAGTTTATGGTAAGGAACCAAATGCTCTTCTCTGATCTTCCACTTCCCAAGGCTTGGGAAACTATTAGATTTGAATCCCTATAAATCTCAAGGCATTTGATTCTTAGCCTTATTGCTGCCTCAAGACCACAGATGCATGCCACATACTCTACTTCATTATTTGTTCCTTCGAAGTTTAGCTTGATGGCTATGGGTAGGTTTCCCCCAATCGGTGTAATGAACACAATGCCAGCACCATACCCTTTGTTGTTAGATGCCCCATCAAAGTAGAGCTTCCATACCTCACTGTCAGTTGTCATGATGTCTTCATCAGGAAATTCAGGTTCAACCCAATGATCATCTACTAGAGTTGCAGCTAACTGATTAGCTACTATGCTACACTTAACTGCTTTCCATTGTATATATTTTAGATCATATGTAGCTAATACAGCCATCCACCTTTCCATCTTACTGTCAAGAATCGGCTTCTCCATAAGGAATTTCAAAGGGCTCTTATCAACCAGAACATGAGTTGTAAAGGAGCAAAAGTAGTGTTGCAGCTTGTGGCAGACCCATACTAAAGCAAGACATAACTTTTCTGTAAAACTGCACTTGAGCTCATGAGACAGCATCCTTTTGCTCAAGTAATAGATGGCATTTTCCTTACTGGAGTCAGGAGCATTTTGGGCAAGGATTGCCCCTATTGCTTCATCGGTTACTGATAGGTGAAGCAACAAAGGCTTTCTAAACCTTGGTGGCTGTAGTACCGGTGGGTTTAGTAAGTATTGCTTGATCTGGTCAAAAGCTTTCGATAGTCACCATTCCATTGCTTAGAGGCTCCTTTTCTGAGTAGCTTGAAGATGGGACCACATACATCAGCCAATTGATTGATGAATCAATTAATGTATTGTAGCCGTCTAAGGAAACCTCTAATCTCCTTTTCTGTTTTTAGAGGTGGCATTTCTAGAATTGCCTTTGATTTAGCAGGGTCCACTTCTACACCCTTCTTGCTGACCATATGGCCTAGGAATACTCCAGATGAGGCTCCGAAGATAAATTTGGCAAGATTGAGCTTGAGATTATACTGGTGAAGTCTAAGGAAGAATTGTCTTAGTGCCTCTGAATGTTCTTTGGTAGTGATGCCTTTTATTACCATGTCATCCATATAAACTTCAATTTCTTTATGCATCATGTCATGGAAAATGGTAGTTGCCATCCTTTGATATGTTGCCCCGGCATTTTTAAGCCCAAATGGCATAACCTGGTAGCAATAGGTGCCCCATTCAGTAATGAATGCTGTCTTTTCTTTGTCAGGAGGATGAACCATTATCTGATTATACCCTGCAGCCAGGTTAGTTAAAGGAAACCAATTCAGAACCTGCCATAAGGTCTACCAACAGATCAATGTGAGGCAAAGGAAAATGATCCTTGGGATAGGCTTTATTCAGATCCCTGTAATCCACACACATTCTGACTTTACCATCCTTCTTGGGAACCAGCACAATGTTAGCTAGCCAGGATGGATAGTTGATGGGCTTAATGAAGTTGTGGTCTAGTAGCTTGGTAATTTCTTCTTTGATTGGTATAGACCATTCCGTCTTGAGTCTTCTCAATTTCTGCTTGATAGGCTTAGCACCTGGGTAAACTGGGATTTTATGAACTGCTATGCTTGGATCTAACCCTGTCATGTCTTTCGATTGCCATGCAAAGCAGTCTTGAAATTCTCTGATCATCTTCTTAATATGACCCTGTTTATGCATGTAGATGCAATGAATGTAATTTTTGGTATGTCATGAGTGCGAGCATTAATGGGCTCTTTAATTGTGTCACCTTTTATTTCATTTATTTCATTTTTACTTGATGTCTCATTTAAGTCAGATTTAAAAATTGGAACATCAAAGAAAAATGGAGACATAGAGTCGTAAGAGGAAAGAGTATGATTTTTATTGATTTCAAATGGGGATATGTCCCAATTTACATCAAATCAAAAAGTCAGACCTTCAAGGTCAGTTACATTATCAACAGAAGAAATAGAAGAGACAGACTCAGATTCAGAAGATGAGTCTATCTTAGACTGAGACTCTAATTCAGATTGGGACTCTGGTACAAATTCTAGTTTGGATGGATAGAAGGGGCTCCCCTCAAAGGACCAATTTTGTAGCTCGGTCTCGATGGGCTGGATTAAGGTGGAAGGGTCAGTTTTCTCCTCTTCAATAGTGAGCATGAACACTTCATCAAAAAGACTAGCCTCTATGTTCTCTTCCCAATCCTGACTGAGCATGTAGATTGGTTCATAGTCTTCTATCTCAAGCCTGACATCAGAAAAGATTTCAAACTCGAGGATTAGTTTTTTGGTAATAGGGCAGACCTAAGGCTCAGGAAAGTTATAGTAAGGAACTATGTTGCCTTCCTTTACAAAATAGCCATTTAGAGTTTTGAAGTAAGGGCACATAGGCCAGTCATAAACCTCACCTCTTTTAAGGGCAACTATTCTATCTTTAGCCCAACTTTCCATTTCTGCCAGATCCTCATCAGTGGGCTCATACCCTAGCCCAAATGGTGGTGTTGCAACTAGATAGTCCAAGAAAGACTTCAAGCCCTATTGGCTCTTTCCCAGACCTAAACCAGGAAAATAATTCATTTTACGGAGCATGTTAGCAACAGCAATATTCCTGAAGGGGTCAAAATCAAATGGAACGAATTCTTTACCCTCTTTGCCCTCAATATATTGAATGAAAGAGAAACCCGAGAGTGGATAAGTGGACAGCTCAGGCTGAATCTCAAGATTGGGAATAGAGCTTGGAATGTTTGGTCTTCCATGCATGTCTCCTTTAATAGTCATGACCCCATTTCTAAAAGGGAACTTGACTTTCTGGTGTAGGGAGGAAGGGATAACCTTTGCTTGGTGGATCTAGGGCCTTCCAAGTAACAAGTTAAAATAAGAAGGTATATCAATCACTTGAAATGGTATGGTGAAAGATGTCGGCCCAATAGTCACATCGATGATTGCCACCCTGAGGACTTCCCTTTTGGTATTGTCATACGCCCTTACTATCTTATCCGAAAGGGTAAAATCAGTAACCTCCAGTCCCAAGCAGCTTGCTACTTTCAGAGGGCATACATTTAAGGCTGAACCATTATCAATCAGAATCATTATCACAGTCTTTCCCCGAGTTACCACTGTGATATAAAGGGCATTGTTGTGGCTAGAGTCTCCTTCTGGAATGTCAGTTTCTCCAAAAGTGATGGACACCCCTTTAGCAGCAGAGGTAATAGAAGCAACAAGATTTTCTGGTGTGATGTTAATTGGAGCTTGGCACTGATTCAACGCCTTGCAAAGAGCTTGGCAATGTGGATATGAGGATTGGATCAAACTCCAAATTGAGATGTTAGCTTGTGTTTTCTTGAGTTGTTTGAGAATGGATCTTCATTTGGTTTAAGAATCCCTTTCAATTTGTTGGCAGGTGTAGGAATGGGTTGGATAGGTTGAGTGTTTGGGCTTGGTTGGTTCTAGATGACTCTGCCACTTTTGGTGATGGCATCAATATCCTCAACTAGGTTAGTGAGGTCCAGGACACAGCAATAGTTGGGACTTGACTCAATCAAGGTGACAGGGTCAACTCCCTCATGATTATTTATGGCATTGACTGTGTGGTTGGGTAAAGGGTTGGTGATGATGTTGGGTAGGGCTTTTGGTGGTATCAAGTCATTGGAGTCAATAAAGTCCTAAATTCTGTGTCTAAGGGCCTTGCACGCATCTGTTTTGTGCCCAGGTCCTTGATGATAATCACACCTCTCGTTCGGGTTGTAATTTTTTGGCAGTGGATTAGGGATTGGTTTTGGCTCAAGGAGTTTCACCATGTTTCCCTCAAGCAGCTTCTTTAGGATAATACTCATAGGCACACTCCCAAGATCAAAAAACGGCCTCCTTTCAATCCGGATAGACATCTTGATAGTCAAAGCATTAACTTTCCCCCCTTTCTGATTCGTTGAGGAAGTGACATTTCCCTAATGAGTTGGCTTTTTATATCTTGACCTTGATGCAGTCTCTTCTTTAATCTGATCACTCTGAATCAAGTCTTCAATTTTTGAAGCAATATAAGGGCTTTGAAGGAAGGCAAGTATTGAGTCTGTAGCCTTTCTTAGTAAACTGGCAGAAGATTCTTGACAATTATGTCAATTTGTTCATTTTTAGGAGGCTGATTTACCATATGAGAAGCCTTCTTCCTCCACCTCGTAAGGAATGAAGAGAAGGATTCTTTTCCATACTCCTTGGTGGTCTCGAGGTCTCTTCTGGTTACATTGACCTCGATGTTGTAATGATACTATTGAATAAAGATATTACAGATGTCATCCCAGGTCTGTTTCTTGGCGACATCCAAATCTACAAACCATTTTACCACAATACCGGTCAGTGACTATTGAAATAATTGGGCTAGGAGTTTATTATCCACACCCAATGGATGCATGGCTCCCACGTATACTTTTAGGTGGGTCTTGGGGCAGGTAGTCCCGTCAAACTTCTCAAACTCAGGCATCCTGAATTTGGGAGGAACTCTTACATTAGGGAACAAGCTTAAAGATTCTGTATCAACCAGATCCTCTTTCTTTTTCATTCCCAACAGCATCTTTTCCATGCGCTCCATTTTCTCCATGCATGCCTTTATGTCAGGATTAGCCTCCTTCCTTTAGAAAGGATCCACGGGTTAGAAAGTGAAGGCAGAAGTGATATTTGTTGGTGAGTTGTTTTTGAGGAACTCAGGTGATGGGATTGGCAGTGATAGAATAATGTTAGTGTTTGCAGGTTCTTTGTCTCTGGATTCAACTCTAGAAGTGGATCCATAGACAGGATAAAAGGTAGGTTTGGGATCGAATTTGAATGATTTCGGGTCAATGGGGTTTTGAGCTAGGGAGGTCTGTTCCAACATGGCATGGACATCCTCCGTGATAGCCCTCCTTTGGGCCTTCAGCATGTCTTAGAAAAGGGCCTCTTGCCTCTTCATAATGGTTTCTTGGTGTTCTGAGAGTTTGGCAAAAAGCTCATCAAAGATCCCATCAGCTCTAGTGGTAGTGGTCTCATCTCTAGCAATTGACATCTTGTCAACCTTTAGGATAGAGAGATAAAGCTGGGTTAGTTTCTAGCTTAGGTATGGAATAAAGATCATGGAATATATCAACTCTTGATTGGGACCATGGGTTGACATGGGTTTATGATTGGGACTAGCAATGTTTGAGTGAAATTAAAACTCTCCAACTTTGTAAGGTTTATGCATGCATGCATGTATGCATGAATGGAAAAGGTTTCATGATAATGACATACCAAGTTTTAGTATTATGGTACATAAAATCCTAAAGGAAAGGTTCTATGAGTGGGTTAGGGTGGTTTGAAGGGAACCCATCACACTAGAGATGCGATATACCTAACCACATGTGAGATAAGGAGCCTCGCGTGGGTCCAATGGTACGTGCATACTCGTTACACCTCTAAAAGGATTAGAGGATACGTCATGGGCTAGATGATTTCACTATCGGCAAGCAGACCTAAGGAAGGTTGCCCACTCGATGTTATTTTCTATTCTTTGGCTTCCTAGGAAGCTAGGTTTTTTGGACAAGGAGTTCGATGTAGTGATGCATGAAAGAGTTATTTTGCTTTTAAAGCCAAACTTGGTATTATACCAAAAGTAATCCACTTTATTTTTTATTTGAAAAAGATTTTATTCCCTAGTGGAGTCGCCAACTGTGAAGCCTTGCCCGAGCACCAATTTGATCCGCCGAGGAATCGAAATGCTCATTGGGAGAAACTCCATGATTGGAACTCGCTGTGAGTTCATAAAATTGATTTTTGTATTTTGAAAGTTGAAAAGTGAGTCGCCATTTTAATTTATTCATTTTAATTGGGAAAATTAAAAAAAACCCAAATTTATTGAATCTAAAAATGATTTGATTTTTATTCTAATGGAAAATGCACCAATTCGCGAGTGACCAAGGAGGGCTCGGGGATCAAGTTTTAGTAATTACACAATTAAGAAAGTATATTTTCTTTAGTTTGGCTAAAATTACAAAATAACTCTTGAAAAAGGAATTTTTGTGTATTGCATGAACAGGAATATAATGATGAATGAAATATATATATATATATATATATATATATATATATATATATATATATATATATATATATATATATATATATATATATATATATATATATATATATATATATATATATATATATGATGAGATGGAATGACAATAAATAAGCAAGATAAATCCTACTTAATTATTACAATATCAAAATAATTAAAATAAAGAGGATCTTTCCTCTAGCCCTTACGGGTACTAGGAAAAGCACACATTCCCCAACTAAGCTATAAAATCATAAACAAAAGATTAATGTAAATAAATCAAAATAAAAAGGACAAAATATTGATAAAAAGATTTTGGAGTTGATGCCCTTCAGAATGGCAGCCTGCATATCCTATTGAATAGGAATCAAACCCCACGGAGTTCATCCTTCTTGTGAAGGAGGGGTTTTAAAAATGTGTTGGTTTGCTTATTAATTTAATTTTGATTCTTAAATTAACAAGTTTTTTTTAGATCTTTTTAGTTTTAGACCTAAAGAGAATTCTAGATCAGAATTTAGAATTTTGAAAATAAAAAAGAGATTATACCTTTGCTTTTCTTGACTTTCGAATGAATAGAACGAGCCTTGCTTCGGATCTTAACTCTACTTTGAATTCAAAAGAAACTTGGAATCTGGATCTAAAAGCAACAAGTATGTTAGTATAAGAGAGGACTTATGCTTTGGAATGTGTCTCAACTGCCTTGGAATGTATTGGAAGGCGTGCCAATTGCCTTGGAATGAGGTTCTATTTATAGAGCTACCAGGGGGGACACCAGCAGTACGGACGACGGCACCAGTATGTCATCGGCGGCATGGGTGGCATCGGCGATATGCCAGCCATCCGGGCAGCACATTAAGCATGCCGCCTAGCTGCCGGCACCAATTCAGTGCCGCCCACGGCAGCACAGCAGGAGTGCCGGCCTGCCGGTGGCATGCTTGGATGGCAACGTGCCTCTCGTGTGATTCGACCTGCTTCTTGTTTTTTCGTCCATTTCAAGTCCGTTTCAGTTCTGATTCGAGCTCGGTTTGGTCTTGTGAGTTCGTAGCTGAAAGACGATTAACTGGAGGTGCAATTTTAAGGGTTCACATTGTGTGGATTGAATGTGGTGGTTAGGGAATTAAATTTTTATAATTTTTTTTGGCTGAAATTTGAAACTTTAGTTACACTTTTTGAGCTTATTTTATTCCACTGTTACTTTTTTTTTAGTTTAGTAGAAATGATCAATACCTTAGGTAGCTTGATTATCTTTCTTAAAAAAAATAATAAAAGAAAAGATTGTGCAAAGAAGCTTTGAATATGTTTGCATATTCTGCTATTCTTGACCCTTTTAAACAAAAGGGGTTGAGAATATGAATAGTGCTAGCAGTTATTTGAATGTGTGATTCTACTTGAGTAACTAGGGGCCGGCATCACAAGTGTTTGCATTCATATAAAAACAGGCTAGGATGATAATTAAAATAAGTCAGGCTCTTTAGTTAATTAAAAAGAAACATGAATTGAAATGCATAGTGATACAAACCCCAAGTATATTAAACTTGAGATTCAATTATCTTTATGCTTAGAAGCAATTCCTTGGAAAGATAAATTAGATTGTCCCTAAG
The DNA here is from genome assembly GCA_947687605.1 of Reutealis trisperma. NCBI lineage: Eukaryota > Viridiplantae > Streptophyta > Magnoliopsida > Malpighiales > Euphorbiaceae > Reutealis > Reutealis trisperma. Next base: position 765,989 of record CANTUT010000022.1, read on the forward strand.
TCCGTGACCTAAATCAAACCTATGATAGAGCACCCTGTAATTTGATCACCTTTGGATGATGATCTTCGCGACACAATACTAACTCGTGAAAGAGAACCTTGGAATAAATATGCACAAAGTAATTATCTTTAATTGTATGAACTTGATTCAAGTAAGAATCAAAACCAATAGATCACACTCTTAAGAAAACTGAATTTTATTTATCATAATTTTAACTTAATTTTACATGAATGGCTGAGCTTATATAGAGGCTCAACCCTAAATTAGAATCACCTAAGGACTAGGAAATCTTTCAATATAAGGATTGAAGATTCCTAATTAGAAACTAATTCCTAAATTTCTAAAACAAGTTAGGAATCCTTCCTGTACAAGAGAAGCTATTTCTTAACTAGAAACTAAAATCTAATTAATTAAACTATAAAATTCGGATGGGCCTTTGACCTAATATAAAATAGGCCCAAAACTAATTAAAACACGAAAATAAAGTAGTTTAAATAATTCTTGGGCTATATACATAACATAGGCAGCCTAAACGTTAAATAAAATATGATAAATTGAATTTGAAAAGCCCAAATATGGTGGGTACAATTTGAATGAAGAATGGCAGCCTTGTAAACACTTGAATACAGCAAGCCCAAGCAAATTGGAATGTAATTTGGCCTCTTCATCTTGACATTGGGCTTGAATAGATTGATTAAGCCCTTGAAGCTTTCTTGAATACAATTGGATCCATATGCAAAGCTCATGATCCAAATATCCTTGATTGATTTATAGGAAACTTCATACAACCTTATTTTCTTCTTGAATGATCCATCAATCATGCACAATGGTTGTATTGCATGCTTTGTAAGCTATCATGATAGAAATGACAACCTTGAAGAACCTTCTTGAAATCTTTATCATGCATGTATTTATGAGCTTCTTGCAAGATATATGGATTCTCATCATTCCCTCCCTACTCAGGATGATTCGTCCTCAAATTTTGACTTAGGAACTTGGTAGGAAATGCATTGCTTTTATCACCTCTTTTCTTCCATGAAAATCCTTCTTTAAAATCCTAAAAAAGAGAAACAAAACTAAACAAAGAAAATTCAAGCTTGTTAGTGTTAGAAAACAAAACATCCTTAATACTATCTTCTTTAACTATGCTCACTTGTTTTCTCTCTTTACTCTCAATCTTTTTATTTGAAATTTCTATTATTTCTTTTCTCTCATTTGAAAGTTCACTTTCTTCCTCACTTATTAATTCTTTCTTTTCACACTCACTCTTTTTCTTTTTACTCTCTTTCTTTATGCACTCTTTTTCTTTTATTTCATTATTTACAACAAACTCAGCTTTATTTTCAACTACTTCAGGAGGATCATAAGTTGGAATCTCTTCATGAATAACTGCTTCAACCTTTAATGAGGACTCTTCACTTGTAAGCTTCAAAGGTTTTAAGTCATCCTCATGAGTCATTTCCACAATTTTATTTTGTATATTGCTTTCCTCTTTTTTTGAAACTCTCATCACCTTCATTCTCCTTTTTTTATACACTCAATTCTATCACTACAAGCTCAACAACACAATTTTTTCTTTGAAGTTCTTCCTCTATTTTTCTTTGTATCTTCACTCGATCTTCATACAATTCTTCTTGAGAAAGAGGAGTAAGGGTAGTATGCTTACCATCTTTTAGTGGGACCTTGTAGTGGTTAGTGGATTTGATCTGTTTTGCTTGACTAATATGCATCCATGGCTTTCCAAACAAAACATGTGTCACATTCATTGGTACAACATCACACCAATCTTCACTTTTATACCTTCCTAGAGAGAATGAAACTAAAGCTTGCTCTTTAATTTTGACATATTTATTCAATAAATACAATGAGTGTAGCCTTGGGTGGTTTCTAGTGGGCAAATCTAGTTTCTTAACTAGCTCAAGGCTTGCAAAATTGACAACACTCAACCTATCAATGATCATACGACATACTCTATCTTAGATGTGACATCTTGCATGAAAAACATCATTACATTCTTCATCCTTCAATATCCGCATACTTTGCCTAATAGCCATTAATTCTTTTTGAAACTCTTGATCAACTTCCATTGTAAAAAACTTGAAAAGAATGTTAGTAAAGTAAAATAATACCTCACTTCACTCCCTCATGTGTTTCACTCAAGTATTGTCACTCAATCACTCGTGTTTTTGCTCAATTTGTTATGGCTTTATCTTTATGAGCTCACTTAGCTTTTTTCAACTCAAATCTCTTGTCAAGATTAGTTGCAAAAATCAAATTAACACAATTTTTACTAAGTTACAATGTGAATAAAATCCAAAGACTCAAAATGAAACAAGAAACAAGAAATAAGAAATCCTAATGGCACTAGGAAACCAAAAATCCTAATTGAACTAGGAAAACAAAATTAGAATTTTGACTAAGAAAAATAGAAATAGAAATCCTAATTGAAATTGGAAGAAAAAAGTTAAAATCCTAATAGAACTAGGAAAACAATATAGGAATCCTGATGGGATTAGGAAACTTAATGAGACACGAACAAGGATTGAAATGAATTAGAAAGAAATCAAAATGAAAATAGGATTAGAAAAAGTCAAACTAAAATTTGAAAAGGAGTAGGAAACCAATCCTAGCTTGTTTTGGAAGGATGCATAGACTTGGTCAAACTCCTTGTAGAATGCCGAAATCTTTGATTCTCCTTGTATAATCTTGAAAATCAATTTCTTTTCTTGTCTTCTTCACTTTAGGAACTAAATAACTTCTATAAATACACCAAAAAGTCAAATTTCAACACTTTTTACTTCTTCTTTTCTTTTTGGAAGAATTTTCCTTCTTTTTTTTTTTGCTTTTCTTTTAATTTCTAATTCTCTCTCTCTCTCTCTCTCTCTCTCTCTTTTATAATTACAGCAACAAATTGAAAGGAAAATTAACAAACAAATTGAAGATTAAATACAAGAAGCCAAACCAAATTTGAAGTCTTCAAGCTTAGGTGAGTCTTCCCTTCTTTCTTTTTGAATTTGAATCGATTCCCTAAGTAATTATGGTTTTGACCTTCCAACGAAACAAGGAATAGAAATACGAATAGGATAGGAAACAAAGAGACAAACGAAAATAAGACATGAATCAAAGAAGGTAAAATAATTTTTTTTTTTATTTTCAGACCTAAAACATGAACAAACAGAGTTAACAAGATGAAAACAAAGGAATTTAATGAAAACGAAAATCAAGGAAAACAAGAAACACAAATGAATTGGAAAACACAAATGAAATGGAAAGATATAACCTGATTTAGAGCCTAAGCTCTAATACCAAATTGATACGAACCTCAAGTATATTAAACTTGAGACCCAATTATTTTTACCCTTGGAAGCAACTCCTTGGAAAGCTAAATCAGATTTTCCCCAAGTCTACGACCCAAATCCAACCCGTGATAGAGCACCTTAAAATATGATCACCTTTGGATGATGATCTCCGCTACACAATACCAACTCGTGAAAGAGAACATTGGAATAAATACATACAAAGTAATTAGCTTTGATTGTATGAACTTGATTCAAGCAAGAATCAAAACCAAGAGATGACACTTTTAAGAAAACTGAATTTTAGTGATCATAACTTTAACTTAATTTTACATGAATGGCTGAGCTTATATAGAGGCTCAACCCTAAATTAGAATTAGGTAAGGATTAGGAAATCTTCCAATATAAGGATTGAAGATTCCTAATTCGAAACTAATTTCTAAATTTCTAAAATAAGTTAGGAATCCTTCCTATACAAGAGAAGCTATTTCCTAACTAGAAATTGAAATCTAATTAATTAAACTATAAAATTTGAATGGGCCTTTGACCTAACATAAAATAGGCCTAAAACTAATTCCAATATGAAAATAAAGTAGTTTAAATAACTCTTGGACTATATACATAACATAGGCAGCCCAAACGATAAATAAAATATGATAAATTGAATTTAAAAAGCCCAAATATGGAGGGTACAATTTGAATGAAGAATGGCAGCCTTGTAAACACTTGAATAGAGTAGGCCCAAGCAAAATGGAATGTAATTTGGCCTCTTCATCTTGACATTAGGCTTGAATAAATTGATTAAGCCCTTGAAGTTTCCTTAAATACAATTGGATCCATATGCAAAGCTCATGATCCAAATATCCTTGATTGATTTATAGAAAACTTCATACAACCTTATTTTCTTCTTGAATGATCCATCAATCATGCACAATGGTTGCATTGCATGCCTTTGTAAGCTATCTTGATAGAAATGACAACCTTGAAGAACCTTCTTGAAATCTTTATCATACATGTATCTGTGAGCTTTTTGCAAGGTATATGGATTCTCATCATATAGTCAAGTAAGTAATTAGGCACCTAAGGGAAAAATTCTTATAAATATACTTTGTTGTGGAATTATTTGCTCAAACTTGTAACTTTAGAATTTAGGTTTTAGTTTTAGTTTTTTTTTTTTTTTTTGAGATTTGTTTTAGAGATTTTTGATTTGGCTACCATGTTTGAGCCTTACTAGTTTCAAGTTGTTGTAAATCTTTTTGAATTTCTTTGACTAGAGAGGGTGGGTTTTATTTCTTACTGTTGTTATGACTTAATTTGCTTAAGGACAAGCAAATCCCCAAGTATGGAAGAGTTTGACAAGTGCATGAATTCTTATGTTTTGCCCTTTGATTTAGCATGTTTTATTATTTAAATTGAGTTTAATTTGTTTGTTCAAGTGCTTTTTAGAGTAATTTCTAGGAATTATTCATCCATGATATTTTGCAATTTTTAGGTAATTTTAGCTATAGACATGCTAGTAACATGGCCATGTCACTTATCATGTCATTTATCTTGAATTCCAGTAGCCTTGCACGCCCAAGAGCCACGGTCGTGTGATGTTACAGAGTTTCGATAGCTTTGAATACCTTGCAATATTTTGAGCAGAACTTGAGCTACAAGGGTTCGATTGAGGTGATTCAAGTACCATTGGAAAGCTAAGAGAAAGAGCTACAAATGTCAAGAGACTAGAAATTCTAATTCCTTTATTTTCTAATCCAAAATTGGCATGAAATCTAGATATTATATCTTAGCACCTAGCCTCGCTGTTGACATGATAAAAATTGGCCTATCCATGTTTGACACCTATCCAAACCTTATTAAGCCTCAAAGCACTATAAAAGGACATAATTTACATTAGACAAGGAGAGCTTTTTCTCCTAGATTTTTAATAACCATCCTTAAAGGGGGAGAAGGAGTTTTGTGCAGAATTTTCATGATGAAGATCCAATAAGCTCCAGATTTTGAAGAGGAATGAAGATCAAAGCAACGATTTCTCATTGTCCATGGATTGTTTGAGTTTCCTTTACCATCTCTTGTATTCTTTATTTCAATTCTCTATTATAAACTAATTTGTTATTTAACTAGATAAAGATGAACCTTAGTTCTTAAATGTATGAATTGAATAATTTGTTTGAATCAATTTATCTTTAGATTATTTTATTTTCATGATTTATGATATTTATTCTGATTGGCAATTACCAGTTTGTTGATTAGATATTGTTTCTATATTGGATGAGTAGAGATACCCTGATATAGATAGATCACTAATGGGAATAGAGAGTTGATTGGGGTGATAGAGATAGACCTACAAGACTTCTTTAGATGTTAATCTCTTAAATTTAATGCTGCTCTTGTTTGATTATAGGTTGAGAAGAGATTCCCCTGTCATACTTAAGAAGTTAGGGATCTAATTACTTGAGAAAGGTTTCTATATGATTTAATGAGAGTCCAATTTAATTCATTGTTTGAATGATTCATACCATTGTTCTTGACATGCATTAGAGGCTAGGGGAATTCAATATCTAGATGAACTTCACTATTGATTTTTTATCATCTATCCTTTATTACTTTCATAGATTAGTTTTAAATAGTTTAGTTTAATTAATCTTGAATTTGGTTCAACTAGACAATAGTTTAAGTTTGAGCTAGTACTTGTGTCGGTGTCTCTGTGGATCGACCTTGTTACTACTGTACTACCTAAATGATAGGTGCACTTGCCTAGAGCCATGGTAGAATTAGTCGTTGAGCTATTTTAAATGTAAAACTCCTAACGTCACAAAATGCCAATCAAACCACACAAGGAGAAAGAGGTGAGATAGATGATCTCAATAAGTAAACAATAAAACTTTAATAGTAACACATATCCCTTTATAAGGGTTCATAGATCATGGTTCATTGTTTGCAAATTAGTAAGGTTCATTGATATCAAACTTATAACTTGTATCATATAGGGTGAAGGCTCCTGCCTTGTCTGCTTGAAACATAAATATAGAGTGAAGGTTGCTACCTTGTCCACTCGTAACATAGATATAGAGTGGAGGCTGCTGCCTTGTCCACTTGTAACATAATTATAGAGTGAAGGTTGTTGCTGTATCCACTCATAACATAATTACAGAGTGAAGGCTGCTGCCTTGCTCACTTGTAACATAAAGGAGAGGTAATAGTAGCATTGAAGAATGCAATCATATGTAATGCAATAACAATAGATGTTTAGCTTATTGAACAAAAGATAAACAACATTGTGGTTTTAGAAAGAAAGTAAGATAAAGCAACAATCACAAAGGTTCTTTCTAATCATGGAATAAACAATAATAGTTTTAGACCAATTGTCCTTTGGCAACCCAAGCTTAACAAAGATTTCATATAATCATAATTTAGGATAGAAAGGAACTTGGGTTTCAAGAATCTCAAAGGTTCACATAACTTGATAAGTTGTACTTGTAGCATGAACATAATGTTTTCTCACTTATAGTTCCTTATCTCCTAATGCTTATAGCCCTTGAACTTCTAATAATTCTCAATCTCTAACATAAATTACAATTCAATACTTAGCATTTGCTTAACATCATACTATCCTATCCTCAAACTACCCCATGCACATATAACATTTGCATATACTTGAAGTTGCACTTAGAAGTGCACTCTTCACTTGCACATAACATGTTGACTTTCAAGTCGTACACACTTATCTTCCTTAGGCTCACATCAAATCATATTATAACTCATACTATGACTTTTCTAAAACACAATATATCATGATCTTAATATCAATTCCATTTAACATTCATCTTAGTACACTTAACACTTTTCATATATATTAACTTAATAAGTGACCTTAAAGAGTCATGCTTATCTCTTTTGACCAAATCATACAATCAACCCCATAGTCAATTTAGGGTCGTTAACACATCTTAAGGCCTAATTCACATGCCACTTAGTCATATACACATTTTAATCACAACATAGTAGTAGGGTTAGGAACCCTAAGTAGGCCAAACATCTTTAAACTTTGTCTAGATTTATCCCTTCAACTAACATGCAATTAAATCATTTATCATTCATATATATATATATATCAACAATCATTAAAACATGTCATACAAAAATTATAGTGTCACATCCCAATTTCTAGAGACATGACGGTCCTATAACATAGGGAGACATAAGGTCATCCACGCTTGTAAAACCCACCTATGAACATATAAACATTGCCTAGGATCATACCTAAACCTCATGCATTAACTTAAATAACCAATAGTAAAGAAACTTTAACTAGCAGAAGAATAGTTTAAAATACTTTAGATGCAATATATAAGAAAATAACATTTAATACTCAAATAAATTATCAAATGAGTGATATTCCAAATAAAATTCTTAGAGCATCTAAAAGTGACTTTTCATCTCATAGTACAATAAAAGACTTAGACAAGGAAATTCCTCAAGCAGAGTAGGTTGCTTGAGCTAACACCTTGCCTCCTTAAAATTCTTATTTGGAAACCACACAAGAAAAGGGGTGAGATAGATGATCTTAATAAGTAAACAATAGGCCTTATACAATAACACATATCCCTTAGAAAGGGCTCATAGCTTATAACTCATAGTTCATAATTCAAAATTTATGATTCATAATTTATGGTTCATAGTTTGTAATTTAGAATGGTTCGCAAAAATCACACTTATCAATTGCGAGTGAAAACTCTACTCAATTCACTCGAATACACTGAGGAGAGATGGCTTCAAGACAAATTCCAACTCCTATCTTATAAAAAGTGTGAAGCTGATTAGGCCCCACAGCTAGAACCGCCCCTTCTAGCTAAGGTGGATACTATGCCCCTATTCATCGAGTTAAGACCATGTGTACAAGTTGCAATTATTTCTCGCATTGGCATAAGGAGTTTTGCATATAAGATTCAAAGATCGAAATACACGAGCAGAACTTGGGCCCAACCTCGTAATTCCTTTACTCATATACCAACTTTATCACTGGTCGAATGGTAACAAAAGATAAATAACAGTGTGGTTCCAAAAAGAAATGTAAGGTAAAATAATAATCATAAAGGTTCTTTTCTTGTCAATGAATAAAGAATAATAGTTTCAGACTAAATCTCCTTTGGCAACCCAAGCTTAACAAAGAAATTATATAGTTATAATTGAAAATAGAAAGGAACTTGGGTTTCAAGATTCTCAAAGGTTCAAATATCATGATAACTTGTACTTGTAACATGAATATAATGTTTACTCACCTTGTGGTTTTTTTGCTCCTAGTACTTTAGCCCTTTGAACTTCTACTACTCCTCAAGCTCTAACATAATATTTAATTCAATACATAGCATTTGCTTAATCATCATGCTATACTATCCCATAACTACCCCATGTACATATAACATTCACATAAACTTGGAGTTGCACTTAGAAGTGCACTCATCACATGCACATAACATGTTGACTTTTAAAGTTTTAGCCTTTATAGACTCACATGAAATCACATTATAACTCATACTATGACTTTTTTTAAAGTCAAACACAATATATCATGATCTTAATATTAATTCCATTTAACATTCAACTTAGTCCACTTTAACATTTTACATATATATCAACTTAACAAGTACCCTTGAAGGGTCATGCTTATCTCTTTTGAACAAATCATACCATTCATCTCATAGTCAAATTAACACATCATAAGACCTATTTCACTTGTCACTTAATCATATACACATATTAATCATAACATAATAATAGGGCTGGTAAACCCTAGGTAGGCCGAATTGTCTCTAGGCTTGTTTAGAGTTAATCCTTCAACCAACATGCAATTAAATCATTTATCATTCATGTATACATGCTAATAATTATTTAAATATGTCATAAAAAAATTATAGAAATTGGAATCAAAATTCCTTTATAGGCCGAATCATACAATCAAGGTAAACATGGATTTTTTCTTACTTTTCATACTTTTTGTTCATTACAGTAATATGCAAAAACATGATTTAAACTAATATTTTTCATGTAAACATGTCAAAAATCATTTTAGAATGCTTTAATATACCAATTGGCACCGATCTTAAAATATGTGCTTGAAAATTTTCCAACTTTAGGTTTTAGGGTGAAAACCATGAATTTTCCTGCTTTCTGTACTTTTTCGATCAGTATAGTAATATATAGAAATATGATTTAAATCAATATTTTTCATCTAAACACAACAAAAATCAATTTAGAACACAAAAATACACAAATTGGCAGCCACCCCATATATTTATATATGAAAATTTCAACTTTGAGTTTTATGGTTCACCTTTGGTAGATGTGCAAAGAAGTTGTGTTTTTAGTGAAAAAATTAATTTCTCCTTGAAAATATCATCTAGGCTGAATTTAATTACAATAAAAATAGTAAATGGATAGCCCAAAATAGTTTTTTCATGATTAGTTTCATAGAAATCAAATAGTAAATTAAAAGGATAGAAAAACTTACGAAAATGATCATGAAATCACCAGGTTTGAAAGTACCTTATGAATTTCAGTTGAGAGAATATTTTTAATGGAGTTTTTCTATAAAAATTATAAAGAATAACATAATGGTGGCTGTCACGAAAGGGCTGGCCGAATTTTAGCTTTAAATATGTAGGTTTTGGCAAAATTACAAGTTTGCCATTAATGAGCTAGGTTAGGGGAATTTTGGTGTAGTGAGCTTTTGAGAAATTGGGCCTTTTATTTAATTTATGTGCTGATTATAGGTAATTAAAAATAAAATATTTTTCTTATTATTTTCATTAAAATTTTCCCAAATATTTATTTAAAAATATTTTAATAATGCTCATAAAAATTATTTATGCTTAAATAGCATGAAATTTCACTTTATGTGGAATAAATTATTTTACGCATATGCACTTCATATAAATCTCTTATTCCATAATAATAATTCATATTATCCATGTTAGAATTAATATAACATGCCACATACTCATCGATCACATAACACACGAATTTTGCATAAAAACACATATTTTGTCTTAATAGCTCTAAATTCAAGTAAATGGTCATGAAAACTCCTAGGATGGGTGTGAGTTGTTACACATAAACATTAGGATTAAAATCCCTATTTAGGCTAAATACATCCTATCAAGGCAAAACATGGATTTTTCTTACTTTTTGCGCTTTTCGTTCATCACAGTAATATGCAAAAACATGGTTTAAACCAATATTTTTCATGTAAACATGACAAAAATCATTTTAGAATTCATATACATAAGAATAAGCACCTCCTTATATTTTATACACTTGAAAATTCTAACTTCTAAGTTTTGGGATGAAAATCATGAATTTCTTTGTTTTTCGTACTTTTTGATTATAACAATAATATATAAAAATATGATATAAATCAATATTTTTCATCTAATCACAACAAAAATCAATTTAGAACACAAAATTAAACAAATCAGTAGCCCCCCTTATATAATTGCAAGGAAATTCCAACTTTGAGTTTTAGGGTTCACGTTTGGAAGATGTGCGAAGAAAAGGTTGTGTTTTCAGTTGAAAATAAGTTTCTCATTCAAATTATTCACCTAGCCTAAATTCAATAGCAATAAAATAGTAAATATATAGCCCTAAATAGATTTCTCATGGTTAATTTCATAAAAATAAAATAATAGATGGAAAGAAACGAAAAACTTACAAAAACGATCACAAAATTGCAAGGTTCGAAGGCACCTTGTGAATTTCAGTTGAGATAATATTTTTGAGAAAAATTTTCTATAAAAATTCTAAAAAATAATAGAATGGTGACTGTACAATAGGGCTGGCTGAAATTTAGGGTTATATATTTGGGGTTTTGGCAAAATTACAAGTTTGCCATTAATGAGCTAGGTTAGGAGTGTTTTGGTCTATTGGGCTTTGGTGAGTTGGACCTTTTAATTTTATTTATGGGCTGATTATAGGTAATTAAAAATAAAATATTTTTCTAATTATTTTCATAAAAATCTCCCCTAGAAATACTTATTTAAAAATATTTTAAAATACTCATAAAACTTATTTTATGCTTAAAAATTACTTTGTGCATAAAAATTCACTTTATGTGCAATAAATCATTTTATACTTATGTACTTCATATAAATCACTTATTTCATAATAATAATTCATATTATGCATACTAGAACTAATCTAACATGCCATATACTCATTAATCACATAACACATGAACTTTCACAAATGCACACATTTTGTCATAATAGCTCTAAATTTAAGTAAATTGTCATGAAACTCCTAGGGTGGGAATGGGTAGTTACATTCTCACCCCCCACCACCCCCCCCCCCCCCTTTAAAGGAAATTTGTCCTTGAATTTAAATACTTACTCATATGTTCTCAAAAAGCTGAGGATGCTCCTGCCCTTGAGGGTGGGACGATCTAGGTAGTGAAGACTCCAAGGCCACATTTTCTGAATTTCCCTTCTGTGGGCAGTCTTTTCGGAAGTGGCCCATTGGACCACATCTCAAACACGCACTAGAGACTTTCTAGCAAGCTCCAAGATGCTTCTTACCACACTAACCATAAGTGGGGAAACCCTACTTTGATTGACCTATCCAAGTGTTGAAGTTGTTGGTGAAATTTCCTTCCTTAGACCTCCTCCTCCTCTATACTAGTCGCCATGTCCCTTGTACTAATGCTTACCTTTCTGCTCTCATTTGACTCTCTCAGCCTTATATCTCTTTTCCACTACTGCAGGAGGTGAAACTCCATTCTTTTCTTATGTTGCTGGCACTTCCTGTCTTTGAGCTCGTAGCTCATCCAATTCCTTGCGCAAGTCCCTCATTTCCTTGCACATAGCTTGTACCTCTTGCAAAGATGCTTGCTCATTAGAGCCCATGGTAGGCACCCCCAAATTAGATCTCTCTCTTAATGCCATAGATGCAGAGGTAGCATTCATAGTAGTGTCCAATATTGCATTCTCACTAGCCCTAACAGCTTAGGCAGCTGTGCAGACCTTCTTCTTAGGAGGCATTCTACTATCATGATAAGTGAATTTAGTACTAACTCCCTTCTAACCCATCTAACCTTATTATCATTCTGATACCACCTTTTTCATATCCCAAATTCAGAGACATGATAGTCTTAGAACATGGGGAGACATAAGGTCATCCACACCCGTGGAACCCACTTATACATATACGAATACTACCAAGGATCATACCAAAACCTCGTACATTACCTTAAAAACCTTTTATAAAGGAAAAGCCTTAAGTTGCAGAAGCTAAAAATATATGTTAATACAATCCATAAGGAAATAATAATAAAACTCCAAATAAAGTCACCAGCATCATATATCAAAATAAGTTCCCATAATAACTCCTAGATCATCTAAAGACTCAACATAGTATGTTATTATTATGCCTTTGACAAGGGAATTTCCCAAGCGGAGTGAGTAGTTGTCATATCCCAACTTATGAGACATGACATTCCTAGAACATAGGGAGACATAAGGTCACCCATGCCCATGAAACCCACTTATAGATATATAACTACTGCATAAGATCATAGCAAAACCTCTTACATTAACTTAAACCCTTCTTTTTTTTTGAAAACCTTAAGTTATGGAAGCATAGTTAAAATATACTTTAAACATAATCCATAAGGAAATAATATTTAGAATCCAATTAAAATCTCGAAGGATAACATTTCAGAATAAATATCCAAAAATAAATGTTCCCGGAGCATCTAATGACAACACTTCATAGAATGGTATTATTAATGACTTTGACAAGGAAATCCCCAAGCAAAGTAGAATGCTTGAGCCATCACCTTGCCTCCTCACCTTTGCTCACCTAGAACTGCACAAGGAAAAGGGGTGAGATAGATGATCTCAATGAGTAAACAATAAAGCTTATACAATAACACATATCCCTTAGAAAGGGCTCATAGCTCATAACTTATAGTTCATGATTCATAGTTTGTAATTTTAAAAAGGTTCGCAAAAATCACACTTGTAACATATAACACATAAACTGAAGGCTACTACTATAATCACTCGAACACATAGAGTGAAGGCTATTGCCATACTCACTCAAACACATAGCTGATGATTACTCGCATTGGTATGAGGAGCACATAGTCAATGATTACTCACATTGGTATGAGGAGCATATAGCCAATGATTACTTGCATTGATATGAGGATTGCTGCATAAAAAGGGTTAAAGGTACCATAGCAAGAGCTAATGGTAATCACATATAACAATAACATTTAAGCCAGCAATAACATGTATCCTATAGCAATAGCAGTTTAATGTTTTGAACGAAAGATACAAGAATAGTATAGTTCCTGGAAGAATATAAGTTATGGTAGTAATCACAAAGGAATTATCATTAGATAAACAAAAATCGTTTGGACCAATTGTCCTTTGGCAACCCAAGCTTAACAAGGAAATCATAGAATTTCATTTTAGAATGGAAAGGACTTGGGTTTCAAGAATGTCAAAGGCTCACATAACATGATATCATATATTTGTAACAAAACATATTGTTACTAACACTTGTAGCACAAATATAGTGTTTACTCACACTTATAACGTGAATATAGTGTTTACTCACACTTGAAGCAAGATTACAGTGTTTACTCACCTTGTGGTTCCTTCACTCCTAGTACATGCAGCCCTTTGAACCTCTAAAGAGCCTCAAGCTCTAACATAATATTTAATTGTCACATCCCAACCTTAGAGATATGATGGTCCTAGAACATGGGGAGACATAAGGTCACCCACGCCCATAGAACCCACTTACATATAACAAATCATGCCTAGGATCTTACCAAACCTCTTTCATTAACTCATTTAAAATCATTTAGATGAATACCATAAACTGCGGAAGACGTAAAATAAATCATTACATATAAAATCCGTAAGGAAAATAATATATCTCATTAAGTATCAATTGACAATCCCAGAGCATCTAATGACAAGACTTCATAAAAATAGTATTATTGATAACTCGGACAAGGAATTCCCCAAGCGAAGTAGAATGCTTGAGCCATCACCTTGCCTCCTCACATTTGCTCACCTGGAACCACACAAGGAGAAAGGGGTGAGATAGATGATCTCAATGAGTAAACAAAAAGGCACATAAATTATCATATATTCCTTTGAAAAGGAAACACATAGCTTATACACATAGTTCATGAATTATAATTAATGAATCAGGTTGCAATTTAGCAAGGGTTCAATTTAGCAAGTTTGCAGAAATCACACTTATAACACATAGTGAGTGAAGGCTATTGCTCTATCACTCGAACACATTGAGGAGAGGTAGCCTTATACCAAATTCTAACTCTTATCACATAGAAGGCGTGAAGCTGATCAGGCCCTACGGCTAAAATCGCCCCTTTCTAGCTGAGGTGGATACACTACCCCTATCCATCGGGTTAAGACCATGTGCACAGGTTCCGATGATTACCCACATTGGCACGAGGATTCTACATAAAGGGCAAAAGGTACCATAGCTAGAGCTATTGGTAAACACAATTAACAATATCACATAAGGCAACAATAACTTGTATTTCAATAACAATAGTGGTTTAGCTTTCAAACAATGATACAATGATTGTGTAGTTCTAGAAAGAATATAAGTTAGGGTGTTAATCGCAAGAATTTCTCATCGGATAACAAAATAGTTTTGGACCAAATGTCCCTTGGCAACCCAAGCTTGACAAAGAAATCATATAATAATATTTAAAATGGAAAGAACTTGGGTTTCAAAGATCACAAAGGCTCACATAGCATGTCATCACATATTTGTAACATAACAAAATGTTACTTGCGCTTGTAACATGAACATAGTGTTTACTCACACTTGTAGAATGAATACAATGTTTACTCACCTTGGGGTTCCTTTGCTCCTAGTACACGTAGTCCCTTTTGCACTTCTAAGGCTCCTCAAACTCTAACATAATATTTGATTTAATACTTAGTATTTATTTACTCATGATGATCCTATCCCATAACTACCATGTACATATAACATACACATACACATTAGAGTTCACATATAGGTGTACTCATCACTTGCACATAGCATGTTGACTTTAAAAGTCTTGCATGCTTAAGCCTTATGGCTCACATGAAAACACATTGCAATCACATCAATACCTTTCTAAGGTCATCACAATATTATTACCTCAATATCAATTCACTTTAACAATTATCTTAGTTCACTTTACACTTCCATACATGTCAACTTAACAATTAACCCTTCAAGTGTCATGCTTAACTCTTATGATCCCTTTCACTTTATTAACTTATAACCATATGTTCATCATCAGGTCATCATAACATCTAGTTCCAAATTCTCTAATCACATTTGTACTCTAATCACAATATAAGGTTAAGATACCTTAAGTATACCAACATGCATTTAAGCTTATCTAGGATCATACCTTCAGCTAACATATAATTTTATCATTTATTACAATACATACATGTCAACAATCATCAAAACACATCACATAAAATTTATAACCATTGGGACAAAAATGTTTATATAGGCCGAATGCATCATCAAGGTAAAAACCAAATTTTTCTTCTTTTCGTACTTTCCATTTATTTCAGAAATATGTAAAAACATGGTTTGAATCAAGATTTTTTATGTAAATGCAACAAAAATCATTTTAGAACTTAAATCCATAAGAATCAGCCACTATTGGTGTTATTTATACACAAAAATTCAACTTTTGAATCATATAGCTCAAAACCATAAGTTTTCTTATTTTCGGTATTTTCCGGTCATTTTAGAAATATGTAAACAAGTTGTTTAAACTATTATTTTTCATTTAATCATAGAAAATATCAGTTTAGAACACATCCCTATATGATTCAGCAGCCATAGGTAGGGTTTATACAAAAAATTTCCAAGTTTAAAGGCTTAGGTGAAAAATCATGAGTTTCCGCGCTTTTCGCACATTTCGTTCATTTCAGTGATAAACAGACATATGATTCAAATCATTATTTTTCATCTAAACAAAACAAATATCATATTAGAATACTTATTCATACAAATCGGCAGCCATATGTCTGTGCAAGAATAAAATTTTCTAACTTCCAAGTTCTAACACGAAAATCTTGAACTCCTTTATTTTCTGAAACTTTTCTGTCATCACAGAAATATGCAGAAATATTATTTAATCTAATATTTTTCATCAAAACAAATAAAAAATCAGTTTAGAATAAAACCATGCACAAATAGTCCCCCCTTTATGATGTTTATGCATAAAAATTGTGATTTTAAGTTGTAGAATTCACCTTTGGAGGAATCTTGCGGAAAGAATCGTGTTTTCGGTATAAAATAAATTTTCTCTCCCAAAAACTCACCCAAATAGAATTAAATTTGTAAAAATCAATAATCAAACAGTTGAAAATAATTTTTCCATAATTTATTTCATAGAAATCAGTTTAGAAATGGAAAGAGAATAAAAACTTACGATTACGGTCAAGAAATCGCGAAACGGAAAGGTGTTTTCAATATTTTGGTAGAGAGAAATATTTTGAGAGAATTTTCTGCCAAGATATAGAAAGAATGAGAGAATGGCTACTGGAACCTTGGTTTGGCTGAAATTTAGATTATATATTAGGGTTTGGGTGAAATTTCCACTAATACCCTTAATGAACTAGGTCAAGAGGATTTTAATGTAGTGGGCTTTTGGGTATTTGGGCTTTTTCGTTAAATTTTCAGGCTGAATAGAATTAAGATAAAAAGAATATTTTTCTTATTAATTTTGTAACATTTCCCCCTAAAATATTTATTTTCAAATATTTTAAAAGTACCCATAAAATTATTTTATGCTTAAAAATTGTCTTATGCATGAAAATTCATTTTATTTAAAAATAAATTCTTTAATGCAAATGCACTTCATGTAAATTATTTATTACATAATAGCAACACCTATTATGCATATTAAAATTAATTTAATATGCCACATACTCATTAATCACTTAGATCACAAATTTCCACACAAGCACACACTTAACCTTAATAGTTCTAAATCAAGCAATTTATCACGAAAATTCCTAGGGTGGGTGTGGGTTGTTACATTCTCCTCCCCTTAAAGAAATTCATCCTCGAATTTAAACCCTTACCTAGTTTCTCTTGAAAAGCTAAGGATGCTTCTGCCGCATCTCTTCCTCTGCTTCCTAAGTGCACTCATCTATCCCATGATTTCGCCATTGAACCTTAATCCTGGGTATCTCCTTATTTCTTAACTTCCTTACTTGTTGATCCACTATAGCTATTAGTGACTCCTCATAAGATAGTTGCTCATCTAACGTAATGTCTGGAGGTAAAAGAACGTGCGATGGATATGATACATACTTCCTTAGTATTGAGATGTGGAACACTGGGTGTACATGCGCCAATGTTGGAGGCAGGGCAAGTCTATAAGACACTTCTCCAACCTTATCTAAGATTTTGAAAGGACCAATGAAATGAGGTGATAATTTTCCTTTCTTGCCAAATCTCATAACTCCTTTCATTAGCGAGACCTTTAAGAATACGTGATCTCCCATGGCGAATTGGACTTTTTTTCGCTTAGGGTCTGTATAACTCTTTTGTCGACTGAAGGCTGTCTTCAGTCGATCTTAGATTAATGGTACTTTCTTAGTAGTCTCCTTAAGCAATTCGGGCATTTCTATATGCTTGTCTCTAGGCTCAATCCAACAAATTGGAGAATGACATCTTCTCTCATACAATGCTTCGTATGGCGCCATGCCAATGGATGAATGATAGCTATTGTTGTAGGCGAATTCAATCAAGGGTAAATACTTATCCTAGCTACCGCCAAAGTCCAAGACACACATCCTTAGCATATCCTCAAGTATCTAAATCGTTCTTTTAGACTGGCCATCTATTTAAGGGTGAAACGTCGTACTAAAATCTAATTGTGTTCCTAATGCTTCTTACAACTTTTCCCAGAACCTTGAGGTGAATTGAGTTCCTCGATCTGAGATGATAGAAATTGGCACTCCTTGTAGTTTCATGATCTCATCTATATATAACTGCGCATACTGAGCTGCAGAATATGTGGTCTTAACTCCTAAGAAATGGGCAGACTTTGTCAATCTATCTATTATGACCCATATAGAATCATGTCCTTTGGAGGTTCTAGGCAAACTAATAACGAAGTCCATAGTGATGCGTTCCCACTTCCATTTAGGTAGTCGAATCTCTTATAGTAATCCTGAGGGTCACTGATGCTCATACTTGACTTGCTGGCAAGTCAGGTAGGATGCTACAAACTTAGCCACATCCTTCTTCAATCCAGGCCACCAATAATTAGCTTTCACATCCTGGTACATCTTGGTAGTTCCAGGATGAGCACAGTAAGGTGTCTGATGTGTCTTCTTCAATATCCTTTCCTTTAGTCCGTCCACATCAGGCACGCATACTCTATTCTTGCACTTTAAAATTCCATTGACTATCTCAAACTCAGAGTTCTTTCCTTCTCTCGTCTCATCCTTCAACTTCACCAAGTATGGGTCCCTATCTTGTGAATCCCTTATTTCTTCCATTAACTTAAACCTTACTTGAAAATGAGCCAATAAAACTCTTGATCCTCTAATCTCCAATTTCAATCCTTGATTAAACAATTCCTTTAGTTCCTTCACAATCGGCCTCTTTCTCACATCCACATGGGCTAGGCTTCCCATCGACTTTCAACTCAAGGCATCTGCTGCTACATTCGCCTTTTCGGGATGATAGAGGATCTGACAGTCATAAATCCTTCAATAGTTCAATTCATCTCCTCTGTCTTAGATTGAGGTCTCTTTGGCTCAAGATGTATTGAAGACTCTTATGATCCGTGTAGATCTCACACTTCGTCCCATACATGTAATGTCTCCAGATCTTTAAAGCGAACACTACTGTAGCTAATTCTAAATCATGAGTAGGGTAATTCACTTCATGTCTCTTTAGTTGTCGTAATGCATAGGTGATGACTTTACCATTTTACATCAAATCATACCCAAGTCTTACTCTCGAAGCGTTGCAATAGACAGTGAATCCTTCTTCTCCTTCTGGTAATGTCAAAACTGGAGCCGATACCAAACACTCCTTGAGCTTCTAAAAACTCCTTTCATAGGACTCTTCCTACTATATGTCCAAGAAAGTTGACCAACTCCATCCAAAACTCACACTTAGATAACTTAGTGTAGAGTTGGTGATCACGTAACGTTTGAAGCACGATCCTTAGATGTTCTTCATGTTCCTCTTTATTCTTTGAGTAAATCAAGATGTCGTCGATGAATACGATCATGAATTTGTCAAGGAATGGCTTGAATACTCAATTCATCAAGTCCATGAAAGCAGCAGTAGCATTTGTCAAACCAAATGGCAAAATTGTGAACTCGTAGTGTCCATATAGAGTACGGAAGGCAGTCTTGTAGATATCTTCTCCTCGGATCTTTAGTTGATGATAGCCTGACCTTAAGTCAATTTTGGAGAAGTGACCAGCTCTTTGCAGTTGATCAAAAAGATCATCGATCCTCGGCAATGGTTATCTATTCTTCACAGTGAATTTGTTAAGTTGACGATAGTCAATGCACATTTAGAACGAGCCATCTTTCTTCTTTACGAACAACACTGGAGTGCCCCATGGTGAACTGCTTGGTCGAATGAAGCCCTTATCAAGTAGGTCATGCAATTGCGTCTTTAACTCCTTCAACTCCATTGGTGCCATATGATATGGTGGTATCGATATCAGTTGCATACCAGGTAGCAATTTGATGTTGAACTCAATCTCATGATCAGGGGGTAGTTTGGGTAAATCTTCTGGAAAGACATCAATGAACTCATCCACTACTGGAATGCTCTCGTCTCGAATGGCAGCTTCTTTGCCAGTGTCGACTACGTGGGCTAGATACACTTGGCATCCTTTCCTTAACATCCGCCTTGCTCCTAAGGCTGATATCAAGTTCAGAGGATTCTCATTCCTATCTCCTTGGTATACAAACTCCTTCCCATCTCTAGTTCAAAACTCGATAAGTTTCTTCCTACAGTCGATACGAGCTCCATGCTCATACAACTAGTCCATCCCTAATATCACATTGAATTCTAGTATGTCCAATTCTAGCAACATTATCAGAAGTGTTTGTCCATTAATGTCTACATCACATCCTTTATACTCATACTTTACTTCCATCACTTCCCTTAAAGGAGTTACTATTACTAACGGTTCACTCGTCAATTCCTTATCTATACCCAAGTACTTAGCAAAACAAGGCGACACAAAAGAATAGGTAGCACTAGAATCAATTAAACATTTTGCGCTAGAACTTTGGATGGGGATGATACCTGTGATGGTGGTGTGCAAATCATGAGCCTCTTGCGGATTTAACGCGAAGACTCGACCCTTGCCTTTATTTTCTGTCGTCAGTGCATTCCCAACCATTGGCCCTTTGTCCTTGACTCCTTGTCCTTGTGTTTGGAATGGCCTAGACTGCGATCGCACTATGGTCCCATTCCCTTGACTCCTCATCTGAGGGCAATCCTTTATGAAGTGCCCCATTTGCCCACACCTAAAGCAAGCACCAGTATCTTTCCGGCAGATTCCAGAATGTTTCTTTCCACATTTGCCGCAAGTGGGGATCTCTTGCTTAGTTTGACCATTTCGTGGTCCAGATGATGAAAACTCCTTCTTTGGTTCTCCTCCATTTCCGTGCTATCCCTTATGTCCTTTGTTCTTATGCCTTCCTTTTTGGTCTCGTTTAGCTCATTTAGCTCTTTCCGCCTTGTATCTTTTCTCCATGACCTTGGCCTTCTCTACGAGTTTGGCTAAGGTTGGAAACTCTATTGCTGCCAATGAATTGAACAGAGGTGTGATAAGTCCTCTAAGGAAATGATTAATGCGACTTGCTTCGGTAGGAATGATGTTGACAGCGAATCGACTAAGTCAGTTAAACTCCTTAGCATAATCCAACACGGACATTCCTGGCCTTTGCTTCAGTTGCTTGAACTGCAATGCCCTATCTTGCCTTTCTCCTTCTGGCAAGAACTGATCCATTACTTCTTGCTCAAACTCTACCCACGTAGGTGGGTCAGCCCCGTAGAGTCATTCTTCAATACACCTCTCACACTAGTACCAAGCTTCTTTCTTGAGTTGGAGTCCTACCAACTCAATCAGTCGAGCATCTGAGCAAGATAAATGACAGACTAGCTTATCCATCTCATCCAAAAATTCATGAGGGTCATCTCCTTCCTCACCACAAAAGGTAGGTGGTTGCAGCTTCTTAAACTCTGCCACGGTGATTCCCTCATTAGGTAGCCGTTTCCTTTCTCTCCAAGCAGGTGTCACTACCGCAGGTGGCGTAACTCCATTCCTTTCTTGAGTTGGTGGTGCTTCTTGCCTTTGAGCTCATAGCTTGTCCAGTTCCTTGTGCAAATCTCTCATTTCTTTGCGCATGGCATGCACTTCTTGCAAAGATGCTTGCTCACTAGAGCCTATAGTCGGTGCCCTCGAGTTGGATCTTTCTCTTGACCATATAGGTGTAGAGGCAGCATTCGATGCAGTGTCCGATATAATATCATCATTAGCCCTAATGGATTGGGCAACTATGCGAACCTTCTTCTTGGGAGGCATTCTGTCTATCATAATAAGGGAATTTAGTACTAATCCCCTATCCTAACCCATTTAACCTCCCCCTTATCCCATCACACATTATCATGCATTTACCATATCACATCACTAAGCATATGTCATGTATGATTTGCATATCACATAGTTTTACACATATCACATATCCTAATCATATAGCATATATCTCATAACCATAGCATAATAATGAAGGAAATCATCTCATCCTAGGTAACTAGGCAATCAAGGAAAATCATTCATATCATATAAAGTGTTATGCCGTTACATCGATCATCATATTTACTTGACCTAGTTATCATGTCCACCTTCAGAGCAATCAAGAGCGACATGGCCACTGCTGCCACATCGGTAGCCAAGAAGATCTCTATCTTGATGGCGATTAGCTGAAGATGCATACCTCACTGGCGAGTAATCTCCTTTATGCTCAACAATCCCTGACCTAAGTTGTTCCATATCCTCTCTTAGTGCATGAATCATGACCTTAAGACGTCGGTTTTCCTCCTTCAAGTATGAATAGTTATCCTCCAATTTTTGAACCTTACTATATACCCAATCAGGATCTAAGAACTCCTCGGGGTCCTCCTCTTCGTCAAGGGTCTTCTCTTTCGTGGGGCGAATCACAGTTATAACTTTCTCGAGCATCTCTGGCCAAGTCCTCTTACATGTCACACGGGGTGCTCTGGATCGCAGTCCTCGAGCAAGCATAATCATCTTGGTCATTTGTCAGAAGAATCGTAAGGCAAGCAAACAATAACAAGGATTACTAAAATCTACAAGGATTTTGCAGAACTATGCTAGCGATAGACTGCAAGTGACATGACAGGAAAATTCCTATGCTCCAGGATTTTACTTAAGCAACTTATATAAAACAAGCCTAAACTAGACTTTTAAAACTACGGCTCTGACACCACCTTTGTCACATCCCAACCTTAGAGATATGACGGTCCTAGAACATGGGGGGACATAAGGTCACCCACGCCCGTAGAACCCACTTACATATAACAAATCATGCCTAGGATCTTACCAAACCTCTTTCATTAACTCATTTAAAATCATTTAGATGAACACCGTAAATTGCAGAAGACTTAAAATAAATCATTACATATAAAATCCGTAAGGAAAATAATATATCTCATTAAGTATCAATTGACAATCCCAAAGCATCTAATGACAAGACTTCATAAAAATAGTATTATTGATAACTTGGACAAGGAATTCCCCAAGCGAAGTAGAATGCTTGAGCCATCACCTTGCCTCCTCACATTTGCTCACCTGGAACCACACAAGGAAAAAGGGGTGAGATAGATGATTTTAATGAGTAAACAAAAAGGCACATACATTATCACATATTCCTTTGAAAAGGAAACACATAGCTTATACACATAGTTCATGAATTACAATTCATGAATCAGGTTGCAATTTAGCAAGGGTTCAATTTGGCAAGTTTGCAGAAATCACATTTATAACACATAGTGAGTGAAGGCTATTGCTCTATCACTCGAACACATTGAGGAGAGGTGGCCTTATACCAAATTCCAACTCCTATAAGGTGTGAAACTGATCAAGCCCCAGGGATAGAACTGCCCCTTTCTAGCTGAGGTGGATACACTACCCCTATCCATCGGGTTAAGACCATGTGCATAGGTTCCGATGATTACCCACATCGGCACGAAGATTCTGCATAAAGGGTAAAAAGTACCATAGCTAGAGCTGTAGGTAAACATAATTAACAATATCACATAAGGCAACAATAACATGTATTTCAATAACAATAGTGGTTTAGCTTTCAAACAATGATACAATGATCATGTAGTTCCAGAAAGAATACAAGTTAGGGTGTTAATCGCAAGAATTTCTCATCAGATAACAAAATAGTTTTGGACCAAATGTCCCTTGGCAACCCAAACTTAACAAAGAAATCATATAATAATATTTAAAATGGAAAGAACTTGGGTTTTAAAGATCATAAAGGCTCACATAGCATGTCATCACATATTTGTAACATAACAAAATGTTACTTGCACTTGTAACATGAACATAGTGTTTACTCACACTTGTAGAATGAATACAATGTTTACTCACCTTGGGGTTCCTTTGCTCCTAGTACATGTAGTCCCTTTTGCACTTCCAAGGCTCCTCAAACTCTAACATAATATTTGATTTAATACTTAGTATTTATTTACTCATGATGTTCCTATCCCATAACTACCCATGTACATATAGCATACACATACACATTAGAGTTCATATATAGGTGTACTCATCACTTGCACATAGCACGTTGACTTTAAAAGTCTTGCATACTTAGGCCTTATGGCTCATATGAAAACATATTGCAATCACATCAATACCTTTCTAAGGTCATCACAATATTATTACCTTAATATCAATTCACTTTAACAATTATCTTAGTTTACTTTACACTTCCATACATGTCAACTTAACAATTAACCCTTCAAGCGTTATGCTTAACTCTTATAATCCCTTTCTCTTTATTGACTCATAACCATATGTTCATCATCAAGTCATCATAACATCTAGTTCCAAATTCTCCAATCACATTTGCACTCTAATCACAATATAAGGGTTAAGATACCTTAAGTATACCTTAAGTATACCAACATGCATTTAAGCTTATCTAGGATCATACCTTCAACTAACATACAATTTTATCATTTATTACACATACATACATGTCAACAATCATCAAAACACATCACATGAAATTTATAACCATTGGGACAAAAATTTTTATATAGGCCAAATGCATCATCAAGGTAAAAACCAAATTCTTCTTCTTTTCGTACTTTTCGTCTATTTTAGAAATATGTAAAAACATGGTTTGAATCAAGATTTTTCATGTAAATGCAACAAAAATCATTTTAGAACTTAAATCCATAAGAATCAGCCACTATTGGTGTTATTTATACACAAAAATTCAACTTTTGAATCATAGAGCTCAAAACCATAAGTTTTCTTGTTTTTGGTATTTTTTGGTCATTTCAGAAATATGTAAATAGGTTTTTTAAACTATTATTTTTCATTTAATCATAGAAAATATCAGTTTAGAATACATCCCTATATGATTTGGCAGCCATAGGTAGGGTTTATACAAAAAAATTTCCAAGTTTAAAGGCTTAGGTGAAAAATCATGAGTTTCCGCGCATTCCGTTCATTTCAGCGATAAATAGACACATGATTCAAATCATTATTTTTCATCTAAACAAAACAAATATCATATTAGAATACTTATTCATATAAATTGGCAGCCATATGTCCATGCAAGAATAAAATTTTCTAACTTCCAAGTTCTAATACGAAAATCTTGAACTCCTTTGTTTTTCGAAACTTTCCGGTCATCACAGAAATATGCAGAAATATTATTTAATCCAATATTTTTCATCAAAACAAATAAAAAATCAGTTTATAATATATCCATGCACAAATTGTCCCCCTCTTATGATGTTTATGCATAAAAATTGTGATTTTAAGTTGTAGAATTCACCTTTGGAGGAATCTTGCGGAAAGAATCGTGTTTTTGGTAGAAAATAAATTTTCTCTCCCAAAAACTCATCCAAACATAATTAAATCTATAAAAATCAGTAATCAAATAGTTCAAAATAATTTTCCCATAATTTATTTCATAGAAATCAGTTTAGAAATCAAAAGAGAATAAAAACTTACGATTACGGTCAAGAAATCACGAAACGGAAAGGTGTTTTCAATATTTCGGTAGAGAGAAATATTTTGAGAGAATTTTCTGCCAAGATACAGAAGGAATGAGAGAATGGCTGCTGGAACCTTGGTTTGGCCAAAATTTAGATTATATATTAGGGTTTGGGTGAAATTTCCACTAATACCCTTAATGAATTAGGTTAGGAGGATTTTAATGTAATGGGCTTTTGGGTATTTGGGCTTTTTCTTTAAATTTTCGGGCTGAATATAATTAAGATAAAAAGAATATTTTTCTTATTAATTCTGTAACATTTTCCCCAAAAATATTTATTTTGAAATATTTTAAAAATACCCATAAAATTATTTTATGCTTAAAAATTGTCTTATGCATGAAAATTCATTTTATTTAAAAATAAATTCTTTTATGCAAATGCACTTCATGTAAATCATTTATTACACAATAGCAACACCTATTATGCATATTAAAATTAATTTAATATGCCACATACTCATTAATCACGTGGATCTCAAATTTCCACACAAGCACACACTTAACCTTAATAGTTCTAAATCAAGCAATTTATCACGAAAATTCCTAGGGTGGGTGTGGGTTGTTATATTAATTCAATACTTAGTATTTATTTAATCGTCATGCTATCCTATCTCATAACTACCTCATGCACATATAACATTCACATACACTTAGAGTTACACATAGAAGTGCATCCATTACTTGCACATAACATGTTGACTTTAAAGTCTCGTACACTTAACCTTTATAGGCCTACATGAAAACACATCATAATTACGTCAATATCTTTCTAAGGTTAACACAATATCATTATCTTAATATCAACTCACTTTAACAATCATCTTAGTATGCTTAACACTTCCATATATGTCAACTTATTAATAGCCTTTCAAATGTCATGCTTAACTCTTCTGACCCATTCATTCAATGAATCTCTTCATCAATTCAAGACTATTAATTCATTATCAAATCATCATAATATCTATTTCCAAATTTTCCAATCACAACATAAGTTTAAGATACCTCAAGTATACCTTAAGTATGCCAAAGTGCCTTTAAGCTTGTCTAGGGTCATACCTTTAATTAACAAGCAATTTTATCATTTATCATACATACATACATGTCAATAATCATCAAAATACATCACATAAAAATTATAGACATTGGGATAAAAATCAAATGGTAGGCCGAATACATCATTAAGGGAAAAATTGAATTTTTTCTTACTTTCACACTTTCCGTCTATTACAGTAATATGTAAAAACATGATTTGAACCAAGATTTTCCATGTAATCAAAACAAAAATCATTTTAGAATATAGACATATAGGAATTGGCTTACATATACATTCATATACATGAAAATTTCAAACTTTAGGTTTTAGGATGAAAAACCATGAGTTTTCTTATTTTTGGTATTTTCCGGTCCTTACAGCAATATGTAAACAGGTGGTTTAAACTATTATTTTTCATTCAATTATAGAAAATATTAGTTTAGAACATCCACATGTATGAATTGGCAGCCACTGATCATAATTATGATTGAAAATTCCAAGTTTCAAGGTTTAGGGTGAAAATCATGAGTTTTCAAGCTTTTTGTATTTTTCGTTCATTACAGCAATATGCAAACACATGATTTAAATCATTATTTCTCATATCCAAACAAAACAAATATCATATTAGAATCCATCCATATACAAATCGGCAGCCACATGTACAAAAAGATTATAGAATTTTCTAACTTCTAAGTTCCAGCATAAAAACCTTGAATTCCTTTATTTTTTGAAACTTTTCGGTCATTACAGTAATATGCAGAAAATATAATTTAATCCAATATTTTTCATCAAAACACATCAAAAATTAGTTTATAAATCAATGATATAGAAAATTTCCCCCCTTGGTATGGTTTATGCATAAAAATTTCAATTTTAAGTTACAGGATTCACCTTTCGAGAAATTGTGTAGAGAGGCTAGTGCTTTTGGTAGAAAAATTGATTTTTCTCTCAAGGAATCACCTAGCCCAAATTTTATCACTAAAAATCAATAAATATTCAGTTCAAAATATTTTTCCCAAGATTAGTTTCATAAAAATCAAATAGCAAATTGAAAAGAAAAGAAAAACTTATGAAACGATCGCGAAATCGCAAGTTTGAAAGGATTTTTTATGAATTTCAGTAGAGAGAAATATTTTGAGAGAATTTTCTACCAAAATAATGAAATAACAAAATGATGGCTGCTAGAGTGAAGGGCTGGCCAAAATTTAGGTTAAATATTAGGGTTTTGGGTGAAATTTCCAAGATTACCCTTAATGAGCTAAGTTAGGAGTGTTTTAGTGTAGTGGGCTTTTGGGTGTTTGGAATTTTTAATTAATTTAGGGCTAATTATAGGTAATTAAAAATAAAATATTTTTTATTATTTTCTATAAAATTCCCCCCAAAACATTTATTTAAAAATTATTTTAAAATACTCATAAAATTATTTTTATGCTTAAAAATCGTCTCTTTGCATGAAAATTCATTTTATGAAAAATAAATTATTTCATGCTAATGCATTTTATTCAAATCATTTATTTCACAATAATAATTTATAATAGGCATATTAAAATTAATTTAACATGCCCCAAACTCATAAATCATGTCACACAATTTGTCATAATAAGCCTAAATTCAAATAATTTGTCACTAAAACTCCTAGGGTAGATGTGGGTTGTTACAGTAGCTTAAGCAATCACCTTGCCTCCTTATACTACTCATCTGGAACCACACAAGGAAAAAGGGGTGAGATAGATGATCTCAATGAGTAAACAATAAGGCTTATACAATAACACATATCCCTAAGAAAAGGCTCATAGCTCATAACTCATAATTCATGATTTAAAATTCATAATTTATGGTTCATAGTTTGCAATTTGGAAAGGTACGCAGAAATCACACTTATAACACGTAACACATAGAGTGAAGGCTGCTGCCATAATCACTTGAACACATAGAGTAAAGGCTATTGCCATAATCACTTGATCACATAGCCGATGATTACTTGCATCGATACAAGGATTCACACAACCAATGATTACTCGCATCGGTAAGAGGATTTCTACATACAAAGGGTTATGGCACCATAGCTAGAGCTAATGGTAATCACTTATAAAATGGCACTGAAGAAATGCAATCACATGTGGAACAATAACAATAGATGTTTAACTTATCAAACAAAAGATAAATAACAATATAGTTCTAGAAAGAATATAAGTTAGGGCAATAATCTGAAAGCTTCTTTATTATAGTTAAGTAATCAAAAATGGTTTTAGACCAAATGTCATTTGACAACCCAAGCTTACAAAGAAATCATTTAGTCATAATTAAAAATAGGAAAGAACTTCGGTTTCAAGATATCAAAGGTTCACATAACATGATAACTTGTACTTGTAACTTAAAATATAATGTTTACTCACACTTGTAACATGAACACAGTGTTTACTCACCTTGTGGTTCCTTTGCTCCTAATACACGTAGCCCTTTTAAACTTCTGAAGCTCTTCAAGCTCTAAAATAATAATTAATTCAATACTTAGTATATTTGATCATGATGCTATCCTATCCTATAACTACCCCAGGCACATATAACATTAACATACATTTAGAGTTGCACATATAAGTGCACTTCATCACTTGCACATAACATGTTGATTTTAAAAGTTTTATCCACTTAGCCTTTATAGGCCTATATGAAAACACATTACAATCATGTCATACTTTTCTAAGGTCAACACAATATCCTTATCTTAACATCAATTCACTTTAACAATCATCTTAGCACACTTAACATTTCCATATATGTCAACTTAACAAATAACCTTTCAAGTATCATACTTATCTCTTATGACCAATTCATTCAATCAATCTCTTCATCAATTCAAGATCATTAATTCAATATCATGTCATCATACAACCTACTTCCATATTACCCAATCACATTCACATATTAATCACAACATAAGGTTAAGATACCTTAAGTATACCAAATCACCTTTAGCCTTGTTTAGAGTCATTCCGTCCACCAATATGCAATTTAACCGTTTATCATTCATACATACATGTCAATAATCAATAAAATATATCACATAAAAATTATAGATATTGGGATAAAAATCCCAATGTAGGCCGAACACATCATCAAGGTAAAAACCTAAATTTTCTTACTTTCTGCACTTTCCATCTATTACAGTAACATGCAGAAATATGGTTTGAACTAAGATTTTTTATGTAAACATAACAAAAATCATTTTAGAATATTAATCCATAGGAATCAGCAGCAATAGGTACAACATATACATGAAAATTCCAATTTTAATTTTAAGGTGCAAAAACCATGAGTTTTCTTGTTTCTAATAATTTTTGGTCATTACAGTAATATGTAAACATGTGTTTTAAACCATTATTTTCCATTCAATCACAACAATTATCTATTTAGATCACTAATACACACCAATTGGTCAACCATGGACAATTCCCACACATGAAAATTCCAAGTTTAGGGTTTAGGGTGAAAATCATGAGCTTTCCAGGTTTCTGGTGTTTTTCGATCATTACAGTAATATGAAAACACATTATTTAAATCATTATTTTTCATCCAAACAAAAAAATATCAGTTTAGGATTCCATCATGCACAAATTGGCAGCCATATGTATATATAATCATAGAATTTTTCCAACTTTTAAGTTCTAGAATGAAAACCTTGAATTTCCTAGTTTTCAAAAACTTTTCGATCATTACAGTAATGTACAGAAATAAGATTTAATCCAATATTTTTCATTTATACATATCAAAAATTATTTTAGAATTCGATGATGTAGGTATCTCCCCACCCACCCAACCCCACACCCCCCCCACCCACCACCACCTTTTATTGAGTTTATGCATGAAAGTTTAAAGTTTTAGTTACAAGATTCACTGTTGGAAAAATCGCGTAGAGAGGTTCGTGATTTTGATAGAGAAATTAATTTCTCTTTCGAGAATGTACCCAAACTAAATTAAATCTATAGAAATTAGTAAATACTTAGTTCAAAATAATTTTCTCATAATTTATTTCGTAGAAATAAAATAATAAATTGAAATTAAAGAAAAACTTACGAATATGGTCAATAAATCACAAAGATTAAAGGTGTTTTGTGAATTTCGGTAGAGAGAATAAATTTGAGAGAATTTTTCTACTAAAATAATGAAATTATAGAGGGTGGCTGCTAGAAGACTAGGGCTGGCTGAATTTTGCATTAATATATGTAGAATTTTGGGCAATTTCCAAGATTACCCATAATGAGCTAGGTTAAGAGTGTTTTGGTGTAGTGGGCTTGTGAATATTTGGGCTTTTTATTTAATTTTGGAGCTGATTATAGGTAAGTAAAAATAAAATATAATTCTTATTATTTTTATTAAAATTTTTCCTAAAACATTTATTTAAAAATTATTTTGAAATACTCATAAAAATTATTTATGCATAAAAATCACATTTTTGCATGAAAATTCATTTTATGAAAAATAAATTACTTTACACTAATGCACTTTGTATAAATCATTTATTTCATAATAATAACTCATATTATGCATATTAAAATTAATTTAACATGCAATATACTCATTAATCACATAACACATAAATTCTCACAAAAGCACACACTTAGTCTTAATAGTTCTAAATCAAGAAAATTGCCATGAAAATTCCTAGGGTGGGTATGGGTTGTACATTCTCCCCCCCTTAAAAAAAATTTGTCCACGAATCTTAGAATTTTGCTGCACAACACTCTCTACTTAACTTCTTCACCACGCTTTTGCTGTGCCACTCAAACACAATATCTAACTACAATTAACATATCGAATACAGTAAGGCATATACACACAATCTATCAAAATCACACTGATAAACTTTCAACTTTAGCTACATCTAAGTAATCTCTTGTTCAAACAAATCTTAGGACTAATCCTTAATAATTTTGTATCCCTTAACCTTAAACAAAAGTAATAAAACCTTTAATTTCACCTTCAATCGAATATAATCCTAAGGATTTCTTTTCCTTATATCTCTATTAATATTTACATCTATACTAATACCTTAATCACTACTTCCATTCATTATTTATCACATTAGTCATATAAGAATTCAACAAATAATTCCAAATTAATAACTCCAAATGATATTCAATAATTCTCTTTCCATACTAATAATTATTACTTAATCTATTATAACCTCAATAAATATTTTCATACTTAATACCTTGCTAACATTATAATTTCTACACTCCCATCATTTATCAATTAAAACATATTTAAACTTAACAAACATTCCTATATTTCATATCCCAAATGAACTTGCATTTTGTTAATTTATGATCCCAAATAAACTTCTTATGACTATCTCAGACTTACTCTCTTTCTGCCTAATATATACATCATTACCATGGCTTAATTACCTAATGCCTCTAAATTTTTTTTTACACCTTTAACTCATGATATCATCTCACTTTA
The DNA here is from genome assembly GCA_947687605.1 of Reutealis trisperma. Taxonomy (NCBI): domain Eukaryota; kingdom Viridiplantae; phylum Streptophyta; class Magnoliopsida; order Malpighiales; family Euphorbiaceae; genus Reutealis; species Reutealis trisperma. Next base: position 798,169 of record CANTUT010000022.1, read on the forward strand.
GGTTTTACACGTACATCTCACTATACTTCACATTCCTAATCATTTAACTTATCCATATTAAAATAATAACCCTTCTAATACCATTGCTAAATATCATTTCTCTTCTTATGGCACCAATCACAATTATCATTTAATAACTCCATAAAATTCATATATCAAACCTTTGTAATATGTAAGCATTTCATACTTCATATCATTATACCTATCAATCATTAATCTCAGTTGGATCAAAACTTAATCAACTTCTTTTTTTTTTTTTTTCTAATCCATTTAACCCCATTATCAAATTATCATGCCTAGTATGCATTTAAAATGAGCCCCCATCATATAATTTCACATTATAGGACACATATCACCTAGCATGTATCACATATCATGGCACGAATGATGTATCCCAATCATGGAACACATAACCTATACCATAATGAGCTCTCTTATCATATTTAAAAAGAATCAATAATCTCCTAAGCAATAGAAGATCAAACCCAAGCTAAATAGCTAATTAGTCATATAATACCATCCATATCATATAAGTCTTATGCCACTAGACTAATAGTTACCCACTACTATAGGGAGTCTCAGTTGTGTCTCTTATCCTTGGCTCCTTGCTTTTGAGGTTGAGATGGTCCAGGTGGTGGAGGTGTCGAGGTCACATTTCCTGAATCTCTCAACCATGGGTAGTCCTTGATGAAGTGACCCTTTTGTCCATATTTTAGACATATGCTAGAGACTTTTCGGCAAACTCTAAATGGCTTCTTATCACAATGGCCACAAGTCTTGGGAGAAAATTCCTTTCCTGGATCTCCTCTTCCTTCTTTATGTTAGCCCCCCTGATCTTTGCCTTTATGTTTACCCTTTTGTTCACGTTCAGCATGCTCGCGTCTCTCAGTTTTATATCTCTTTTCCATTATCTTGGCCTTATCTATTAGTTTAGCCAAGGTCAAGAATTCAATTGCTACTAATGATTTGAATAGTGGTGTGATCAACCCTTTTAGGAAGCGGTTAACGTGGCTAGCTTTGATAGGAATGATGTTGACAGTAAATTGGCTAAGTCGATTGAACTCCATAGCATAATCTAATATTGACATTCCCAGTTTCTGCTTCAGTTGCTCAAATTGCACTGCCCTATCTTGCCTCTCTCTTTCAAGCAAGAACTAATCCATTACTTTTTGCTTAAAATTTGCCTATGTAGGTGGGTTTGCTCCATAAAATCGCTTCTTGAAGTTTCTTTCATACCAATACTAAGCTTCCTTCTTGAGTTGGAGTCCTACCAACTCGATTACTCGGGCATCTGAGCAAGACAGTCGATGGACTAGCTTGTCCATTGATATAATGCAAATATGTATACCTAAACTAATCAATTAATAGTTAATTTTGTGTTTTGATGCATGAATTTTATCTTTAACGTAGTGCTTTTAATCTTGCTTTTAAGTGTTCTTTAAGTAATCTAGGTAACTCTCAAAGGATCAAGGGTTCTATGCATGAAAGGGAAGAAGTTTTGCAAGGACTAGCCAAGACAAGCTTGTGCCGACTCGTGCCCCATTGGTGTTGAGTCGTGACAAAGGACTTTGGTACCAATTCATGCCCTTTGGTGCCAAGTCATGCCAAAAGCCACATGGTGCCGACTCATCCTAACCTGTCTCGAGTAGTTATGGTGCCTTTTCATCAAAACACTTCACAAAAGACTCCTTTCTACAAAGGACATGATTTGGGACACCTAGAAAACTATAAATAAGAATGTTTTATAGAATTTTAGACATGTGATATTAGTATTATTCATATATTAAGTTAGTAATTAAAAGTGTAATTCAAGTGTTCAAAAGTTAGAACAAGATTGAAGAGTCACCAACGCATTCAAGCAAGCATTCAAGGACACTTCTTCAAAGTAAATTTCTGGAGCAAGGATTGAAGAAAATATCATCAAAGTTTCCTTTCCCTTATCCTTTTTTATCTTTGTTCCTTAATGTTCATCCTGTCTTCTTGTCTAAACTTTGTCATTTACACTATGAATATACACTAGTTTGGTTTCTTTGAATTGCAATAAAGTATTGGTCTTAATCATTCTATTTCTTATATGCTTTGCATGATTTAGTTTTAATTGTGTGCTTAATTAATGTTGTATGTGCTTGATCACTATGTATAACATGATAGTCAAAATATTCACAAGGAGAGTTGGGATAAATTAATGGAGAAACAATTAAAATTACTTAGAGAATAGGATAAGCACTTTGAGACAAGCAAATCCACTTTAAGGGGAATTATAGTATTGGCATGAATGTTTATGTTCTGTTCTATCTCTATGATGACATGAGAATGCTCATAGACTCTAGATCAAACACTTCTAATTGACAACAAGAGTTGCTTTTAGGAATTATAGACCATACTCTCAATCATTATATGCATAAAACACATCTTATTAAAATCAATTCTGATTTGTAATTCAACCTAATCAACATCCTTAATCATAATATTAGTATAGTAGCATATAGTTAGTTTTAAATCTCTTATTTAATATCCTTACCTATCCATCCTAGTAACTATCCAATTAATACAAAATTTCCAAGTTCCCCAGAGTTCAACACCCTACTCACCCTATACTAATCCCTTTGGATTTGGGTCACCCATAGTAGGCCTAACAAATTTTTGGCACCGTTGCCGAGGAACTTGTTGTAATTTTTATTAATTTAGGATAGTGAAAAGTTGTTTTGGGTTTTTGTTTTATAATTTCTATTTTTTATTTTAATTCTAGTTGAACATGCGACAAAGTAGAAGCTCTAACAATCTTCTATTTGATCCTGAAATTGATCGAACTTTTTATGCTTTGCGTAGGAATCAAAGACAAAAAGAAGAAGATCAACACAACTTAATGGCCGGAGAAAGACAAACGTTAGGCGACTTTGCCATACCTAACATCATAGATTGTATGGGGGGAATAATGGCTCCTTCAGTTGCAAATAGCAACTTTGAAATCAAACCTAGCATCATTCAAATGGTGCAAAATAATCAGTTTGGTGGTTTGCAAGGGGAGGATCCGTATGCACACATCTTGACATTCTTGAACATATGTGCAACATTTAAAATAAATGGAGTATCGGATGATGCAATTCCATTGAGGCTCTTCCCATTTTCAGTTAAAGAAAAAGCTCAAATATGGTTGGCAAGTTTACCAAGTGAATCAATCACCACTTGGGATCAATTGAAGCAAGCATTCCTTCAAAAGTACTTCCCTCCACAAAAGACTACAAAATTCTGTAATGAGATCACCACCTTCAAGCAAAATCTAAATGAAACAATTTATACTTCTTGGGAAAAATTTAAGGAACTCCAAAGGTAATGCCCACATCATGGATTGCCCGATTAGATGATTCCTCAAATTTTTTATAACGAATTGACAAATGAGAATCGCAATATAGTCAATGCCGCATTTGGACATAAATGGATGGATAAGACAGCAAGAGAGGCTGTCACTTTACTTAAAGAACTTGCATCCCAAGGATACATGGGAGATGAGACAACTATGGCAAAAGCAAAAGGGATCTTGGAACTTGACACTATTAACCTGCTAATAGCAAAGGTAGATGCACTCACCAAAATGGTAAGTAAAACTCAAATTAATTCTATTGAAAATACTGATGTTGTTGTGAACTATGTGGAGGTCCTCATCCTTATTCCCAATGTAGTTCAAATGAGGAGGTAAATTATGTCCAAGGGGGATATAACCAAAGAATGGGTATGAACTCAAACACATACAACCATCAATGGAAGAACCATCCTAGTTTTTCTTGGTCTAACCCATCCTCCCAATTAAACCCATCGATTAACCAAAATCTCAAACTAAATAACCCACCAGGTTTTCCTATGAAGCAACCCTATACTCCTACACCACCTAAATCTACTTTAGAGACCCTTCTAGAGCAGTTTATAGGAACACAAATATCCATTAATAAACAAAGCGAGGAGCAATTTAAACAACTTAATTCCGAAATTGATTAACTTGCTACTCACAAGAAAATTTTAGAAACTCAAATTGCCCAACAAGCTTCTTCCTCTAACCCTAAACCAGTAGGTAAGTTACCTAGTCAACTAGAATTTGTTCAAAGAGAGACTTACCAAGCAATTACTCTAAGAAGTGGTAAGATGGTTGAAAATACTGCTAAGGAGAATAAAAATGATAGGTGATGAAGAAGTAAACTTAGAAAGTAACCAAGGGAGTGGGATTAAAGATAATAATAAAAATGAAAGTATCATACCACCTAAGGTTAATGATCCTAAAATACATATTAAGACCTTGCCCTTTCCTCAAAGGTTCATAAGAAGGAACCTAGATAAGCAATTTGGCAAATTTCTAAAGTATCTTAAAGATATTACTATCACTATTCCATTCTTAGATGCTATAAGGGATATGCCAGCTTGGGGTAAATTTTTAAAAGACATGGTCTCTCATAAAAGCAAACTAGAAGATTATGGTCTAGTATCTTTAGTAGAAGAATCTAAGGCCATGTTTTCTAAGTCCCCTCTTAAGCAAAAAGATCCTGAATGTTTCACCATCCCATGCATGGTTGGAGGAAAGTATTTTGATAAAGCTTTATGTGATATTGGTGCTAGTGTAAGTTTAATGCCTTATACTATTTATTTAAAACTTAATTTGGGTGAACTTAAGCCTACTAACATGTGTCTCTTAATGGCTAACAAGACTATTACCTATCCAATTGGCATTCTTGAGAATGTGCCAACAAAAGTAGGTAAATTTATAGTTCCTGCAGATTTTGTTGTCCTAGACATGGAGGAAGACCTTGAAATTCCTATCTTGTTTGGAAGACCGTTCTTAGTAATGGTAGGTGCTATCATTGACATGAAGAAAGGTAAAATCACATTTGAGGTAAACAATGAATGCATAGAATTTGATGTTTTTAAGATGATGAAATCTTCACCTATGGAAGGAGTTAGTAAGATTGACTCTATAGACTTAATTGATGAATGTACAAATGAGGTCAAATATGAATCAATGAGTCAAGAACCTATTCCCCCTTACCAAGACTAAGAAGAAGAGGTAAATCTTTTAGAGACTACTTCACATCATCACTCCTCCATGTCTAAGAAGAAGAGGTAAATCTTTTAATGACCCAAATTCTTCTTCAAGAGAAGAAGTAAGTTTTGAACTCAAGCCTTTGCCATCAAATTTAAAATATGCATTCCTTGATTCTGAATCTAAATTCCCTTTTATTGTGAATTCATCATTATCTTTAGAAAATATCAATCTTTTGTGTAATGTGTTGCTTAAACAAAGAAGTTCCATTGGTTACTCTTTCAATGATCTAAAAGGTATTGGCCCTAATATTTGCATGCATAGGATAATCTTAGAAGATAATGCTAAGCCTTCAATTGAAGGTCAAAGGAGACTTAATCCATCTCTCAAAGAAGTGGTAAGAAAAGAGGTTACAAAATTACTTGATAATGGCATCATATACTCAATTAGTAATAGTAAGTGGGTAAGTCCTGTTCAAGTTGTCCCTAAAAAGGGTGGCTTGACTGTTATTAAAAATGAATCAAATGATTTAATCTCTACTAGGACTGTAACTAGATGGCGTATGTGTATAGACTATAGAAAATTGAATAAAGCAACTAAAAAAGATCATTTTCCACTTCCATTTCTTGACCAAGTATTAGAAAAATTAGCAAATTATTCTTATTTTTGTTATTTGGATGGTCTTAGTGGTTTTTATCAAATACCTATCTACCCCGAAGACCAATCAAAAACCACTTTTACATGTCCCTATGGAACTTTTGCATTTAGATGCATGCCATTTGGTTTATGCAATGCACCTGCAACGTTTCAAAGATGCATGTTTTCTATCTTTAGTGACTTAATAGATGACTGCTTTGAAGTTTTTATGGACGATTTTAGTGTTTATGGAACTAACTTTGAAAATTGTCTAAAAAATCTCTCTAAAGTTCTTGACAGGTGTAAGGAGCATATACTAGTACTTAATTGGGAAAAGTGTCATTTTATGGCACAAGAAGGAATAGTACTAGGGCATATGGTATCCAAAAGGGGGATTGAAGTAGATAAAGCCAAGGTTGAAGTGATCACAAATTTGCCACAGCCTAAATGTGTTAAGGACATTCGGAGTTTCTTAGGACATGCCGGGTTCTATAGACGGTTTATCAAGGATTTTTCCAAAATTGCCAAGCCATTATGCAATTTGCTTGCAAAGGAAGCTACTTTTGAGTTCAATGAAGCATGTCATGAAGCTTTTGAGACCTTAAAGAAAGCTCTTACATCCGCACCAATTCTACAGCCACCTAATTGGGAGCAACCTTTTGAAATTATGTGCAATGCTAGTCATTTCACAGTTGGAGCGGTCCTTGGGCAAAGGAAGGAAGGTAAGCTTTATGTAATTTACTATGCAAGTAGGCTACTTGATGATGCCCAAATCAACTATACAACTATGGAGAAGGAACTACTAGTCATAGTTTATGCATTTGATAAATTTAGGGCATACTTAGTAGGTCAAAAGGTAATGGTATATTCTGACCATGCTACTCTAAAGTACCTCTTGAGTAAAAAGGATGCTAAACCTAGGTTACTAAGGTGGATTCTTATACTCCAAGAGTTTGATTGGGAAGTAAGGGGTAAGAAAGGGAGCGAAAACCTTGTGGCGGACCATCTCTCTAAACTTGATCAAGAAGGTTTGAGGAAGCTTGATGGTGGAGTACTAATATATGAGACCTTCTAAGGTGAGCATTTGTTTAATGTTGTATCGCAAGAAATTCCATGGTACGTTGACATTGCTAACTTTCTTGTAAGTGGGATTCTTCCTTATGGTTTAGATTATAGGCAAAGAAAGAAATTTTTGCATGATACTAGATTTTATGATTGGGAAGAACCTTTGCTTTATAAAAGATGTGTAGATGGGCTAATAAGGAGATGCATTCCTCAAGGTGAGATTTAAGATGTTTTAAAACATTGTCATTCCTTAAATGTGGGTGGACACTTTGGTGCATCAAAAACGGCTTCAAAGGTATTACAATGTGGTTTTTGGTGGCCTACTTTATTCAAAGATGCTAGAGAATTTGTCCTTACATGTGATAGATGTCAAAGAATGGGTAATATATCTAGGAGAAATGAGATGCCCTTAAATGGCATTCTTGAGGTAGAACTTTTTGATGTATGGGGGATGGACTTTATGGGTCCTTTCCCTAGTTCTTTAGGATATAAATACATCTTAGTTATGGTAGACTATGTGCCTAAATGGGTTGAAGCAATACTTACTATTACTAATGGTGCTAAGGTAGTCAAGAAAATGCTTAAAAAGGTAATCTTTCCTAGGTTTGGTACTCTAAGAGCTTTGATAAGTGATGGAGGTTCCCATTTCTATAATAATATCATAGAAAGTCTACTTAAAAAATATGGAGTTAATCATAAAATAGCTACTCCTTACCATCCACAAATAACTGGACAAGTTGAGGTAAGCAATAGGGAAATTAAGTGGATTCTAGAGAAGACTGTTTCTTCTTCTAGGAAAGATTGGGCATTAAGGCTAGATGATGCCTTATGGGCATATAGAACTGCTTTTAAAACTCCCATTGGCCTTACCCCATATCAATTAATCTATGGTAAATCTTGTCATTTGCCCGTTGAACTTGAACATAAAGCATATTGGGCAACTAGGGCTTTGAACTTTGATATGGATAAAGTAGGTAAGAAAAGACTTTTGCAACTCAATGAACTAGAAGAACTAAGGTTAAATGCATATGAAAATGCAAAGTTATATAAAGATCATACTAAGTTATGGCATGATAAGAACATTCTCAATAGGGATTTTCAAGAAGGTGAGCTTGTTTTACTCTATAATTCAAGGTTAAGACTATTTCTTAGAAAACTAAAATCAAGATGGTCTGGACCTTTTAAAATTATTAAAGTTCATCCATACGGAACTATTGAGATTGCTAATGACAAAGGTGAATCTTTTAAGGTAAATGGCCATCGTCTTAAACCTTACTTTGCTGGTGCACCATTAGAACAATCAAGGTCAGTAACCCTCTCTACTTAATAGTATGTTTATTTACTACATAGTATATTTATTTTAAAATTTTATGTTTTTTTATTTTAAATTTCATGTTTATTTAATTTAATGTTTAAGTTTTGATGTTTAATATTAATTTTATTTTAATACATACACATGATATATATATAAAAAAAACAAAAAAAATTTTTTTTGACTGAGTTTGTGCTAAGTCGTGCCCATAGGACATGAGTCATGACAGAAAACACCCGTGCCGAGTCATGCCCTATGGTGCTGACTCGGTACAATGGATAAAAATTGAAACACCCGAAAATTTGAATTTCTACACCAATTTTGCTTTTCTTTTCATTCCCAATTTCAATTGTAATTTGTTTTATTCTTATTTTTGGTCAAAAACTAACTTATTCAACACTCTTTTCCCAAAACAAATCAATGAAAAGTTGTTTCTTTTCCAAAAAGAATCATACCTCTTCCCAAAATACATGACTTTTCACATCACACTCTTACACACCTATAAAACCCTAACCCTTACAACACCACTCCCCTACCCTTTCTTTTCAGATTTTGAAAACACAAATCCTAATATTTAAATAATTCTTTCTTCTATTTAAACATCATCTTCTTCATTTCATCATTCACACTACATTATATTCACTTGCAGAATTTTTCTATTCTTCTTCTCTATTTTCTAACTATGGGCAAGATTAAAGGGTCAACTTCTTCAAGGCCTCAAGAGGAGCAACAAGAAGAAGACATTGCATCAATGTATGAATCCTCCTTTCCCATTCACTCACATGAAGAAGGAGCCAAATTCTCTAAAACCAAACGTAGAGAAATTATATTTTGTAAGTATTTTCTTCCCTCTTTAATTAGTGATGTTGGCATGAAGGAAGTATTCAATCAAGTTCTTACCTCTTGTGCTTTGAAAAAGCTTGTAAGTATGCAAGAACATTCCTATGGCAATCTTGTTTATGAGTTTTTTAGTACACTTGATATCAATGATACTAATTCTCAAATTCTGGAATTTAGATTGCTTGGCCAACCTTACCAATTGACTTACAATTTTATGCAAAAAGTTTTTAGTTTTAAAAGAAGTGGTGTTTGTGATGTCATTAACGATTTTAATGTTAATGACTTTTGGACATTCTTAACTAATATAGAAACCCCTTTTGAACCTAAAAAGGGGAAAGTAATGTTCATCAAGGATTTGAAATTTTGGATGTTGCATAAAGTCATTGCATATGTTATTTTTGGTAAAACTGAAACTAATAGAGTAACTGTTCAAGAATTGTTTTTGATGTGGTGTGTTCATAAATCAAAGCAAGTGTGTTGGACATATTGGACTTTTAATCAACTCCTCATGTGTGTTACACGAAAGGAGCATCCATTAACATATGGTCATATTGTTACAAGCACTGCTAAGGGATTTCATATTGATTGCTTAAACTTTCCTTATGTTGTCAAATACTCATATTTCACAAAGCAAGCCTTTGTAAGAGGTGAGGTTGTGGATGGAGATTTTAACCATGTTGCAGCTTACAAATGATCTTGTTGGAAGGGGTTATGTCACCCTATTTATAATTTGGATGAAGACTCTGATGATGATGTTCCACCGCCTAGAGACCCACCACCACCAAGAGCCTAATCAACGGTTCAACTTGCATTACCACCATCATCCTCTACGCAAGGAGAAGCAAGTGGCTCCACTCTTAGTGATCACCAACTTTTGGAGGAGATTTTGGCAAACCAAAGGAGCATGCAATGTCAACTTACCGCTTTGGAGGCTAGGAACCAAAGGATGGAGCGCACGCAATATAGTATGGACTATAAATTGCGCAAGTTCTTTAGCTACTCCAGGTATGAAATTCCTTCACCACCACCACCCGATGATCAATGAGGTATGTTTTTCTTCCCTTCTCCATCATCTTCACTTTTCTTCACATTGGGGACAATGTGAATTTCAAGTATGGGGGAGGGATTGAATGATGAAGTTTGAAGCTTTCTATTTACTTTTATGTTTTATTTTGTTTTGATTTTCATTTTCTATATTTTTAATATATTTTGCATGATTGTTGTTTTGTTTAGTTTAGTATTTTACAATTTACATCAAGAATTTTTGTCCTTTTACTTGAAGTTTCTCCATGTTATTATATCTTGATTAAGATTTCTCATTCTATTTTCTAACTAATGTGATGATCATTCTTGATAAATGCCCAATTGTTAAAATTCTTAAGTCTTTTTCCAGTATTTGTTAAGATTTTGTCTTTTTATCTGACTCTTATTACTTCTAAAGATTTCTAATTATCTAGTCAATTTTCTAATTTTGCTTAATTGTCGAAATTGATATAAGTTAAGTCTTTGAATTTGCATGATTTAAGTTGCCTAAAGAAAACTATAGCCATAATACGAGTTATGCATTAGTCAATAATGGATGAGGATACTAAAAGAACTATATGTGTTTGCTAATAAAAATGCATATTGAGTAAGTTGTGTGCAAATGAGTTTCCTCCTTAGTTGCATTCAATTAAAAAGATATATATGGTATGCCTATTAAATATGTACATTGAGTAAGTCATGCACGAATGAGTTTGCTCCTTAGTCACGTTTGATTCAAAAGATGTACCTTATTTAATCAAAAAAAAAAAGAGAAAAAAAGAAAAGAAAGAAAAAAAAAAGAGAAAAGAAGAAGAATAAGCAAACTATGTATCTAAAAATGCCATGAGACTTATTGCATTCTTGCGAGTGCTTTCTCTTGTCCCAAAGAAGGCTACTTGAATTTATTGAATTCTTGACTTAATGCATGGATAATTTGACTAGAAAAGCATGATTAGGTCCTTGACTAAATTGAATGACTTTGTTACCAATAGGGATGAGATAATTAGACAAAGCTCAAAATTTATGCTATAAGACTTGTCATCCTTTATCATTGTTGGGCACTAAGAACAATATCATCAAAATATTAGCCATATACTCCTTAAATAAATTTTGAAGATTGTTTAATCAAGATTGTTTCATAGTTATCTTGGAGAAACTAAGTAATTTCATTGTCTCTTTCCTCTTTGTTCTTACTTGAGAGCAAGCAAGGTTTAAGTATGGGGGAATTTGATATGATGCAAATATGTATACCTAAACTAATCAATTAATAGTTAATTTTGTGTGTTTGATGCATGAATTTTATCTTTAAAGTGGTGCTTTTATCTTGTTTTTAAGTGTTCTTTAAGTAATCTAGGTAACTCTCAAAGGATCAAGGGTTCTATGTATGAAAGGGAAGAAGTTTTGCAAGGACTAGCCAAGACAAGCTTGTGCCGACTCATGCCCCATTGGTGTCGAGTCATGACAGAGGACTTTGGTGTCGACTCGTGCCCTTTAGTGTTGAGTCATGCCAGAAGCCACATGGTGCCAACTCATCCTAGCCTATCTCGAGTAGTTATGGTGCCTTTTCATCAAAACACTTCACAAAAGGCTCTTTTTTGCAAAGGACATGATTTGGGACACCTAGAAAACTATAAATGAGAATGTTTTATAGAATTTTAGACATGTGATATTAGTATTATTCATATATTAAGTTAGTAATTAAAAGTGTAATTCAAGCGTTCAAAAGTTAGAACAAGATTGAAGAGTCACCAAGGCATTCAAGTAAGCATTCAAGGACACTTCTTCAAAGTGAATTTTTGGAGCAAGGATTGAAGAAAATATCATCAAAGTTTCCTTTCCCTTGTCCTTTTTATCTTTGTTCCTTGATGTTCATCTTGTCTTCTTGTCTAAACTTTGTCATTTACACTATGAATATACACTAGTTTGGTTTCTTTGAATTGCAATAAAGTATTGGTTTTAATCAGTCTATTTCTTATATGCTTTGCATGATTTAGTTTTAATTGTGTGCTTAATTAATGTTGTATGTGCTTGATCACTATGTATAACATGATAGTCAAATTATTCACAATGAGAGTTGGGATAAATTGATGGAGAAACAATTAAAAGTACTTAAAGAATAGGATAAGCACTTGGAGACAAGCAAATCCACTCTAAGGGGAATTATAGTATTGGCATGAATGTTTATGGTTATGTTCTATCTCTATGATGACATGAGAATACTCATAGACTCTAGATCAAACAGTTCTAATTGACAATGAGAGTTGCTTTTAGGAATTATGAACCATACTCTTAATCATTATATGCATATAACACATCTTATTAAAATCAATTCTGATTTGTAATTCAACCTAATCAACATCCTTAATCATAATATTAGTATAGTAGCATATAGTTAGTTTTAAATCTCTTATTTAATATCCTTGCCTATCCATCCTAGTAACTATCCAATTAATACGAAATTTCTAAGTTCCTCTGAGTTTGACACCCTACTCACCCTATACTAATCCCTTTGGATTTGGGTCACCCATAGTAGGCCTAACATCCATCTCATCTAAGAATTCATGTGGGTCATCACCCTCCTCACCACAGAAGGTAGGTAGCTACAGCTTCTTGAATTCTAAGATGGTCATCCCTTCATTGGGTATCCTCTTCCTTTCCCCCTGTGTAGGTGCCACTACCGCAAGAGGCGAAACTCCATTCCTTTCATATATTGATGGCACTTCTTGCCTTTGAGCTCGTAGATCATTCAATTCCTTGTGCAAGACCCTCATTTCCTCGAGTATAGCTTGCACCTCTTGCGAAGATGCTTGCTCACTAGAGCCCATAGTAGGTGCCCCCGAGTTATATCTCTAACTTGACACCATAGGTGCAGAGGCAGCATTCACAGCAGTGTCCGATATCACATTCTCGTTAGCCCTAGCAGGTTAGGCAGTTGTATGGACCTTCTTCTTGGGAGGCATTCTGCTATCACAATAAGGGAATTTAGTACTAACTCCCTTCTAACCCATCTAACCCCATTATCATTTTGATACCACCTTTGTCACATCCCAAATTCAGAGACATGATGGTCCTAGAACATGGGGAGACATAAGATCATCTATGCCCGTAGAACCCACTTATACATATATGAATACTACTTAGGATCATACCAAAACCTCATACATTACCTTAAAAACCTTTTACAAAGGAAAAACATTAAGTTGCTAAAGCTAAAAATATACTTCAATACAATCTATAAGGAAATAATAATAAAACTCCAAATAAAATCACCAACATCATATTCCAAAATAAGTTCCCATAATAACTCCTAGAGCGTCTAAGGACACAACATAATATGTTATTATTATGCCTTTGACAAGGGAATTTCCTAAGCAAAGTAGGTAGCTTGAGTGATCACCTTGCCTCCTCATACTACTCACCTAGAATCATACAAGGAAAAAAAGGTGAGATAGATGATCTCAATGACTAAATAATAAGGCTTATACAATAACACATATCCCTTAGAAAAGGCTCATAGCTTATAACTCATAGTTCATGATTCAAAATTCATAGTTTATGGTTCATAGTTTGCAATTTATAAAGGTTCACAGAAATCACACTTATAACACATAACACATAGAGTAAAGGCTACTACCATAATCACTTGAACACATAGAGTGAAGGCTATTGCCATAATCACACGAGCACATAATCGATGATTACTGGCATTGGTACGAGGATCACATAACCAATGATTACTCATATCGGCATGAGGATTCACATAGCTGTTGATTACTCGCATTGGTAAGAGGATTTTGGCGGTACCATAGCTAAAGCTAATGGTAATCACCTATAAAATAGTACTGAAGAAATGCAATCACATGTGGCACAATAACAATTGATGTTTAACTTATCAAACAAAAGACAAATAACAATCTAGTTCCAAAAAGAATATAAGTTAAGGAAATAATCACAAAGGTTCTTTATTATAGTTAAGTAATCAAAAATGGTTTTGGACCAAATGTCCTTTGGCAACCCAAGATTACAAAGAAACCATTTAGTCATAATTAAAAGTAGGAGAGAATATGGGTTTCAAGATATCAAAGGTTCACATAAAATGATAACTTGTACTTTTAACTTGAAATATAATCTTTACTCGCACTTGCAATATGAACACAGTGTTTACTCACCTTATGGTCCCTTCGCTCCTAGTACACTTAGCCCTTTGGAACCTCTAAAGCTCCTCAAGCTCTAACATATTATTTAATTTAATAATTAGTATATTTCATCATGATGCTCTCCTATCCCATAACTACCCCATGCACATATAACATTCACATACACTTAGAGTTGCATATATTAGTGCACTTCATCACTTGCACATAACATGTTGACTTTAAAAGTCTTGTACACTTAGACTTTATAGGCCCATATGAAAACACATTACAAATCATGTTAATGCCTTTCTAAGGTCAACACAATATCATTATCTTAATATCAATTCACTTTAACAATCATCTTAGTACACTTAACAATTCCATATATGTCAACTTAACAAATAAGCTTATCTTTTATGATCAATTCATTTAATCAATCTCTTCATCAATTCAAGATCATTAATTCATTATCATGTCATCATACAACCTACTTCCATATTACCTAATCACATTCACATATTAATCACAACATAAGGTTAAGATACCTTAAGTATGCCAAATCGCTTATAGCCTTGTTTAGAGTCATTCCATCAACCAACATGCAATTTAACCATTTATCATTCATACATAGATGTCAATAATCAACAAAATATGACACATAAAAATTATAGACATTGGGATAAAAATCCCAATGTAGGCCGAACACATCATCAAGGAGAAAACCTGAATTTTCTTACTTTCCACACTTTCCATTTATTACAGTAACATAGAGAAATATAGTTTGAAGTGAGATTTTTCATGTAAACATAACAAAAATTATTTTAGAATATTAATCCATAGGAATCGACAGCAATAGGTACAACATATACATGAAAATTCCAATTTTAGGATTTAGGATGTAAAAACCATGAGTTTTCTTATTTCTGGTACTTTTCGGTCATTACAATAATATGTAATAGGTGTTTTAAATCATTATTTTCCATTCAATCACAACAATTATCAGTTTAAAACACTAATACACACCAATTGGTCAACCATGGACAATTCCCATGCATGGAAATTCCAAGTTTAGGGTTTAGGGTGAAAATCATGAGCTTTCTAGCTTTATGGTGTTTTTTGATAATTATAGTAATATGTAAACACATGATTTAAATCATTATTTTTCATCTGAACAAAACAAATATCAGCCTAGGATTCCATCATGCACATGTTGGCAGCCATATGTATATATAATCATAGAATTTTCTAACTTTTAAGTTCTAGAACAAAAACCTTGAATTTCCTTATTTTCTGAAACTTTTCATTCATTACAGTAATATGCAAAAATATGATTTAATCCAAAATTTTTCACCTATACACATTAAAAATCAGTTTAGAATTCAATGATGCATAAATCTCCCCCCTTTATTGAGTTTATGAATGAAAATTTTAATTTTTAGTTACAGGATTCACCATTGGAAAAATCGCATAGAGAGGTCGGTGATTTTGATAGAGAAATTAATTTCTCTTTCAAATTAAATCTATAGAAATTAGTAAATACTTAATTTAAAATAATTTTCTCATAATTTATTTCATAGAAATCAAGTAATAAATTGAAAGGAAATAAAAACTTATGAATACGGTCAAGAAATCAAAATGATTGAAGGTATTTTGTGAATTTCTGTAGAGAGAATAAATTTGAGAGAATTTTTCTGCCAAAATAATGAAATAACAGAGAGTAGCTACTGAAATACTTGGGCTAGCCAAATTTTACATTAGTATATGTAGGGTTTTGGCAATTTCCAAGATTACCCTTAATAAGCTAGGTTAGGAGTGTTTTGGTGTAATAGGCTTTTGGGTATTTGGGCTTTTTATTTAATTTTGGGGCTGATTATAGGTAATTAAAAATAAAATATTTTTCTTATTATTTTCATTAAAATTTCCCCCAAAATATTTATTTAAAAATTATTTTAAAATACTCATAAAAATTATTTTATGCATAAAAATTGTCTTTTTGCATGAAAATTCATTTTATGAAAAATAAATTATTTTATGCTAATGAACTTTGTATAAATTATTTATTTCACAATAATAACTCATATTATGCATATTAAAATTATTTAATATGCCACATAGTCATTAATCACATAGCACATAAGTTCCCATAAAAGCACACAGTTAGTCTTAATAGTTCTAAGTCAAGCAAATTGTCATGAAAATTCTTAGGGTGGGTGTGGATTGTTACACTTGCCTTTCACCTTTAGGCAAGAACTGATCCATCATCTCTTGTTTAAACTCTACCCACATAGGTGGGTTTGCTCCATATAGTTGTTCTTCAATGTTTCTTTCATGCCAATACCATGCCTCCTTCTTGAGTTGGAGTAATACCAACTCAACTAGTCGAGCATCAGAGTATGATAGTCGATGGACTAGCTTGTTCATTTCATCCAAAAACTCATGAGGGTCATCACCTTCCTCACTGCAGAAGGTGGGTGGTTGTAGCTTTTTGAATACTGAGATAGTCATCCCCTCATCAGGTAGCTGCTTTCTTTCCCTTCATGCAGGTGCCTCTACCACAGAAGGTGGAAATCCATTCCTTTCTTATGTTGGCGGCACTTCTCACCTTTCAGCTTATAGCTCATCCAATTCTTTGTACAAGTCCCTTATTTCCTTAGGCATAGCATGAACCTCTTACAAAGAGGCTTGCTCATTAGACCCCATGGTTGATGCTCTCAATTTTGACCTCTCTCTTGACCTTTCGAATGAAAAAGCAGCAGTTGAAGCAGTGTATAATATTGCATCCTCACTAGCCCTAACAGGTTAGGCAGCTGTGCAGACCTTCTTCTTAGGAGGCATTATGCTATAATCGATAAGGAATTTAGTGCCAATTCCCTTCTAACCCCTATCATCCCACTAGCAACTATCATATTTGTCATGCATTTATCATAAGTACTTATTATATCACATCACAAGGCATATGTCACATATCACATATCCCATAGCATATATCACATATCATGGCATGTATCGTATATCATAATCATATAGTATATAACATATAGCATCATGAACTTTCCTATCATATAAAAGTCAATCATGTCACAGGTAAATAAAGAAATCAATCCATACTAAGTCGCTAAGCAATCAAATAATATCATTCGTATCGCATGAGTCATATACCACTAGGCTATAGTTATCAACTACTAGCTGAAGTCACAACTGTGCCCCTTATCAAGGCAAATGTCAGTTATTCTCCAGGGTTGCTTAGGTGAATAATCAATAAGAGGGCAATTAGTAGAAATGTGATCGAAACCATAACATTTATAGCAAAGTAAATCTTTATCCAGCATGCAACCCTTCAAGGACAAAGTCCTAGATAGTGAGTGACAAAAATCTCTAGGTTCATGGTCATCCATTTGCTCAACATCACTGGTCTTAAGCTGCTCCACATCCTCCCTCAAAGCATAAACCAAGGACCTAAGCCATCGATTTTCCTCCATCAAACCTGAGCAGTCACTCTCTAGTTTCTGAATCTTACCATAAACCCATTTGTAGTCTAAATACTCCTTGGGATTCTCTTCTTTAGAGACCTTCTCTTCTTTGCGGTGAATCACAGGCATGACTTTCTCAAACATCTCTTTCCATGTCCTCTTGCATGCCACACGAGTTGCTCTAAGTCATGGTCCTCCAGCAAGGGTATTATTCTTAGTCATCTGATAAAAGAATCGTAAGGCACACAAACAATAACAAGAAGTACTATAGCTTATTAAGATTTCACAAACTATACTAGTGATAGACTGCAAGTGATAAGACAAGAAAATTCCTATGCTCTAGGATTATACTTAATCAACCTAATAAATAGACAAGTCTAAACTAGACTTAAAAATTACAGCTATGCTCTAAGATTATACTTAATCAATCCAATAAATAGACAAGTCTAAACTAGACTTAAAAATTATAGCTCTAATACCATCTTTATCACATACCAACTTCAAAGATATAATGGTCCTAGAAAATGAGGACACATAAGGTCACCTATGCCCATAGAACCTACTCATACTCATATAAACATTGCCTAGGATCTTACCAAAACACATGCATTAACTTAATTATCCAATAATAAGGATAACTTTAACCAGCAGAAGAATAGTTTAAAAAACACTTTTAAATACAATGCACACTAAAAGGACATTTAAGTCTCTAAGAAAAATTATCAAATGAATAATATTTTAAAAATGAGACTCCCAAAGCATCTAGGAGGGACTCCTTATATCATAGAAAGACAATAGACTTGGACAAGGAAATTCCCCAAGCGGAGTAGATTGCTTGAACTATCATCTTGCCTCCTCATAATGCTCACCTGAAACCACATAAAGAAAAAGGGGTGAGATAGCTGATCTCAATGAGTAAACAATAAAACTTGAACAGTAACACATATCCTTTTATAAGGGTTCATAGATCATAGTTCATAGTTTGCAAATTAGCAAGGTTCACAAATATCAAACTTATAACTTGTATCATATAGAGTAAAGGTTGCTGCCTTGTCTGCTCATAACATAAATATAGAGTAATGGCTGCTGCCTTGTCTGCTCATAACATAAATATAGAGTGAAGGCTGCTACCTTGTTAACTTGTACTTGTAACATGAACATAATGTTTACTCACCTTATGGCTTCTTATCTCCTAATGCTTAAAGTCCTTGAACTTCTAATAATCCATAAGCTTTAACATACATTACAATTCAATACTTAGCATTTGCTTAAAATCATACTATCCTATCCCATAACTACCCCATGCACATATAACTTTCACGTATACTTAGAGTTGAGCTTAGAAGTGCACTCATCACTTGCACATAACATGTTGACTTTCAAGTCTTGCACACTTAGCTTCCTTAGGCTCACATGAAATCACATTATAACTCATACTATGACTTTTCTAAAGTTAAACACAATATATCATGATCTTAATATCAATTCCATTTAACATTCAACTTAGTACATTTAACATTTTCCATATATATTAACTTAATAAGTAACCTTAAAGAGTCATGCTTATCTCTTTTGACCAAATCATACAATCAATCCCATAGTCAATTTAGGGTGGTTAATCCATAATTAACATATCATAAGGCCTAATTCACGTGCCACTTAGTCATATACACATTTTAATCACAATATAGTAGTGGGATTAGGAAACTCTAGGTAGGCCAAACCTCTCTAAACTTTGTCTAGAGTTATCCCTTCAACCAACATGCAATTAAATCATTTATCATTCATATATATATGTCAAAAATCATTAAAACATGTCATACAAAAATTATAGACATTGGGATTAAAATCCCTATGTAGGCCGAATACATGCTATCAAGGCAAAACATGGATTTTTTGTACTTTCCGCGCTTTCTATTCATTATAGTAATATGCAAAAACATAATCTAAACTAATATTTTTTATGTAAAAATGACAAAAATCATTTTAGAATGCATATACATAGGATTTGGCACCTTCTTATATTTTATACACATGAAAATTCTAACTTTTTAGTTTTGGGATGAAAACCATGAATTTTCTTGTTTTCTTACTTTCCAATTATTACAGTAATATATATAAATATGATTTAAATCAATATTTTTCATCTAATCATAACAAAAATCAATTTAGAACACAACATTAGACAAATTGGCAGCCCCCTTGAATAATTGAATGAAAATTCCAACTTTGAGTTTTAGGGGTCACCTTTGGTAGATGTGCGAAGAAAGGGTTATGTTTTCAATTGAAAATCAGCTTCTCCTTCAAATTATTGATGTAGCCCAAATTCAATAGCAATAAAACTGTAAATATACAGCCTCCAATAGATTTCTTAGGGTTAGTTTCATAAAAATCAAATAATAGATTGAAAAGAATGAAAAACTTATAAAAACGATCACAAAATCGCAAGGTTTAAAGACACCTTGTGAATTTCAATTGAGAGAATATTTTTGAGAGAATTTTTCAATAAAAATTCTGAAGAATAATAGAATGGTGGCTAATACAATAGGGCTGGCTGAAATTTAGGGTTTTGGCAAAATTACAAGTTTGTCATTAATGAGCTAGGTTAGGAGTGTTTTACTGTGTTGGATTTTGGTGAGTTGGATCTTTTAATTTTATTTATGGGCTGATTATAAGTAATTAAAAATAAAATATTTTTATTATTATTTTCATTAAAATTGCCTTTAGAAATTTTTATTTTAAAATACTCATAAAAATTATTTTATGTTTAAAAATCGCTTTGTGCATTAAAATTCACTTTATGTACAATAAATCATTTTATGCTTACGCACTTCATATAAATCACTTTTTTCACAATAATAATTCATATTATGTGTATTAGAACTAATATAACATGCCATATACTCATTAATCACATAACACATGAATTTTCACAAAAGCACATATTTTGTCATAATAACTCTAAATTTAAGTAAATTGTCACGAAACTCATAGGGTGGGTTTGGGTTGTTACAATAATAATACAACAATTAATCAAATCCACATGTGTCAGGTTTAGGAATCTTATAATTAAGTGCTTGGATTTAATAAACTCCCAATCTAACATCTTTAAGGACCAAAAAAATGGGCCTTGGAGATTCAGCCACTACTTGCAAATGAGAAAGTTAGGATTTCCCTAGGATTCAGGTAGTTGAAAGAGGATTTTGAGGAGAAGCTCATTGCTTAAGAAAAGTGTATGGCTAATTTTGGAGAAATTAGGTATTCAGGTTTGTGTTTGGGTTTTGGTTTTAGAGTTTCTAGTGGGAGAAGCAAGATTAGATATTGACCGAAGTTTCATAGTGAAGACTACATGTTTTTAACGGTTTAGTGCTTTTGAGCATGAGGTTTAACCATTTTGATGATCTCTTCTTCAATAGTGGGTTATGGTCTATAGTTGGTTTCTCTGATGAAAATGACATTCTACACTTTAGGCAATAGTAGTGGAAGCAATTCTGTGGTTTAGTTCTTCTTCTAATAAAAAAATAGATTTTCATCCTCTATTTCTCAATCTAAAGATTTTCCTCACCAAACCCTTGTGTCTTAGAGACACAACCATGACTATAAATAAGTGTTACATAATTTACTTTTCCATCTAATGATTCAAGCTTCGAAAAGTTCTTTATTTCCTTCCACTCTTTAGGTTTTCTACTTCAAACCCACATGCTAGATTCTATCAAAGCATATGAGAAATATGCGAATGAAGAATTTAGCCATTTTTTATAAGCTAATTCATGTCTTTGAAGGATTAATTGGATATATAATGATCATTTCATGCATTTTACTTGCTGCCATGTTGAGATTTGTTATTCTTTATTGCTTATATATCTGAAACTAAATCTAGTTGTTTGATTTTGATAAGCATATGCACAAAGAGAGAATAATAGGGAAGTTGGTGAATTGACATGGGTTAATTAAATTAGGTAAATCAGAGGTGGAGCACCACATTGGACATCTAACTATTATTTTGCTAAAAATGCATTGAATGTATTTGAAAGTAACCGATAATACAGTTAGAGTATTTTTAAATGGTGCTTTGAGACTGAAGTACCAACAAGTCCATTAGTTAATAGCCGGAGGTTTATAAATAAAATTAACTCCTACAAGGGAGGAAAGTTCAATTTAAGGTTGTAAATTAGCAAAGTAGTTTGTGAGTGGTCAATGTTTAGCTCGATAAAAAATTATTTGTGTTTGATTTATTTTATAAATGACTTGATTAATAGATTTTGTTATCCCAAATATGGCAATCAAAAGAGGGTGAAATGGTGGTTTTAAAAATTTTTGGTTTAAATCTAGCAAAATATACGCAAAAATTCTAAAAACAAATTGAAATAAGTAATAATAAAGAGATAAGGATTAAGAGAGCTCAATCAATTTATAGTGCTTTGAAGCATAAATGCCTCTCTTACATCTACTTCTCTAAAATCAAGCCGATTTAAGGTTCCACTAGTTAATGCATTACACACTTAGTAATGCAGGATTTCGCCCTTAACAATAAATTGTCCAGCGATTTCACCATTTTTCACTCTTAAGAATACAAGAATAATGTGATTAAAGTTTCAATAGACTTTAATACAAGGTAGATTAAGGATTACAATAAGTTACACTAGCTTTAAATGATGAACACTCAAAGAAATGAAGACTTTAAGCTGAGTGTTCTAAAATAGAGTACAAAGAATCAAAGATGAGAATTAAGGATTTTTCAGTAATACAATACTTGATTTTCACTTGGCAAGAGTTTTATTCTTTTAAATCTTCTAGTATATATAGAAGTAATAAGTATGACTATTTGGCTCTTAAAATAAGTAAAATAAGCTCTCTCCATATTTCCAATGGTTATAAAATCTTTTAGTTTTTTGTTTGGTGTGACAGGTCCAAGGTAGTGTCTTATAGCCACGGTAGTGATGCTTGCTTCTTTCTGGACAAATAATGGTAGTGGCTTGTAGACAAGGTAGTGTAATTTGCTACTGTTCATTTTTTTTTTTAACTACTTGAGCTATGGTAGTGGCTAAGATACACTATAGTGGTGTGAGACCTCGCCCGAGCACCGGCCCGATCCACAAGAGAGAACGAGATGTTCATTCGAGTTTAGACTTATGATGGAACCCTCTGGTTTGGATTGATTGATTTAGAAAATGATTTTAGGAGTCACCACCCTAATTTATTTTTAAATGGAAAAATTAAGGAAAAACCCAATTTGACTCCAATTTATTAATTTTTTACTTTAATTCGCCCATGGATAAAATCACTAGCATTGAACCAAGTTGAGCTTGAGGAGTAGGTTTTTGGTTTTAAATAATCAAAATTTGGCTCTTAAGTTTAATTTGATTTTGAACAATTGATTTCATGAATGATAAATATTATAAGATGATAATTGTAAATAAGATGCATAAATATGACATGAGTGTAACGAGAAAATTAAAATGAAATATCCACAAATTAAAAAGGGAAAAAAAGAGATTGATAGAGATTTTGATTTAGATTCCAAACGTGCCTAGGTACCCCATTGAATGGGGATCAAAACTCATGTAGTTCGTTCCATGATTAAATGGAGGGGTTTAGAAGTTGATCAGATTGATTTTAGTTTGGGTGTTTTGAGAGTAAGCGAAAAAGGCTGATACCTTTACTTTTGGTGGGCAGAGGGTTTTACCTGACTGAAGGTTCATTTTATCGAGATTGGGTGATTGAATGGATTGGAAGATTAATTAATTAATTAAAATGATTAACTAACTAATTAATATGATGAAAAAGATGGATGGATTGATTAATTAAAAAGATTAATTAATTAATTGGAGGAAGGTTGATTATTTGATTTTGGAAAAAGGAATGATTTTTGAAAAAAGAGTGATTAATTAATTAATTAAAAAGATTAATTAATTGAGTGATTAATTAGAAAAAGAGTTTTAGTTAATTAAAAAGATTAATTAACTTAGTTAGGGTGAGGTAATTTATTAATTAGAGAGTGATTGGAGAGAGAAGAAGGGAGGAATTTAGGGATAGTAATCTACTCAAATTCAAGGGGTGTAGAGAAATATGGAAATAGGGAACCTATATGTAGGCAAATGGGGTTAAGGGTAGTTTAGGTAGTGAAAATGTGAAAAGACAATGAGGGATAGGGCTAGAAAGAGCTGAAAATTAGACTAAAAGGGGTAAAAAGGTCATTTTCTACATAGAAGGGGGCCCACTAGCATCAGAAGCTGCGGCACCGCACCAGGCTTTTGTGACACGCCACATACAGGGCATGCGGCACTGCACAGTTCTAACGCGATGCTATATGCTTATCATACGGCATGCCATATGGTGCTAGCATTTTTTGGAGATTTCCTTGTTTTTTTTTTTTTTTTTTAGAGATTGGTTGGTATGGAGTTTAGGACCAAAAAGTTTTTATCAATGGCTATCGGTTCGGCCTTTACGTTGGATGCGAGAATGGTCTTGGTGAATTTCAATTAGGGCTATCGGCCCTAATGTTAGAGGACAAAGAAGGTTTGGCGAATTTCAATCAAGGCTATCTATCTAACCTTAATGTTAGAAGACAAAGAAGGTTTGGTGAATTTCAATCAAGGCTATCTATCCAGCCTTAATGTTAGAGATAAAAAAGTTCTAGAGTAAATCTCAATCAAGGCTATCTATCCAGCCTTAATGCTGAAGATAAAGATGATTTAGAGTAATCTCAATTAAGACTATCTGTCTGGGCTTAATGTTAAAGGTAAAGAAGATTTGGATAAATCTCAATCAAGGCCATCTGTTTGGCCTTAATGTTAGAGATAAAGAAGGCTTGGGGTAAATCTTAATCAAAGCTATCTGTCTAGCCTTAATGTTTGAGGTAAAGATGATTTGGGTAAATCTCAATCAATGCTATCTATTCGGCCTTAATATAAAGAAGATTTGGGTAAATCTCAATCAAAACTATCTGTTTGGCCTTAATGCTAAAGGTAAAGATGGTTTGGGTAAATCTCAATCAGGGCTATCTATTCGGCCTTAATGTTAGAGGTAAAGATGATTTGGGCAAATCATAATCAAGACTATCTATTTGGCCTTAATGCTAGAGGTAAAGATGATTTTGGATAAGATAATTTAGTGAGAAGAAAGCCTCAACCTATGGCGAGTCAGCTCGCGAGATTCTAAGGAAGAGCCTCAGCTTGTGGTGAGTTGGCTCGAAATATTCTAATAAGATTTTGGTAAATGGAGAGCCTCGGCCTATGGTAAGTCTGCTCAAGAGATTCTGAAAAGATCTCGATAAGAGGAGAGCCTCAGCCTATGGCGAGTCAGCTAGACAGATTCTAAAAATTTTTTGATAAAGAGAAGAGCCTCGGTCTATAGCAAGTCAGCTCCAGCGATTCTAACAGGATTTTGGTTGTGCTAAAGAAACTTGGGCTTTTGAATGTGAAAGGTTAAGCCTTTTCGGAAGGCTTAAAGGAACTTTGCTGGGAGCAAAGGGGCTCTAGAAGTCACACTTTATTGATTAGATTTGAAAAGGTATCATTTTGCCTCAAAGACACATTGGTCAGCTTTAGGAGGTGTCAGGCAGTGTTGAGGAAGTACTGGCAGCTTTAGGAGATGTCAGTGAGGCTATTGGCTCAGCTTATGCATGATGATGTATGATTGCAGATGATTACATAGGTGCTAGTGCACAAATGATGCATGCATGTTTCAAAATTTATAGACCTTTTATTTGACTTCTATGCCATGTATGATTTGTGATGATGTTTGTAACAAATAATTGCATGGATGCATGAGTGTGGATTCACACATTAATTACATGGATGCATGAGGGTAGATTCACACATTTGCTTTATGAATGCAATTTTTTTCATGTGACTTTTGTGTCCTATAGAGACACGCATTTATGGACTAAAAAACTTGATAGGGTTGACAAACTCAACTTAGGTTGGTATGGAATAGTTGCTATGGTGGTATTATGAGGAGATTGAGATTTTTTTGAGGGCTTGCTTTAGGTTTTAGAATATGATGGCCTGGGATTTCTGTTTGTGCTATTGAGAAGGAGCTGTGTCCATTCTTGAGGAGTTTGGCATTTCCAAGATTTTTCAAGAGTTTTTTAGACTTTTCTCAGAATGTCACAAGTCAGATGTGGGTGAGTGATGGTCAAGTGAATTTGACCATTGTGATTGAAAAGTTCCATGATTTCAGTGACCAGGGAGATATGAGGGGTGTAGAGGCTTAACATGAGGACCTTGATTTTCTATTT
Source organism: Reutealis trisperma (assembly GCA_947687605.1). NCBI lineage: Eukaryota > Viridiplantae > Streptophyta > Magnoliopsida > Malpighiales > Euphorbiaceae > Reutealis > Reutealis trisperma. The sequence continues at coordinate 823,919 of CANTUT010000022.1, forward strand.
AAGTGTTAGTTACAGGTTTATTGATTGGGGTGATGCCAAAGTGGCAGATAGAACAGAGACATTTTTTGGTTAAAGCTGTGCTAGCAAAGACACTGATGAGTCTCGATTGCTTTGTTCAAGATTTAGAAAGATGAATTGTCTTGCCAGTTATTCACCAAGTGAGAAAATCTTGTTTATTCTTACCCTTTCTATTAGAGGTGCTTTGTGGGTGTCTACTTTAGGTTTTGGGTTATCTTAGAAGTGTGACTAATGGATCATTTTTGAGCGATGGACCTTACTTTTCAATCTACACATGCTTTATTGATACTCATTTAGAGATCGGATAGGATGGTTGCTTGCAACTTGCCCATGGAGGACACATTTTTAGCACTGCCAATTGTAAAGGATTTGATCTTTCATGACTAGGGGTCATGGATGTTGAGTGGTTTGCCTGTTGGTCTTAGTTTGAATGCTTTCCACTAAGAGATAAAGGTCTTGAGGCATATTAGGTAGACTTAGGATGTGCCCCCAGTTTTTCTTTCTTGGAGTCAGTGCAGATCATAGCTCCCATTACTAAAGCTATTAAGGGGTGGCTAGTTGAGGAGTTATCATGCTATTTATTTTGAGATTTCACTTTGGACCTCATAGAGGTATGATAGCTAATTAACAAAGGTGGTTTGGCTATTTGAGAAAGAGTGCCGGGCTATCCTACTAAAAGGAATAAAGAGTGATGCAGCTAAGGAAAGAGAGACTGTAGGAGGAGCCACTAGTAGCAAGAAGACCGCAGCATAAACATAAGAGTCACTCGATCTTTGAAGGAGACTTGAGGATCTACTAGAAGTGTGACATCACAGGTTGCAAAAGTGACTCAAACTGCAGTGGTGGTAATAAAGGAGATTGTGACTGTGTTGAGAACAAGATGACACTACATTGGAGTTTCAGAGAAGGACTACTGTAGTTAAGGTAGAGAGGAGGACTACATCTTCTAAATTATAAAGAAGGATTTTTGGGAATAGTTTCAAAACTACTGGTACTCAAAAGAGGATTTTTGATACTACTATGGTGAACAGTTCTAATTCTGTTGGTACCTATACTGTTGCAGCAAAAGGACCTACAGAGATCTAGAGGAGGGGTATGCCCATTTAAGGAGATTATGGAAAACTTTGATTCTGATGAGGATAGGAGAGATGCGCATCTCAGGAGGTAGAGGAGGATTGACTAGACTATGACTTCAGGTATGATTTTTTGCTTTTTGCTCAAAATGACTGCAAGTTGACAAGACTACACAAAACAGGATAAGTTATATATGACATTGAAAGGCTATCCTTTTTATCATGATGATGGGCTTGCATTTTGCAAAACTTGTTCATTATTAAATGAGATATCTTTTATTTTTGCTCTAATTTTTGCATAAGTCACCTTTTCGAGTTTTCAGGTTAGCAAGCATTATTTTCTTCTTCTTTTTTTCTCTTCTTCTTTTTTTCTCTTTTTTCTTTTTTGTTCAAGCAAAATAATTAAGTGAATGATTTACTAGGAATAAAAAATTGAGAATACGATACAAACAAAATATTTTGTATGATGATTTGGACCACACCCGAGACAGGCTGCCTACGTATCCGTTATATCACTTTTTTGTCGATTATTTCTTTTAGGGAGACTCAGGTTCACGTAGTTCTTATTACATATGCATGAAAAATAGAACATGAAATGCAGATATCACCTTTGGATGATGTATCATTTCAGCTGATATGGGTTGCCAAGATGGGAGAATTCGCTTTTGTCCATGTCTGTGAAGATGGTGCCTCCGTTGGATAGGATCTTCTTGAGCTTACACTGTCCATCCCAATTTAGTTTGAACTTCCTCTTGGATCATAAATAAGGGCCAGAATTGGATTTCTTTCTTGCGAACCCTTGTCTCTCACCTTCTAGTTGAAGTGCTCGGCCAGTCTATATTGATAATATTGAGTTTTATACAGAGCATCAATTCTCTTTTCCTTAATGGCATCTAGCTGGTCATAATACCTTTTGGTCTATTCTATCTTCATTCTCCATGGCTTCTCTTTGACAAGCTTCTTGTGTATATAGGTAGGGATCTCATGAATTGCAAAGCTTAGATCGTCCCTATCTTGTCTTGTATAAAACAGTCCATGAGCTTTTTCACCGCTACCATGCAAATGCAATGTATGAGATTTTTTTTTTTTATGCCATAACTAGTTGATCCTTTTGCCTTTTTCATTTTTTTTTGGATTTTCTTTTTTTTTGTTCTTTTTTTTTTTTTTTTAAGATGTCCCATGTAAACATGAATTAGAAAAAAATTAAAGCAAATCAAAAAGTTCACTTTTATTACTAAAAAAAAGGTCCCATCATTAGTACATTAAAGGATAAGCTAAAAAGGAAAAATATAGACTTAAAAGGGGAAGACTTGACAGACTCAAATTCAAAGAAATACTTGATAAAAACAGACTCAAAAGACTCTAATGCAAACTATGACTCAAGTGATTTAGACAAGGACTCAAATGACTCAGACATTTACTTGAAGGACTTGGATAAGGGAAGAGCAGCAATGGCACTCTTCTCAAAATACCAGTTACCGAGTAAGGCTTGAGACGGTTAGGTGAGTTCGATGATGCTAGACTTTGGGTTTGGGAGTAATGATGTCTCTATTGTTAATGAAGTCTTGAATTTTATGCTTTAGAACCTTGCATGCATTAGTTTTGTGCCCCAGCTCTTGATGATAATCATAGTGCTCATTAGCATTATAACCCTTGGGCAAGGGGTTTGGAGGAGGTCGTGGTTTTAAGGGCTTAACCATATGCCCAGCTCAGAGAAAGTCCTCCTTATTTCCAAATTCATTGGCTAGTGATAAGACATAACATTTACCTCTCCCTCTTTGGGTGATGTTGGTGGTGTAGTTGTTGCTCGTATGATACCTCTAACTAGAGGATTCATCTTTGATTCATCTTAATTGAATCAAATCTTCAATCTTGCTGGCAGTTACAATTAGAGCTTTGAAGCTAAAAAGGTACTGTGTTTGCAAATGAGCCTGATATTAGGGAAGGAGGTTCTTGATGATGATGTCAATTTGCTCTACTTTAGATGGACGATTCACCATTTGAGCTGCTTTTATTCTCCACCTTATAAAGAATGCGGTGAAGGATTCTTTTGGCCCTTGTTTAGTGGTTTCCAAATCTTGATGGGTGACATCCACCTTAATGTTGTAGTGTTATTACTTGACAATTACATTATATATGACATCCCAAGTCTTCTTGTGATTCTATTCGAGCTCTCGTAACCACTTAATAGTAGCTCCAGTCAAGGACTGTTGGAATAACTGAGTAAGGAGCTCATTGTCCATACCAAAAGGTTTTATGGCACCCACATACATCTTGAGATGAGTTTTGAGACACATGGTGCCATTAAACTTGTCCATGATTAGCATTTTAAATTTTGGAGGAATCCATGCATTTGGGAAGAGAGCTAAGGAGTCGACATCTATCACATCTTCATGCTTTTTGATGTTCTTAAGTGTTCTCTCCATGGCCTCAATTTTCTCCATCAATTTCTTAGCTTCAGGAAAGCTAGAAAAATCTCCACTTCGAAAAGGATTCATAGTGGGAGAGGGAGTGGTTGCGTTCAAATCCACGGTAGGAAAGGTTGAAGCTTTAGGTGCTTTTCCTTTATTGGTGAGATTGATAATAGGGGAAGTAAGAGAGGGGGTATGGCTAGTCCCAACTTGGGTAGATGCAAGCTCAACATAAGCAGGAGGGGGAGTGACTGTGGCATTAGTCATTTCCTTGACCTCATTGATGATCGACTAGAGTTGGGAGTTAAGGGCATCAATAAAGGTGGTAGACTAGGCATCAAGAGCATTGGTGAAAGTTTCAGCTTGGGTTTTAAGAGCGATGGTGAGTATGGCTTAGAAAGTCTCCTCTTGTTTCTTGAGGAGGTTAGTGAAAAAGGTGCTTATTGCGTCTTGGTCAAAGGGGTTAGAGGTGTTGGCCATTGGTACCTTTAAAACAAAAAATAGAAAAATAGGTAAGAATATAAAATTGTGAAGAAAAAAAAGGAAAAGTGTATCAGGAAAAGGATTCCTTCTATGTGGTTGGTCACGGGGTTTACATGTTGACAAGGTGAGTGTGTGAGGTGTTTCGAGGTAATGGACCACCGGTTTGGGTCTTTGAAGTGTTTGAGGGTTGACCTTGTTAAGCTTCTCATATTATGTATACATGATCATGACGTGATGCGTGCTGAAAAAGGTTTTATGAACATGCAAGAGTATCGATTATTATGGTACATGGAACCTAAGGTCAAATGCTAGGGTGACTATATCCACAAGGGTGAAGGGTGGTTTGATTTAAGAGTCCCCGTCCCATTAGAGCATTGATATACCTAACTACATATGAGGCAAGGAGCCTCGCATGGATCCAACAGTACTGATTGCTCATTACAGCACCAAAATGATCTAGGATTCATCGCGAGGTGGAATGCTTTCACTATCTCCTAACGTACTCAAAGAGAGTCATTGAGCCAATGCTACTCACCATCCAAGAGTTTTCCTAAAGCTAAGGTTTAGGCAACGAGCCCTTTATTATGCAAAGTGATGCATGAAAGTCAAATTATGCTTAATGAGCCAAATGGAGATTATTTTGGAAAAATTTTCCTTAACCAAATAGTAATCCTCTTATTTTCCTTTTTTACTTTTAAAAAAGGTGGCAACCAGTCCCCAGTGAAGTCGCCAGCTATGAGGCCTCACCCGAGTAATGGCCTGGTTCGTAAAAGGGAACTAGGATGCTCATTTTGGTTTAGACTCACGATGGAACCCTCGAATTCAGATTGTTTGATTTTGAAAATGATTTTAGGAGTTGCCACCCTAGTTTATTTTTAAATAGGAAAATTAAGGAAAAACCCAATTTGGCTCTGATTTATTAATTTTATACTTTAATTTGCCCATGGATAAAATGACTAGTCTCGAACTAGGTTGAGCTCGGGGACTAGGTTTTTAGTTTTAAATAATTAAAATTTGGCTCTTAAATTTAATTTGATTTTGAAAAATTGATTTCATGAATGACAAATATTATAAGATGATAATTGTAAATAAGATGCATAAATATGACATGAGTGCAAAGAGAAAATTAAAATAAAATGTCCACAAATTAAAAAGGGAAAAAAGAGATTCATAGAGATTTAGATTTGAGGTTTGGATTTAGATTCCAAACGTGCCTACGTACTCCATTGAATGGGGATCAAAACCAATGTAGTTCGTTCCACAATTAAGTGGAAGGGTTTAGGAGTTGATCATATTGATTTTAGTTTGGATGTTTTGAGAGTGAGAGAAAAAGGCTGATACCTTTGCTTTTGGTGGGCAGAGGGTTTTACCGGACTGAAATTATATTTTATCGGAACCGGGTGATTGGATGGATTGGAAGAATAATTAATTAATTAAAATGATTAACTAACTAATTAATATGATGAAAAGGATGGATGGATTAATTAATTAAAAAGATTAATTAATTAATTTGGAGGAAGGATGAATTAAGGAAAATGATTAATTTGATTTTGGAAAAAGGAATAATTTTTGAAAAAAGAGTGGTTAATTAATTAATTAAAAAGATTAATTAATTAATTAATTAATTGAGTGATTAATTAAGAAAAGAGTTTTAGTTAATTAAAAAGATTAATTAACTTGATTAGGGTGAGATAATTAATTAATTAATAAGATTAATTAATTAATTAGAGAGTGATTAAAGGTTGAATAAGAGAGGAATTTGAAGATAGCAATCTACTCAAATTCAAGCGGTGTAGAGAAATGAGGAAATGGGTGGCCTATCTATAGGCAAATGGGGTTGAGAGTAGTTAAGATAGTGAAAATGTGAAAAGATAGCAAGGTGTAGGGCTAGAAAGGGCTAAAAATTGGATTGGAAGCGGTAAAAGGGTCATCTCCTACACAGAAAGGGGGCCCACTAGCATCAAAAGCTATAATGCCCTATGTGGCACTGTACCAGGCTTTTGCAGCATGCTGCACAGTTTTGACGCAGCATCGCACGCCTGCCATGTGGCATTGGCACATTTTTTGAGATTTATTTTACTTTATTTTTTTGAGATTGGTTGGTATAGAGTTTAGGAAATTTGGATATCTGGTGGCAATGTAAATGAAGCCTAAAAAATTTTCTTTCGGGGGTGCTACCCCCAATCCCCTGCCCACTAATTGTAACAGCTTTTGGTAGTAGGACCACCATAATAGCTCCATATAGTGTGCTAAACTTAGCAAGTGCTAAGGCTGTGTTTGGATGATGAGGGTGCAAAATTGAGGGTTCACAAATGGCTAGCTTGATACCTATTATCACATCCCAACTTCGAAGATATGACGATCCTAGAACACGAGGAGACAGAAGGTTACCCATGCCTATAGAACCCACACATGCACATATAAACACTACCTAGGATCATACCAAAATCTCATACATTAACTTAATTTGACCATTAATAAAAGGATACCTTAATTTGTGGAATAATACTTTAAAAAAATATACTTCAAATACAATCCATAAGAAAAGAATATTTAAGACTCCAAATAAATCATCAAAGGAAAGATGTTTCAAAATAAACTCCCAAACAAGAATTCCTAGTGCATCTAAAATTGACTCTTCATATCACAGTATAATAATAAAATTGGACAAGGAAATCCCCCAAGCAAAGAAGATTGCTTGAGCTATCACATTGCCTCCTCATAATGCTCACTTGAAACCATATAAGAAAAAGGGGTGAGATAGATGATCTCAATGAGTAAACAATATAGCTTAAACAATAACACATATCCCTTTAAAAAGGGATCATGGATCATGGTTCACGGTTCATAATTTGCAATTTAGCAAGGTTCACAAATATCAAACATATAACTTGTATCATAAGAGTGAAGGTTGCTGCCTTATTCACTCATGACTTAAATATAGAGTGAAGGTTGCTGCCTTGTCCACTCATAACATAAATGTAGAGTAAAGGTTGCTGCCTTGTCTATTCGTAATATAAATATACAGTGAAGGTTGCTGCCTTGTCTGCTTTTAACATAAATATAAAGTGAAGGCTACTACCTTGTCCGCTCATAACATAAATATAGAGTGAAGGTTATTGCCTTTTCCACTTATAACATAAAAGAGAGGTAACAACAGCACTGAAGAATAAAAACACATGTAAAATGGTGGCAATAGAAGTTTAGCTTATTCAACAAAAGATAAACAATAGTGTGGGTCTAGAAAGAAAGTAAGGTAAAGCAATAATCACAAAGGCTCGTTGCTTATCAATGAATGACCAATAATAGTTTTGGACCAATTGTTCTTTAGCAACCTAAGCTCAAAAAAGAAATCATATAATTATAATTTATGATAGAAAGGAACTCGGGTTTTAAGAATCTCAAAGGTTCACATATCATGAAAACTTGTACTTGTAATATGAACATAATGTTTACTCACCTTATGGTTCCTTAGCTCCTAATGCCTGTAGCCTTTGCACCTTTAATAATCCTCAAGCTCTAACATAACATTATAATTCAATACTTAGCATTTGGCTTAACGTCATGCTATCTTATCCCATAACTATCCCATGCACATATATCATTCACATATACTTGGAGTTGCACTTAGAAGTGAACTCATTACTTGCACATAACATGTTGACTTTTAAGTCTTGCATACTTTGCATTCTTAGGCTTACATGAAATCACATAATAACTCATACCAAGAATTTTCTAAAGCCCAACACAATAAATCATATTCTTAATATCAATTCAATTTAACTTCCAACATGACACACTTAATACTTTCTATATATATCAACTTAACAAGTAAACCATATAAGAGCCTTGCTTGTCTCCTTTGACCAAATCATACCATCAATCTTATATTCAATTTAAGGTCATTAATTCATAATTAATACATAATAAAACTTAATTTACATGACACTTAATCATGCACACATATTAGCCAAACATGTCAATTTGCGTTTGGAAACCCTTGGTATAGCCGAATCACTCTAGGTGTTTCCTAGAGATACTACTTGAACCAACATGCAATTAAATCATGTATCATTTATATATACATATTAAAAATCATAAATATATATCTTACAAAAATTATAGGCCTTGGGATCAAAATCCCAAGGTAGCCCGAATCCTCATAACCATGGAAAACCATAGATTTTCTTGCTTTTCACACTTTTCAATCATTATAGCAATATGTAAACGCAAGATTTAAACCAATATTTTTTATGTAAACATAACAAAAATAAGTTTAGAAATAAAAAATACACAAATTTCCCCTTTTGAAGAACTTATGCATGAAAATTCTAACTTTTAGGTTTTACGGTTCACCTTTGATGGATTTGCAAAGAAAGAGATACGTTTATGATTGGAAATCAGTTTTTCCTTCAAAAACACAACCTAAGCCAAATTTAATAAGAAAAAAAATAGTAAATATATGATCCCATATGGATTACTCATGATTAATCTCATAAAAATCGAATAGTAGCTTGAAAAAAGAGAAAAACTTACGAAGACGATTACAAAATCGCAAGGTTTGGAGGCACCTTGTGAATTTCAATTGAGAGAGAATTTTTGAGAGAATTTTCTAAAAGAAACTATTGAATAATAGAATGGAGGCTGCCATATGCTAGGATGCTTGAAATTTAGGTTAAACATTAGGGTTTTGGTGCAAAATTATAAGTTTGCCATTAATGAGCTAGGTTAGGAGTATTTTGGGGTGTTGAGCTTTTAATGAGTTAGGCCTTTGATCTAATTTATGAGCTGATTATAAATAATTAAAAATAAAATATTTTTCTTATTTTCTTTAAAATCCCCCCAAAATATTTAATTTAAAATATTTTAGAAATGCTCATAAAAATTATTTTATGTTTAAAAATCACTTTGTGCATGAAAATTCACTTTATATGCAATAAATCATTTTATGCATTTGCATTTCACATAAAATCACCTATTTCATATTCAAAATTCATATAATGCATATTAGAACTAGTCTAACATGCCACTTGCTCATAAACCACACAGCATATGAAATTTCATGAAAGCACACACTTTGTTATATTGTGAACCCTCATTTCAACACCTCTAAAATTAATTCTGAACTCACCAATACTGACTAAGATATTTTTAATGTAATCAGAAACATTTTTCTATCCTGACTGAACCTTTTGCACCAGATAATATTTTTTTAAAACTGACCGGATTCTCTCCCAAACTGACTGCCTAAATATTCTAAAATTAATTATGAACCTATCGACACAGACCGATTAATTTTCTGAGATCTACAACTCCCGAAAATTAAACCGGAAGTCCAAAAATATGGCCGAATGAAAAAGCAAAATTTCAATTAGCACGCCTATCGAGGCACCAACTGTGCTAGCTCTAGCTTAGCTGGCGCCGTCATCCCTTTAGGTAGCGCTCCACCTAATTAGCTGACGGTGCTGCCCATGTCAGCGCCGATGCCGCCAAAGTGGGCCCTACAACCCTCGCTTGCAGTTCTCAAAATACCCCCCAGCCCCTATGGTCTTTTCACATTTTCATTACCTAAATTACCCTCACCCCCATTTGCCTATAAATAGGCCCTCCCACTTCTCATTTCTACACACACCCAAGGTTGATATTGATAGCTATCTATCAACCTTCTTTCTTCTTCTCCCTCCATCTACTCTCCAATTAATTAATTAATTATTTTAATTAATTAATTTTCTCACCCAAATCAAGTTAATTAATCTTTTTAATTAACTAAAAACATTTTTTTAATCACTTACAAGTTAATTAGTTAATTAATCTTTTTAATTAATTAATTACCCTTTTTTAAAATTAAATCAAAAATCCCTTCTCAACTCATCCACTCTTTTAATTAATTAATTAATTTACTCATCTATCATTTTCTTTAAGCATTAATCAATTCATTTGCCCAGTCCAATAAAACTTAACTTTGGTCCGACAAAACACTTTTTTCATCTCATCCATTGAAATCCAAGGTATTTTCATCAAACTTATTGTCCAAACCAAAAATTATGTAAATCAATTTGTAAGCCCCTCCACTTGATTGTGGAACGAACTATGTGGGTTTTGATCCCTATTCGAATGGGGTATGTAGGCATGTTTGAAATTTAAGTCCAAACATCAAATCCAATTTTTCAAATTAAACTTATTTTCTCCATTTTTTCTTGAATTAGTTATCTTTTTGTGGTATTTATAAGGGAATATGTGGTCTTCCTAGAATTCCATAAGGGCTAGAGAAGGCATTCCATTTTCTATCAATGTAATTACCTTAATTAAGGAGTGATCGTGTGGTTCATCTAAATATCTAAAGATTAGAGGGAAAACTCTCCTTTATTTGTAAATGTTTATCACTTCATTAATCTTCATGCATCCATCTTATACCATATTCATACATTTTATTTACAATTATTAATGTCATTTATGAAACCCAATTTTCAAGTCAAATTAAACTTAAGAGCCAAATTTTGATTATTTAAAACCAAAAACCTAGTCCTCAAACTCAACCTGATTTGAAGGCTAGTGATTTTTATCCTTAGACAAATTAATTAAAAAAATTAATGAATTTGAGCTAATTTGGATTTTTTCCTTAATATTTTCCCAGCTAAATAAAATTAAGGTGACGACTCCTAAAAATTATTTTCAAAATCAACCAAATTCAAACCCAAGGGTTCCATCATGAGTCTAAACTCGAATGAGCATATAATACCCAAGGTTTCCATAGCTCATTAGAGTTATAATAAAACCATAGAGTATACATTTTTATGAACATAGTACCAATGATATAGTGATCGGATGAAGAAACCCTTTTGGTGCTAAGTGCATGATTGTGTATCTTTATGAAGTGTGAATGTTCATGTGCATTTTAATTAAATTAATTTTAGGTAATGTGTCTTAGTTTGAGTTTATTATGATATGGAAAGGTAGGATTTGAAATGGCAAGTGAAAGGGAAAGGCAAAAGTTACGAAAAAATTTTAAGTTCAGAAAACATGTTGGGATGGGCTTGTTAATGGGCCTTGGACTCAAGGCCCAAGCCCATAGATTGGCTGGCCCACCAAGGTCCAAAATTGGTGGGACTTAACTCAACTATGGTTAGAATAACTTAACTAAGGGTTAGGGTGAGGTTAGGTTAGGTTAGTCACCATTTGAATGATAGCCATCTTTGTTGACTTTTGTCAACTTTAACACCTAAGCTAATCCACTTTCCCATCACCTTGTCCACATGCATTTTGGTGATTATGAAAATCATCATTATGGTGCCAAGTCACCATACACCTAAGGGCAATCTTAACCATCCATCTTGATTAATCTTAACCATCCATCTTAGGCAAAAATATGACAATTGATCTTGTGAGATTAAATCACCACCATTGATTTCATTTACATATAAAGTGAAAATATATAAATTCCTCTCATTTGTAACCCAACATCAAAATCACATCCTCACCAAAAGCCAAAACCTCTCAACTTGTTCTTCAACATAGGACTAAATTTAAAGCATTTCAAGATAAGATATTATGTTTAAGTGTTTCTTTCCTTGTTTCTAACCTAAGAATGATAAGTTGTTAGCAATTATATACTTTTCTTTTGATTTCTATGGTTGATTTTGATAGAGAGATTCAAGAGAGGATTTAGGTTGCATGTTAGATGAGAGAATATGAAAATGGGTGAAATTTGGGGTTCAATAAGTAAGAGGTAACAAAGAAAGCATGAGAAGATCAAAGAGGAGTCGAGCAGACACTGGTGGCCCCACCATTGGGGTTCCAGTTGTTTGATAAGGGAAGTTTAGAAATTCATCTAGTAGCATCCCATGGGTGGAGACACGGCTGAGGTTTCACCCATGGGCAACTATGTTTTTTGCCATATTAGAATAATTGGTCCTAGTGTTCTTGACTTAATACTATATTATTTTATTAACTTTTTATGAATTTCCTCATTCATAATCCTATGATATAAGACATTAAAGAATGATATGTTTATATGAAATGGTTAGAGTTTGATTAGAAAGTTAAAGGAATAAAAATTGATGTATATTGTTTGGATGTGTTTGTGAAATCGAAAGGCAAAGGCATTGCTCAGGATACCGAGGAGCCTCATTATAATTTGCATTAAGTTTATCAAAGTAGGAGCTAAGGAGTAAGGAGGTGAGTACTTAATAATATTTTTCAACTTGAGGTTTAAATATAAGCATAAATGTTAATTCATTTCCAAATTGGAATGTATTGCAATTCTTTGGCAAGCATTACTTACCTTCTTGATTATTGACCCAAAGTGAATAAAACATTTCTTTATGGCACTTGGCCAAATGAGCCTATATTGTTTTGATCTCATAATGTGACCAATGATGAGAATCTAATTGTTATTGATATATTATCCATTGAATCATTTCATGGATAGAAAGGAAAAATGTTGTAATGATACCATGATAAGCAGAATACCCCTCTGATGTGGGGCAATACATCAGACATTGTGCACAATGGTAATGAACCCACGGATAGGGTAAAGAATATCTGAACCCTAGCTGGGAAGGGTTTAATGTCCCCAGTACGTATGGCCTGATCAGTTGTACGTGTGATGAGGTATATGGGAGTGAGCAAGGCGTATGCCACCACTCGATTGATTATAGGGGAAACACACCATTTCCAAGAAAGGAATTGTTCTGCTAAAGATATAATATTTGATAAATACATATGGGAAAATTATTTCATAAGAATGATTTATGATCCGCTTTACTTCATTGCTATAAAGAATTACCTTTGACCATACACCATTGTTTAACCTTTGATATTATTCTGTACTCACTGAGCTTTGTCTCACCCCATAGTTGTTGTTTATTTTTAGGATTAGCTAATATAGCAATAAGGTAAATTCCAAGTTCTACATCTCCACTTGGAAATTGCACTGCTATTTTGGTGTCATGTTGTATATACTATGTTATACTTTGAAAGTTTAACTCTAGAGCTCCATGGATTGTAAAGGTTTGTAATAATGATATAGTTTAGAATATTCATAGTATGTGTATGGGTTGGCACTATTTTATTTTAGTCTAAGCACTTGAGCCATATATGAATGGGTTATAACTAAATAAATGTTAACTTATAGATGAATGATATGGTAATCAATGATAACGAATGGTTGTCTTGGTTCCGATCTTGGGATAAGGTTAATGTGATTTTTCTTCAAAATTTAATAACTTATAAGAGGGTTCTATGGGTTTAGGTAATCTTAAGTCTCCCTATGCCCTAAGACAGTCATGGCTCAAAGATGGATCGTGACAGAGCGTCCCGCTTCCCTCTAGCGGCCATAGCCAGTGCTCGGGCGAGGCCTCACAGCTGGCGACTCCATTGGGGACTGGTTGCTACCTTTTTTAAAAAAATGAAAATAAGAGGATTACTATTTGATTAAGGAAAAAAAATTTTTTTTTTGGCTCATTAAGTATAATTTGGCTTTCATGCATCACTTTGCATAATAAAGGCTCCTTGCCTAAACCTTAGCTTTAGGAAAACTTTTGGATGGCAAGTAGCATTGGCTCGACAACTAACTTTAAGTATGCTAGGAAATAGCAAAAGCACTTTGCCCCGTAATAAATACCTTATCATTTTGGCAGTGTAACGAGCAATTAATACTGTTGAACCCACGCGAGGCTCCTTGCCTCACATGTGGTTAGGTATATCAATGCTCTAATGGGACAGGGACCCTTAAATCAAACTACCCTTCACCCTTATGCATATAGTTGCCTTAGCCTTTGACCTTAGGTTCCATGCACTATAATAATTGATACTTTTGCATCTTCATGAAACCTTTTCAGTATGCATCAGACCATGATCATACACACATAACATGAGAAACTCGACAAGGTTAAAACACCTCAAAAGAAACCTAAACCGGTGGTCCGTTACCCCAAAATACCTCACCTTATCAACATGTAAACCCAACAACCAATCCTGTGAAGGGAATCCTTTTTCCAACGCACCTTTGCATTTGTGCCTTTTTTCTTTCATAATTCTGTTTTCTTACTCGATTTTCTGTCTGTTTTTTGTTTCAAGGCACCAATGGCCAACACCTCCAACCCTTTTGACCAAGACATGATGGGTGCCTTTTTCACCAATCTCCTCAAGAAACAAGAGGAAACCTTTCAAAATGCACTCACCACTGCCCTTAAAACCCAAGCTGACACCTTTACAAATGCTCTCAATGCCCAGTCTGCCACTTTCATTAATGCTCTCAATTCCCAATGCCAATCAATCATTAATGAAGTAAGGGAAATGACCAATGCTCCCATCGCTCCTCCTCTTGCTTAACATACCTCCACCCAAATCGGGACTAGCCATGCCCCCACTTTCACTACCCCTGTTATTAATCTCACCGATAAGGGGAAAGCCCCCGAAATGCCCACCTCTCCTCCTTTGGATATGAATGCCATTGCTCCTACTCCTATTGCAAATCCTCAAGTTTGAGATACCATAAGAACACCAATTTCACCTCCAACACCACTTATTCTGCACCTCAAAAAGGATGATAGATTAATGTTGTTTCTTACCATCAACCTATAAGATTGGAAAGAATAAGTTTTTCTGAATTAGGAATGCCTTTAAGCATTATCTATGAAAAGGCCTTGGAGGCCCATCTTGTCAAACCTTAAGAGCCAAGACCAGTCCCAAATCCTTTGCCCAATAACTATAATGCTAAAACGGATGCTTGTAAGGCTCTGAGGCATTGAATCTAGGACCTAATAGATAGTAGGGATATCATTGCTCTAAGAGCTAAACCGAACATCACCACAAATCCTTTGCCTAATCACTAGGCAAATGTCAACTTTATTTCTTCTAATGAATAAGGATTTGATCCTCTGCCCCTCATCTACCCCACTTTGAGTTATTGTTACGTACTTGATCTAAATGACTTTGTCACCAAAGTCGAAGCAATTACTCAGAGTGGAAGAGTCCTCCCACCACCTCCATAACCCACAGATTCAAACTCAGTAAGTCATGCTATCCCTTATCTAGCTAAAAAATTAAAACCCTATAACAAACCAGAGGAGGACCTGTTTGGCCTACTATGGGTTACCCAAATCCAAAGGGATTAGTATAGGATGAGTAGGGTGTCGAAGTCTGGGGAACTTAGGAATTTTGTATTAATTGGATAGTTACTAGGATGGATAGGCAAAGATATTAAATAAGAGATTTAAAACTAACTATATGCTACTATACTAATATTGCAATTAAGGATGTTGATTAGATTGAATTACAAGTCAGAATAGATTTTAATAAGATGTGTTACATGCATGCAATGATTGAGAGTATGGTCTATAATTCCTAAAAACAACTCTCATTGTCAATTAGAAGTGTTTGATCTAGAGTCTATGAGCATTCTCATGTTATTATAGAGATAGAACAGAACCATAAACATTCATGCCAATACCCTTAGAGTGGATTTGCTTGTCTCCAAGTGCTTATCCTATTCTCTAAGTAATTTTAATTGTTTTACCATCAATTTATCCCAACTTTCGTTATGAATAATTTGACTATCATGTTATACATGGTGATCAAGCACATACAACATTAATTAAGTACACAATTAAAACTAAATCATGCAAGGCATATAAGAAATAGAATGATTAAAACCAATACTTTATTGCAATTCAAAGAAACCAAACTAGTGTATATTCATAGTGTAAATGATAAGGTTTAGACAAGAAGACAAGATGAACATCAAGGAACAAAGATAAAAAAAGACAAAGGAAAAGAAACTTTGATGATGTTTTCTTTAATCCTTGCCCCAAAAATTTACTTTGAAGAAGTGTCCTTGAATGCTTGCTTGAATGCCTTGGTGACTCTTCAATCTTGTTCTAACTTTTAAACACTTGAATTACACTCTCAATTACTAACTTAATATATGAATAATACTAACATCACATGTCTAAAATTCTATAAAACATTCTTATTTATAGGTTTCTAGGTGTCCTAAATCATGTCCATTGCAAAAAGGAGCCTTTTGTGAAGTGTTTTGATGAAAAGGCACCATAACTACTCGAGACAAGCTAGGATGAGTCAACACCATATGGTTTTAGCATGACTCGGCACCATAGGGCATGAGTCGGCACCATAACCTTCTATCACGACTCAGCACCTATGGGGCACGAGTCGGCATGGGCTTGTCTTGGCTAATCCTTGCAAAACTTCATCCTTTTCAAGCATAGAACCCTTGATCCTTTGAGAGTTACCTAGATTACCTAAAGAACACTTAAAAACAAGATTAAAAGCACCACTTTAAAGATAAAATTCATGCATTCAAACACAAAATCAACTATTAATTGATTATTTTAGGTATACATATTTGCATCATATCAAATTCCCCTATACTTAAGCCTTGCTTGCCCTCAAGCAAGAACAAAGAGGGAAGAGACAAAGAAATTACTTAGTTTCTCCAAGATAACTATGAAACAATCTTAATTAAACAATCTTCAAAATTTATTTAAGGAGTATATGGCCAATATATTGATGATATAGTTTTTAGTGCCCAACAATGGTAAAGGATGACAAGTCTTATAGCATAAATTTTGAGCTTTGTCTAATTATCTCATCCTTATTGGTAACAAAGTTGTTCAATTATTTAGTCAAGGACTTAATCATGCTTTTCTAGTGAAAATGTCCATGCATTAAGTCGAGAATTCAATAAATTCAAGTAGCCTTCTTTGGGATAAGAGAAAGCACATGCAAGAATGCAATAAGTCTCATGGAATTTTTAGACACATAGTTTACTTATTCTTCTCTTTTTTTTTCTTTTTTTATTGCAATTAAATAAGGTATATCTTTCAAATCGAACATGACTAAGGAGCAAACTTATTTGCGCACGACTTACTCAATATACATTTTTTAATAGGCATATCATACATATCTTTTGAATTGAATGCAACTAAGGAGTAAACTCATTTGCACACAACTTACTCAATATGCATTTTTTTTTATTAGCAAACAAATATAGTTCTTTTAGTATCGTCATCCATTATTGACTAATGTATAACTTATATTACGGCTATAGTTTCCTTTAGGCAACTTAAATCATGCAAATTCAAAGATTTAACTTATAACAATTTCGACAATTAAGCAAAATTAGAAAATTGACTAGATAATTAGAAATCTTTAGAAGCAGTAAGAGTGAGATAAAAAGACAAAATCTTAACAAATACTAAAAAAAAGACTTAAGAATTTTACCAATTGGGCATTTATCAAAAATGATCATCAAATTAGTTAGAAAATAGAATGAGAAAACCTAATCAAGATATAATAACAACGAGAAACTCAAGTAAAAGGACAAAAATTCTTGATGCAAATTGTAAAATACTAAACTAAACAAAACAACAAACATGAAAAATATATTAAGAATGTAGAAAATGAAAAATTAAAACAAAATAAAATATCAAAGCAAAAATAAATATAAAGCTTCAAACTTCATCATTTGATCCCTCCCTCATACTTGAAATTCACATTGTCCCCAATGTGAAGAAAAGTAAAAGTGATGGAGAAGGGAGGAAAAAACATACCTCATTGAGCATCGGGTGGTGGTGGTGAAGGAATGTCATACCCAGAGTAGCTAAAGAACTTATGCAATTTATAGTCCATACTATATTGCGTGTGCTCCATCCTTTGGTTCCTAGCCTCCAAGGTGGTAAGTTGACGTTGCATGCTCCTTTGGTTTGCCAAGATCTCTTCCAAAAGTTAGTGGTCACTAAGAGTGAAGCCACTTGCTTCTCCTTGAGTAGAGGATGATGGTGGTAATGCAAGTTGAACCGTTGATTGGGCTCTTGGTGGTGGTGGGTCTCTAGGTGGTGGAACATCATCATCGGAGTCTTCATGTTATAATTGGGTGACGTAACCCCTTCCAACAAGATCATGTGTAAGCTGCAACATGGTTAAAATCTACATCCACAACCTCGCTTCTTATAAAGGCTTGCTTTGTGAAATATGAGTATTTGACAACATAAGGAAAGTTTGAGCAATTAATATGAAACCCCTTAGGAATACTTGTAACAATATGACCATGTGTTAATGGATGCTCCTTACATGTAACACATATGTGGAGTTGATTAAAAATCCAATATGTCCAACACACTTGCTTTGATTTATGAACACACCACATCAAAAAGAGCTCTTGAATAGTTACTCTATTAGTTTCAATTTTACCAAAAATAACACATGCAATGACTTTATACAACATCCAAAATTTCAAATCCTTGATGGACATCACTTTCCCCTTTTTAGGTTCAAAAGGGGTTTCTATATCAGTTAAGAATGTCCAAAAGTCATTAACATTAAAATCATTAGTGATATCACAAACACCACTCCTTTTAAAACCAAAAACTTTTTGCATAAAATTGTAAGTTAATTGGTAAGGTTGGCCAAGCAATCTAAATTCTAGAATTTGAGAATTTGTAGCATTGATATCAAGTGTACTAAACAACTCATAAATAAGATTGCCATAGGAATGCTCTTGCATACTTACAAGCTTTTTCAAACCATAAGAAGTAAGAACTTGATTGAATACTTCCTCCATGCCAACATCACGAATTAAAGAGGGAGGAAAATACTTACAAGATACAATTTCTCTATGTTTGATTTTAGAGAACTTGGCTCCTTCTTCATGTGAGTGAATGGGGAAGGAGGACTCATACACTAATGCAAGGTCTTCCTCTTGTTGCTTTTCTTGAGGCCTTGAAGAAGTTGATCCCTTGGTCTTGCCCATACTTACTTGTAGTTAGAAAATGAAGAAGAAAAATAGAAAGATTCTGCAATTATGAGTGAATATAATGTAATGTGTGAATGATGAATGAAGAAGATGATGTTTAAATAGAAGAAAGAATTATTTAAATATTAGGATTTGTGTTTTCAAAATCTAAAAAGAAAGGGTAGGGGAGTGGTGTTGTAAGGGTTAGGGTTATATAGGTGTGTAAGAGTGTGATGTGAAAAGTCATATATTTTGGGAAGAGGTGTGATTCTTTTTGGAAAAGAAACAACTTTTCATTGATTTGTTTTGGGAAAAGAGTGTTGAATAAGTTAGTTTTTGACCAAAAATAAGAATAAAATAAATTACAATTGAATTAGGAATGAAAAGAAAAGAAAAATTGGTGTAAAAACTCAAAATTTTGAGTATTTCAAAATATGTTAATTGTACCGAGTCGGCACCATAGGGCACGACTCGGCACGAACTCAGTCTAAAAATTATATATATATATATATATATATATATATATATATATATATATATATATATATATATATATATATATATATATATATATATATATATATCATGGGTATGTATTATAAAATCAAAATAAACATCAAAACTTAAACATAATATTAAATAAACATGAAATTTAAAATAAATAAACATACTATGTAGTATATGAACATACTATTAAGTAGAGAGGGTTACCAACCTTAATTGTTCTAATGGTGCACCAGTAAAGTAAGGTTTAAGACGATGTCCATTTACCTTGAAAGATTTGCCTTTGTCATTAGCAATCTCAATAGTTCCATATGGATGGATTTTAATAATTTTAAAAGGTCTAGACCATTTTGATTTTAGTTTTCTAGGAAATAATCTTAACCTTGAATTATAGAGTAAAACAAGCTCACCTTCTTTGAAATCCTATTGAGAATGTTCTTATCAATAAGATATTAAATAAGAGATTTAAAACTAACTATATGCTACTATACTAATATTGCAATTAAGGATGTTGATTAGATTGAATTACAAGTCAGAATTGATTTTAATAAGATGTGTTACATGCATGCAATGATTGAGAGTATGATCTATAATTCCTAAAAGTAACTCTTGTTGTTAATTAGAAGTGTTTGATCTAGAGTCTATGAGCATTCTCATGTCATCATAGAGATAGAATAGAACCATAAATATTTATGCCAATACTATAATTCCCCTTAGAGTGGATTTGCTTGTCTCCAAATGCTTATCCTATTCTCTAAGTAATTTTAATTATTTTCCCATCAATTTATCCCAACTCTCATTGTGAATAATTTGACTATCATGTTATACATGGTGATGAAGCACATACAACATTAATTAAGCACACAATTAAAACTAAATCATGCAAAGCGTATAAGAAATAGAATGATTAAAACCAATACTTTATTGCAATTCAAAGAAACCAAATTAGAGTATATTCATAGTGTAAATGACAAGGTTTAGACAAGAAGACAAGATAAACATTAAGGAACAAAGATAAAAAAGACAAGGGAAAGGAAACTTTAATGATGTTTTCTTCAATCCTTGCTCCAGAAATTTACTTTGAAGAAGTGTCCTTGAATGCTTGCTTGAATGCCTTGGTGACTCTTCAATCTTGTTCTAACTTTTGAACACTTGAATTACGCTCTCAATTACTAACTTAATATATGAATAATACTAACATCACATATCTAAAATTCTATAAAACATTCTTATTTATAGGTTTCTAGGTGTCCCAAATCATGTCCATTGCAAAAAGGAGCCTTTTGTGAAGTGTTTTGATAAAAAGGCACCATAACTACTCGAGACAAGCTAGGATGAGTAGGCACCATGTGGTTTTGGCATGACTCAGCACCATAGGGCACGAGTCGGCACCATAACCTTCTGTCACAGCTCGACACCTATGGGGCACGAGTTGGCATGGGCTTGTCTTAGTTAATCCTTGCAAAACTTCTTCCTTTTCAAGCATAGAACCTTTGATCCCTTGAGAGTTACCTAGATTACTTAAAAAACACTTAAAAACAAGATTAAAAGCACCACTTTAAAGATAAAATTCATGCATTCAAACACAAAATCAACTATTAATTGATTATTTTAGGTATACATATTTGCATCATATTAGGACCCCATTCTCAAAAAATTAAAGAGAACCCAAGCAAACATGTCGATATGGAGCCTCATCCAGTCCTCTTACCCTCATCGCCAAGCTCTTTGCAAGGCTTTGAATCAATGTCAAGCTCCCATTGACATCTCATCGGAGACCCTTGTGGTGTCTTTAACTAACACTGCTAAATCCATAACCATTTCTTTCCGTGATCATGATATCCCTTATGGACAAGAAAGCCACAACCATGCTCTCTACATCACAGTGATGACTCGAGGAAAAACTATGCCTATAATGTTAGTAGATAATGGGTTTGCCATAAACATATATCCACTGAAGGTGGCCAGCTGCCTAGGATTAGAGGCTTCAGATTTTATTCCATCGAACCAAGTGGTAAGAGCATATGACAACACTAAGAGGAAAGTTTTGGGATTGGCAAACCATGACGTCACAGTTGGACCAGTGACGATGACATCCTGGCCTATTTCAATCTCCTACTTGGTAGACTATAGATTCACCAAGTGAAAGTAGTTCCTTCCTCCCTACACTAAAAGTTGAAGTTTCCCCATGGTACAAATATCATAACTATCCAAGCCGATGTACATAGGAAGAGTGACATTCCAAGATCTGTGCCAATCTGTGAAATCAAGCCCGAACCATCTGCCATTCCTCTGTCTGGCTTCTCATTTGATACCATCCAGTTCATTCAAGGGGAAAGTAAACAGTTTGTCCAGTTCGACTTTGATCCATATAGTAATGTGGTAGTAGCTAACATGATGAAGAAAATAGATTATTTTCCAGGTTTGGGACTTGGAAGAAACCAATAAGGGATAACCCAATTTCCCAATTATCCCACTGCCACTCCTCCTTTCGGTCTTGGCTATGTGCCCAAACTTGAAGATATTCCAGAATTGGAGGAAAAAGCCAGAATGAGACTTAAGGCTAAAAGGCAAGGTGAGACTTTTGATTGGCCTATACGCCCTTATTTCAAAACTCTTAATGGGTATTTTGTGAAAGAGGGAGAAGATTTCCCCTACTATGGTTTTCCTGAACCATGGTTCTATCCCATTTCTAAGAAACTGATCCCTAGTTTTGAAATTTTCTTTGATATCAGGCTCAACCTAGAGGAGTGCGAGCCAATCTATCAATTGGAGGAGGATTGGTCAACAAGCATAGAGCCCTCTCTTTTCAAGACCATCCACATGATCACTAACCACCAAGAACTTGATCCCACCAACCTCATTCAACCATCCTAAGCACCGCTGAATAACTGGTATTTCGAGAAGAACATTGATCCTGTTATGTCCCCATCCAAGTCTTCTAAGTCTGAGTTTGAGTCTGAGTGTGAGTCTGAGGAGACCTTTCAGTCTTTTTTGTCTGATTTTATAACCCGTCTCCCAAGCTTGTCCTTTCAAAATGATGTAACCCATGATGATGGGACCTTTGTTTTCAATAAAGTGAACAAATTTTCTGCTTACTTTCTTGACTGTCTATGCTCTACTTCATCTGACTCATCATTAAGAAAGAAATCTGAAAAAGAAAATAAAAAAGAAATAAAAAATGAAAAAGGCAAAAAACCAATCAATTATGGCATGGAGGAGAATCCTAAAATTATATACATTGCATCTGCATATTCTGATGCATAGGTATTAGTTGAAAAAATTCGTGAATTCAGGGACTGTTTTGCATGGGAGCCCAAGGACATGGTGGGGGTAGACCCGAGCATAGCATTTCACAATATCCTAACTTATGAGCACATGAAGCCTATAAAGCAGAAGTTGAGAAGAATGAAGACATAATGGTCTTTGAAGATCAAAGAGGAGGTTACCAAGTTGCTAGATAATGGGTTTATCAAACCCATCACTTACCCCTCATGGTTGGCCAATATAGTGCCTGTTCCCAAGAAGGATGGAAAGGTCTGGATGTGTGTTGATTATAGGGGCCTCAACAAAGCTTATCTAAAGGATGATTTCCCTTTGCCTCATATTGATTTACTTGTGGATCGCATGGCTAGTGCATCCATAGTCTCCTTGACCGACTCTATGCAGGCTACAACCAGATCTAAGTCTATGCTTTTGATAAGGAAAAGACATCCTTTGTGATAGAATAGGGCACCTATTGCTATTGGGTAATGCCTTTTGGTTTGAAGAATGCCGGGGCAACTTATCAAAGAATGGCCACTACTATATTTCATGACATGATGCACAAGGATATCGAGGTATATGTGGACAACATGGTCATAAAGTGTGAAACTCCTAAAGGCCATTTCAATGCTCTAGACCAATTCTTCACTAAGCTCAGGCAGTATAATCTCAAGCTAAACCTAGCTAGGTGCCTTTTCGGCACCTTTTCGAGTGTATTTCTAGGACACTTAGTCAGCCAAAGAGGTATAAAGGTAGATTTGGCAAAGTCAAAGGCAATTAAAGAAATGCTTCCCCCTAAAACTGAAAAGGAGATTAGAGATTTCCTAGGTCGCCTACAGTATGTCAGTCGCTTAGTTGCACAACTGGCAGATACTTATGGGCCAATCTTCAAACTATTAAGGAAAGGAGCCTCTAAACAATGGAACGAAGAATGCCAAAAAGCCTTTGACATAATCAAGGACTACCTCTTAAACCCGCCAATATTGCAACCTCCAAGGCTAGGTCAACCATTGTTGCTTTACTTATTAGTAACTTCACAAGCCATAGGTGCAATGCTTGCTCAAAATGCTCTAGATTCACACAGAGAGAATGCCATTTACTACTTCAATAAACGTATACTGGCTCATGAGCTTAAGTATAACCAATTGAGCAATTATGCTTACCCTTAGTATAGGTATGTCATAAACTCTAGCACTACCTATGCTTTTACATAACCCATGTGCCAGTTGACAAGAGCCCTTTGAAATTCCTTATAGAGAGGCCGGTTCTTGACAATAAGATGGCATGATGGATGGCAGTTCTTACAGCATTTGACCGAAAGTATGTCCTGAGAAAAGCAGTTAAAGGAAGCATAATCGTTGACCAGCTTGCTGCTACCCCTGTGGGGGATGAAATATTTGAGCCTGAGTTCCCAGATGAGGATATCTTGATCATAGATCCTGAAGTATGGAAGTTATTCTTCGACGGTGCCTCTAATAGTAAATGCTACGGAGCTGGTGTAGTTCTAGTTACCCCTAAAGGAGGTCATTTGCCTATGGCGATCAAGCTAATGTTCGAGGTAACCAATAATGAAGCAGAATATGAGGCATGCATAGCTGGTCTAGAGGTGGCCATTAACATGAGGATAGACTATTTGGAGCTCTATGGTGATTCTAACCTCATTGTTTCCTAAGCCCTTGGTAAGTGGAAAATTAGAGAAGAGCATTTGGTTCCTTACCATTAACGCTTGAGTGACTTAGCAGAGAATTTTCATGAACTCTTCTTTCACTACTTGCCGAGGGCAAAGAATCAATTTGCTGATGCTCTAGCCATGTTAGCCTCAATGATCAATATGAGCGATAATAAGATACATAGGCCTGTTGTTATAGAAGTAAAATGGCAACCTGGATATTATACCATGTGCATGAATCTCCAATTGGCTGACACTAAACCCTAGTTTTAGGACATCCTTAATTACATCCAGAATGGTACGTATCTAGAAGGAGCCTCAAAAACAGACTAGAGAACCCTAATGTAGCTATCTGCTGGTTTTATACCTAATGGTGATGTGTTATATAAGAGAGCCAGAGACAACGTCCACCTGCGATGTGTGACTGAAGAAGAAGCCCAATAAATTATGGAGGAGGTCCATGGCGAAGAGGAAGGCCCATACATGAATGGTGTAGCATTGGCACGAAAGATAGCAAATTTGGGCTACTTTTGGCTAACCATGAATGAGGACTATGAAAAGTATGTGCAGAAATGTCACAAATGTCAGATCTTTGCCAAGCTCCAACATCGGCCCCCTATTCCTCTAAATCCAATAACAACACCATAGTCTTTTGCTACTTGGGGCATCAATGTTATCGGGAGAATTTCTCCAAAGTCCTTCAGTGGACATGAGTACATTCTAGTGGCCATAGACTACTTTACAAAATGGATTGAAGCAGCGTCATATCAAGTCCTAAATGCAAAGAAGGTGACACACTTCATCCAAATCAAAATCCTTTATCGGTTTGGAACCCCCTTTGAAATAATCATGGATAATGGCTCCCACTTTCAAAAGGAGATAGTTTGCCTACTCCAGATGAAAAAGATTCAACATCACCGCTCCTCTCCCTATTGACAACAGACTAATGGCACAGTTGAGGCCGCCAATAAGACCATAAAGACTATTTTGTAGAAGGTTGTTAAAAAGTATAGAGGTTGGCATGAACAGCTACCTGCTGCTTTATGGGGATATAGAACTATCGTCCATACTCTAACAGGGCAACCCCATATACCTTGGTCTATGGAATAGAGGTTGTCCTTCCCATTAAGATGCAGATCCAATATACTAGGGTAATGAGGGAAAGCCAATTGAGTGAAGCAAACTAGATCAAAGGATATTGTAAGCAACTGAATGCTATTGATGAGAAGAGAATGGATGCCTTGTACAAAATCCAAGGCTACCAACAGAGGCTAGCCTGACACTTCAATAGAAGGGTAAAGGACAGGGGCTTAGAGGAAGGAAATTTGGTTCTGAAAGAGAATAGGGCCCTAGTCCATGACCTAAGGGGAAATTTTAGGTGAAACTAGGCCGGGCCATACGTACTAAAGAAGATTTTATCTGGTGGAGGTGCCATTCTTACGGATGTGGATGGAAATGAGTTCTTTAATCCCTGTAATTTGGATCAGCTAAAAAGATACTTTGTCTGAATCTGCATCATTTCTATCTATTTTTCTGTTCAAAGTAATGTAATAAGAACTACGTGGACCTAATTCTCCCTAAAAAATAACAAAAAAATGGTGATGACAATTGTAAGGGATATGTAGGCATCCTAACTCGGGTGTGGTCCAAAGCATAATATAAATGTACTAAATAAGATTTTGTCTAGCGGAGGTGCCATTCTTACGAATGTGGACGAAAATGAGTTCTCTAATCCCTACAATTTGGATCAGCTGAACAGATAATTTGTCTGAATCTGCATCATTTCTATCTATTTTTCTGTTCAAAGTAATGTAATTAGAACTACGTGGACCTAATTCTCCCTGAAAAATAACAAAAAATGGTGATGACAATTGTAAGGGATACTTAGGCATCCTAACTCGGGTACGGTCCAAAGCATAATATAAAAATACTTTCTTTGCATCACAATTTCATCTCCTTTGTGCCTAATGCATCATTTGGTTCTTTTGTCTAAAGAAAAAAAAATAATAATAAATAATAAACAAAGAAAAGAAAATGCTCGCTAAGTTGAAAACTCGCGAGGGCGGCTTAGGCAAAAATTAGAGCAAAAATAGAGGTATCTCATATAATGATGATCAAATTTTACAAGAGCATACAATCCATCATCACAAAAAGGATAGCCTTTATCTGTACCTATAGCTTGTCCTATGGTCATGTCAGCTTATAGCAGTGTACAAAAAAGAAACCTATAGCTCATGTCAGAACAACCACTAAAAAAATAGGCAGAAAACTACCTCTACCTAGTCAATCCTCCTCCTCCTCCTCCTAGGATGAACGTCTCCCTCAGAATAAGATCCCGCCACTATCTCCTCAATTATCACTCCTCTGATCCTGGTCTTTGAGTCCTCCTTTGTAATGTAGTAGCCAGAGTGCTCATAATACTAGAACTACTTTCAATAACTACTCTAGCTGGTCTATCCTATGTCTCAGTAACTCCAGAGTTGCTCCCTAAAGTCATGTCTAAAACTCTCATCTAGGGGCCAGTACCTCCTAAGCTACTAGCTACAGTCCTTCCATGTGTCAAATCAGAGTCCTCCTCTATACTCTAGCAATAGCAGTCCTCCTCTATGCACTCACTACTATGGTCCTCCTCCGTGTGACCAAAGTAGTGTCACCCTAACATTTACCGTAGTGATGGTCCTCCGAGTCACCTCTACCATAGTTTGAGTCACACTGCAGTCTATAGAGTTGGTCTCCCTGTAGGACCACCAGTCTCCCTCTCAGGTTGGGTCACCTCCCCTGTCCTAGTAGCAATCTCTGGTCATTAGTACCCATGGCAACTACCTTCTTTGTCTTGTCGCACTCAATCTCCTTGAGTAATGTAGCTCGGTGTTCTCTCTTGGCTGGCCAGATGGTCTCGATCAACCAACTGTGGTACCTCTCAGTAGTATTAAAACCAATCTCTGGCCTCACCGCATGAAAGCTCCTCATCTACCCTCCTCTGATGGCTTTGGCAATGGGGGCTATAATCCTCGCAGACTCTAAAAAAGGTACAACTGGGGGCATATTATGAGTATGACCCATTTGTCTCAAGACCCTCGTACCCTGATAGAATGATGTCTATGCCAAATCGAGCAGGCAAACCACTCGATACCCATGGCTCATCATCATTAAGGACCTGATCCCATACCATTGGCAGTGCCAGAGTATGTCCTCTGGGGCAAGCTCTAGGAGCCATCTGATCCACTCCTGGATTGACCTCGCCTTACTAAGATGGGCCGCATCTAATACTGAATGGCTGTATATGGACTCCTAGCTGGAGCAGTAACCACCCTCAAGTAGTCCATCAACCACACCTATAAAATAAACCAAAATAAAATTCAGATACGCATAAAATATCCACTCCTGAAAGGATAGAAGTTGACAAGTTTCTCTCTCTCACTTGAAGCACTACTAGAGATATAGTCCATCTCTCCAGTCCCAAACATAGCAGTCGAGACTAACAGTGTCTCTGCCAACACAGCCCCAATAATAAAGTGACCCTGCTCCATCTGTAGTACTAAACCCACTGCTCTGGCATCCCTCCAACCGACAAGCCTGGGAAATAGATATCCAACTGTTAAGCAAAAAACTAAAGCTCACATCCTAAGCCTTTGCATCCCCACATCATCTTGGTCACTAAAACTCCTTTATAATGGCAGTTAGATTCTACTGCCCCTCTACTACCATCCCACTAGCTATGTCTACTGGCAGAGCTAAAAACTCCTGAAAAACTCTATAGTGCCCAACTCTAAACTCAGGCACTTTTAGGGCTGCCTCCAGATCACTGCCGAGTATGGTATAAAACTCCTTAAATTTAGGGCATAGCTCCTTAATATGATGCAAATATGTATACCTAAACTAATCAATTAATAGTTGATTTTGTGTTTGAATGCAAGAATTTTATCTTTAAAATGGTGCTTTTAATCTTGTTTTTAAGTGTTCTTTAAGTAATCTAGGTAACTCTCAAAGGATCAAGGGTTCAATGCTTGAAAGGGAAGAAGTTTTGCAAGGATTAGCCAAGATGAGCCCGTGCTGACTCGTGCCCTATAGGTGCTGAGTCGTGACAAAAGGTTATGGTGCTAACTTGTGCCCTATGGTGCCGAGTCATGCCAGAACCACATGGTGCCGACTCATCCTAGCTTGTCTTAAGTAGTTATGGTGCCTTTTCATCAAAACACTTCACAAAAGGCTCCTTTTTGCAATGGACATGATTTGGGACACCTAGAAAACTATAAATAAAAATGTTTTATAGAATTTTAGACATGTGATATTAGTATTATTCATAGATTAAGTTAGTAATTGAGAGTGTAATTCAAGTGTTCAAAAGTTAGAACAAGATTGAAGAGTCACCAAGGCATTCAAGCAAGCATTCAAGGACACTCCTTCAAAATAAACTTCTAGAGCAAGGGTTGAAGAAAATATCATCAAAGTTTCCTTTCCCTTGTCTTTTTTATCTTTGTTCTTGATGTTCATCTTTTCTTCTTATCTAAACTTTGTCATTTACACTATGAATATACACTAGTTTGGTTTCTTTGAATTGCAATAAAGTATTGGTTTTAATCATTCTATTTCTTATATGCTTTGCATGATTTAGTTTTAATTGTGTGCTTAATTAATGTTGTATAAGCTTGATCACCATATATAACATGATAGTCAAATTATTCACAATGAGATTTGGGATAAATTGATGGAAAAACAATTAAAATTACTTGGAGAATAGGATAAGCACTTGGAGATAGCAAATCCACTCTAAGGGGAATTATAGTATTGGCATGAATATTTATGGTTCTATTTTATCTCTATGATGACATGAGAATGCTCATAGACTCTAGATCAAACACTTCTAATTGACAATGAGAGTTGCTTTTAGGAATTATCGACCATACTCTCAATCATTGCATGCATGTAACACATCTTATTAAAATCAATTCTGACTTGTAATTCAATCTAATCAACATCCTTAATCGCAATATTACTATAGTAGCATATAGTTAGTTTTAAATCTCTTATTTAATATGCTTGCCTATCCATCCTAGTAACTATCCAATTAATACAAAATTTCCAAGTTCCCTAGAGTTTAACACCGTACTCATCTTATACTAATCCCTTTGGATTTGGGTCACCTATAGTAGGCCTAACAAATTTTTGGCACCGTTGCTGGGGAATTTGTTGTAATTTTTATTAATTTAGGATAGTGAAAAGTTGTTTTAGGTTTCTGTTTATGTTTTATAATTTTTATTTTTGTTTTAATTTTAGTTGAGCATACGACAAAGTAGAAGCTCTAACGATCTTCTATTTGATCCTGAAATTGATCGAACTTTTCATGCTTTGCATAGGAATCAAAGATAAAGAGAAGAAGATCAACATAACTTAATGGCCGGAGAAAGACAAACGTTAGGCGACTTTGCCATGCCCGACATCACGGATTGTATGGGGGGGATAATGGCTCCTTCCATTGCAAACAACAACTTTGAAAGCAAACCTAGCATCATTCAAATGGTCCAAAATAATCAGTTTGGTGGTTTGCAAAGGGAGGATCCATATGTACACATTTGGACATTCTTGAACGTATGTGCAACATTTAAAATAAATGGAGTGTCGGATGATGCAATTCGATTGAGGCTCTTCCCATTTTTAGTCAAAGAGAAAGCTCAAATATGGTTAGCAAGTTTACCAAGTGAATCAATCACCACTTGGGATCAATTGAAGCAAGCATTCCTTCAAAAGTACTTCCCTCCACACAAGACTGTAAAATTCCGTAATGAGATCACCACCTTCAAGCAAAGTCCAAATGAAACAATTTATACTTCTTGGAAAAATTTAAGGAACTCCAAAGGCAATGCCCACATCATGGATTGCTCGATTGGATGATTCCTCAAATTTTTTATAACGGATTGACAAATGAGAATTGCAACATAGTCAATGCCGCATCTGGAGGTAAATGGATGGATAACACAGTAAGAGAGGTTGTCACTTTACTTGAAGAACTTGTATCCTAAGGATACATGGGAGATGAGACAACTATGGCAAAAGTAAAAGGGATCTTGGAACTTGACACTATTAACCTGCTAACAGCAAAAGTAGATGCACTCACCAAAATGGTAAGTAAAACTCAAATTAATTCTATTGAAAATACTGATGTTGTTTGTGAGCTATATGGAGGTCCTCATCCTTATTCCCAATGTAGTTCAAATGAGGAGGTAAATTATGTCCAAGGGGGGTATGACCAAAGAATGGGTATGAACTCAAACACATACAACCCTCAATGGAAGAACCATCCTGGTTTTTATTGGTCTAACCCATCCTCCCAATTGAACCCACCTATTAACCAAAATCTCAAACTAAATAACCCACCAGGTTTTCCTATGAAGCAACCCTATACTCCTACACCACCTAAATCTAATTTAGAGACCCTTCTAGAGCAGTTTGTAGGAACACAAATATCCATTAATAAATAAACTGAGGAGCAATTTAAACAACTTAATTCCAAAATTGATCAACTTGCTACTCACAATAGAATTTTAGAAACTCAAATTGCCCAACAAGCTTCTTCCTCTAACCCTAAACCTATAGGTAAGTTACCTAGTCAATCAGAATTTGTTCAAAGAGAGACATGCCAAGCAATTACTCTAAGAACTGGTAAGATGGTTGAAAATACTGCTAATGAGAATAAAAATGATATAGTCGTGATGAGGAAGTAAACTTAGAAAGTAACTAAGGGAGTGGGGTTAAAGGTAATAATAAAAATGAAAGTGCCATACCACCTAAGGTCAATGATCCTAAAATAGATCTTAAGACCTTGCCCTTTCCTCAAAGATTCATAAGAAGGAACCTAGATAAGCAATTTGGCAAATTCCTAAAGTATCTTAAAGATATTACTATTACCATTCCATTCTTAGATGCTATAAAGGATATGCTGGCTTGGGGTAAATTTTTGAAAGACATGGTCTCCCATAAAAGCAAACTAGAAGATTATGGTCTAGTATCTTTAGTAGAAGAGTCTAAGGCCATGTTTTCTAAATCCCCTCCGAAGCGAAAAGATTCTGGATGTTTCATGATTGGAGGAAAGTATTTTGATAAAGCTTTAAGTGATATTGGTGCTAGTGTCAGTTTAGTGCCTTATTCTATTTATTTAAGACTTAATTTAGGTGAACTTAAGCCTACTAACAAGTGTCTCTTGATGGCTAACAAGACTATTACCTATCCAATTGGCATTCTTAAGAATGTGCCAACAAAAGTAGGTAAATTTATAGTTCCTGCAGATTTTATTGTCCTAGACATGGAGGAAGACCTCGAAATCCCTATCTTGTTTGGAAGATCGTTCTTAGTAATGGTAGGTGCTATCATTGACATGAAGAAAGGTAAAATCACATTTGAGGTAAACAATGAATGGATGGAATTTGATGTTCTTAAGATGATGAAATCTTCACCTATGGAAGGAGTTAGTAGGATTGACTCTACAGACTTGATTGATGAATGTACAAATGAGGTCAAATATGAATGCATGAGTCAAGACCCTAGTCCCCCTTTCCAAGTCCAAGAAGAAGAGGAAAATCATTTAGAGACTATTTCACATTATCACTCCTTCCGACCTTCTAAATTTGAACCTCTGGAGAGAAATGATGACCCAAACCCTTCTTCAAAAGAAGAAGTAAGTTTTGAACTCAAGCCTTTGCCATTAAATTTAAAATATGCATTCGTTGATTCTGAATCTAAATTCCCTTTTATTGTGAATTCATCCTTGTCTTTAGAAAATATCAATCTTTTGTGCAATGTGTTGCTTAAACAAAGAAGTTCCATTAGTTACTCTTTGAATGACCTAAAAGGTATTGGCCCTAATATTTGCATGCATAGGATAATCTTAGAAGATAATGCTAAGCCTTCCATTGAAGGTCAAACGAGACATAATCCAACTCTCAAAGAAGTGGTAAGAAAAGAGGTCACAAAATTACTTGATAATGGCATCATATACTCAATTAGTGATAGTAAGTAGGTAAGTCCTGTTCAAGTTGTCCCTAAAAAGGGTGGCTTGACTGTTATTAGAATGAATCAAATGATTTAATCCCTACTAGGACTATCACTAGATGGTGTATGTGTATAGACTATAGAAAGTTGAATAAAGCAACTAAAAAAGATCATTTTCCACTACCATTTCTTGACCAAGTGTTAGAAAAATTAGCAAATTATTCTTATTTTTGTTATTCGGATGGTCTTAGTGGTTTTTATCAAATACCTATCTACCCCAAAGACCGATCAAAAACCACTTTTACATGTCCCTATAGAACTTTTGCATTTAGACGCATGACATTTGGTTTATGTAATGCACCAACAACATTTCAAAGATGTATGTTTTTTATCTTTAGTGACTTGATACATGATTGCGTTGAAGTTTTTATGAACGATTTTAGTGTTTATGGAACTGACTTTGAAAATTGTCTAGAAAATCTCTCTAAAGTTCTTGACAGGTGTAAGGAGCATGGACTAGTACTTAATTGGAAAAATGTGTCATTTTATGGCACAAGAAGAAATAGTACTAGGGCATATGGTATCCAAAAGGGGTATTAAAGTGGATAGAGCAAAGGTTGAAGTGATCATAAATTTGCCACAGCCCAAATGTGTTAAGGACATTCGAAGTTTCTTAGGACATGCCGAGTTTTATAGACGGTTTTTTTCCAAAATTGCTAAGCCATTGTGCAAATTGCTTACGAAAGAAGCTACCTTTGAGTTCGATGAGGCATGTCATGAAGCTTTTGAGACCCTAAAGAAAGCTCTTACATCCGCACTGATTCTACAGCCACCTAATTAGGAGCAACATTTTGAAATTATGTGCGATGCTAATCATTTCGCAGTTGGAGCAGTCCTTGGGCAAAGGAAGGAAGGTAAGCCTTATGTAATTTACTATGCAAGTAAGCTACTTGATGATGCCCAAATCAACTATACAACTATGGAGAAGGAACTACTAGTCATAGTTTATGCATTTGATAAATTTAGAGCATACTTAGTAGGTCAAAAGGTAATTGTATATTTTGACCATGCTGCTCTAAAGTACCTCTTAAGTAAAAAAGATGCTAAACCTAGGCTACTAAGGTGGATTCTTATGCTCCAAGAGTTTGATAGGGAAGTAAGGGATAAGAAAGGGAGTGAAAACCTTGTGGCAGACCATCTCTCTAGACTTGATCAAGAAGGTTTAAGGAAGCTTGATGATGGAGTACCAATACATGAGACCTTCCAAGGTGAACATTCGTTTAATGTTGTATCGTAAGAAATTCCATAGTATGCTGACATTGCTAACTTTCTTGTAAGTGTTATTCTTCCTTATGGTTTAGATTATAGGCAAAGAAAGAAATTTTTGCATGATGCTAAATTTTATTATTGGGAAGAACCTTTGCTTTATAAAAGATGTGCAAATGGGCTAATAAGGAGATGCATTCCTCAAGGTGAGATTCAAGATGTTTTGAAACATTATCATTCCTTAAATGTGGGTGGACACTTTGGTGCAACAAAAATGGCTTCTAAGGTATTACAATGTGGTTTTTGGTGGCCTACTTTATTCAAAGATGCTAGAGAATTTGTCCTTACATGTGATAGATGTCCAAGAATAGGTAATATATCTAGGAGAAACAAGATGCCTTTAAATGGCATTCTTGAGGTAGAACTTTTTGATGTATGGGGTATGGACTTTTTGGGTCCTTTCTCTAGTGCTTTAGGCTATAAATACATCTTAGTTATGGTAGACTATGTGTCCAAATGGGTTGAAGCAATACCTACTATTACTAATGATGCTAAGGTAGTCAAGAAAATACTTAAAAAAGTAATATTTCCTAGGTTTGGTACTCCAAGAGCTTTGATAAGTGATGGAGGTTCCCATTTCTATAATAATATCATAGAAAGTCTGCTAAAAAATATGGAGTTGATCATAAAATAGCTACTCCTTACCATCCACAAATAATTGGACAAGTTGAGGTAAGCAATAGGGAAATTAAGTGGATTCTAGAGAAGACTGTTTCTTCTTTTGGGAAAGATTGGGCATTAAAGCTAGATGATGCCTTATGGGCATATAGAACTGCTTTTAAAACTCCCATTGGCCTTACCCCATATCAATTAAACTATGGTAAATCTTGTCATTTGCCCGTTGAACTTGAACATAAAGCGTATTGGGCAACTAGGGCTTTGAACTTTGATATGGACAAAGTAGGTAAGAAAAGACTTTTGCAACTCAATGAACTAGAAGAACTAAGGTTAAATGCATACGAAAATGCAAAGTTATATAAAGATCATACTAAGTTGTGGCATGATAAGAACATTCTCAATAGGGATTTCCAAGAAGGTGAGCTTGTTTTACTCTATAATTCAAGGTTAAGACTATTTCCTGGAAAACTAAAATCAAAATGGTCCAGACCTTTTAAAATTATTAAAATCCATCCATATGGAACTATTGAGATTGCTAATCACAAAGGTGAATCTTTCAAAGTAAATGGCCATTGTGTTAAACCTTACTTTGCTGGTGCACCATTAGAACAATCAAGGTCAGTAATTCTCTCTACTTAATAGTATGTTCATCTACTACATAGTATATTTATTTATTTTAAAATTTTATGTTTGTTTATTTTAAATTTCATGTTTATTTAATATAATGTTTAAGTTTTGGTGTTTAATGTTAATTTTATTTTAATTTTATAATACATTACACATGATATATATATATATATATATATATATATATATATATATATATATATATATATATATATATATATATATATATATATATATATATATATATATATATATATATATATATATATATATATATATATATATATATATAAATTTAGACTGATTTTGTGTTGAGTCGTGCCCTATGGTGCCAACTCGGTACAATTGACAAATTTTGAAATACTCAATTTTGAGTTTCTACACCAATTTTTCTTTTCTTTTCATTCCTAATTCAATTATAATCTATTTTATTCTTATTTTTGGTCAACAACTAACTTATTCAACCCTCCTTTCCCAAAACAAATCAATGAAAAGTTGTTTCTTTTCCAAAAATAATCACACCTCTTCCCAAAATATATGACTTTTCACATCACACTCTTACACACCTATATAACCCTAACCCTTACAACACCACTCCCCTACCCTTTCTTTTCAGATTTTGAAAATACAAATCCTAATATTTAAATAATTCCTTCTTCTATTTAAACATCATCTTCTTCATTCATCATTCACACATTACACTATATTCACTCATAGTTGCAGAATTTTTCTATTTTTCTTCTTTATTTTCTAACTACAGGCAAGTATGGACAACACCAAAGGATTAACTTCTTCAAGGCCTTAAGAAGAGCAACAAGAGGAAGACCTTGCATTAATGTATGAGTCCTCCTTCCCCATTCACTCACATGAAGAAGGAGCCAAGTTCTCTAAAATCAAACGTAGAGAAATTGTATCTTGTAAGTATTTTCCTCCCTCTTTAATTCGTGATGTTGGCATGAAGGAAGTTTTCAATCAAGTTCTTACTTCTTATTGTTTGAAAAAGCTTGTAAGTATGCAAGAGCATTCCTATGGCAATCTTGTTTATGAGTTCTTTAGTACACTTGATATCAATGCTACAAATTCTCAAATTCTAGAATTTAGATTGCTTGGCCAACCTTACCAATTAACTTATAATTTTATGCAAAAAGTTTTTGGTTTTAAAAGGAGAGGTGTTTGTGATATCACTAATGATTTTAATGTTAATGACTTTTGGACATTCTGAATTGATATAGAAACCCCTTTTGAACCTAAAAAGGGGAAAGTGATGTTCATCAAGGATTTAAAATTCTAGATATTACATAAAATTGCATGTGTTATTTTTGGTAAAACTGAAACTAATAGAGTAACTGTTCAAGAGCTCTTTTTGATGTGGTGTGTTCATAAATCAAAGCAAGTGTGTTGGACATATTGGATTTTTAATCAACTCCTTATGTGTGTTACACATAAGGAGCATCCATTAACACATGGTCATATTGTTACAAGTATTACTAAGGGGTTTCATATTAATTGCTCAAACTTTCCTTATGTTGTCAAATACTCATATTTCACAAAGTAAGCCTTTGCAAGAGGAGAGGTTGTGGATGCGGATTTTAACCATATTGTAGCTTACACACGATCTTGT
The DNA here is from genome assembly GCA_947687605.1 of Reutealis trisperma. Classification (NCBI taxonomy): domain Eukaryota; kingdom Viridiplantae; phylum Streptophyta; class Magnoliopsida; order Malpighiales; family Euphorbiaceae; genus Reutealis; species Reutealis trisperma. The sequence continues at coordinate 860,274 of CANTUT010000022.1, forward strand.
TGGAAGGGGTTACATCACCTTATTTATAATTCAGATGAAGACTTTGATGATGATGTTCCACCACCTAGAGACCCACCACCACCAAGAGCCCAATCAACGGTTCAACTTGCATTACCACCATCATCCTCTACTCAAGGAGAAGCAAGTGGCTCCACTCTTAGTGACCACCAACTTTTGGAGGAGATCATGGCAAACCAAAGGAGCATGCAACGTCAACTTACCACCTTGGAGGCTAGGAACCAAAGGATGGAGCACACGCAATATAGTATGGACTATAAATTATGTAAGTTCTTTAGTTACTCTGGGTATGACATTCCTTCACCTCTATCGCCCGATGCTCAATGAGGTATGTTTTTCTTCCCTTCTCCATCATCTTTACTTTTCTTCACATTGGGGACAATGTGAATTTCAAGTATGGGGGAGGAATCGAATGATGAAGTTTGAAGCTTTCTATTTATTTTTTGTTTTGATGTTTTATTTTGTTTTAATTTTTCATTTTTAGCATTTTTAATATATTTTGCATGATTGTTGTTTTGTTTAGTTTAGTATTTTACAATTTGCATCAAGAATTTTTGTGCTTTTACTTGAGTTTCTCCATGTTATTATATCTTGATTAGGTTTTCTCATTCTATTTTTAACTAACTAATTTGATGATTGTTTTTTATAAATGCCCAATTAGTAAAATTCTTAAGTCTTTTTCTAGTATTTGTTAAGATTTTGTCTTTTTATCTCACTCTTATTGCTTCTAAAGATTTCTAATTATCTAATCAATTTTCTAATTTTACTTAAATTGTTGAAATTGATAAAAGCTAAGTCTTTGAATTTGCATGATTTAAGTTGCCTAAAGGAAACTATAGCCATAATACGAGTTATGCATTAGTCAACAATGGATGAGGATACTAAAAGAACTATATTTGTTTGCTAATAAAAAAATGCATATTGTGTAAGTTGTGTGCAAATGAGTTTGCTCCTTAGTTGCATTCAATTCGAAAGATATGTATGGTATGCCTATTAAATATGTATATTGAGTAAGTCGTGTGCGAATGAGTTTGCTCCTTAGTTGCGTTCAATTCGAATGATGTGCCTTATTTAATTGCAATAAGAAAAAAGAGAGAAGAATAAGCAAACTATGTGTCTAAAAATGCCATGAGACTTATTGCATTCTTGCGTGTGCTTTCTCTTGTCCCAAAGAAGGCTACTTCAATTTATTGAATTCTCGACTTAATGCATGGACATTTTCACTAGAAAAGCATGATTAGGTCCTTAACTAAATAATTGAACAACTTTGTTACCAATAATGATGAGATAATTAAATAAAGCTCAAAATTTATGCTATAAAACTTGTCATCCTTTACCATTGTTGGGCACTAAGAACTATATCATCAAATATTGGCCATATACTCCTTAAATAAATTTTGAAGATTGTTTAATCAAGATTGTTTCATAGTTATCTTAGAGAAACTAAGTAATTTCTTTGTCTCTTCCCTCTTAGTTCTTGCTTGAGGGCAAGTAAGGTTTAAGTATAGGGGAATTTGATATGATGCAAATATGTATACCTAAACTAATCAATTAATAGTTGATTTTGTGTTCGAATGCATGAATTTTATCTTTAAAGTGGTGCTTTTAATATTGTTTTTAAGTGTTCTTTAAGTAATCTAGGTAACTCTCAAAGGATCAAGGGTTCTATGCTTGAAAGGGAAGAAGTTTTACAAGGATTAGCCAAGACAAGCCTGTGCCAACTCGTGACCCATAGGTGCCGAGTCGTGACAGAAGGTTATGGTACTGAATCGTGCCCTATGGTGCTAAGTCATGCTAGAACCACATGGTGCTGACTCATCCTAACTTGTCTTGAGTAGTTATGGTGCCTTTTCATCAAAACACTTTACAAAAGGCTCCTTTTTGCAATGGACATGATTTGGGACACCTAGAAAACTATAAATAAGAATGTTTTATAGAATTTTAGACATGTGATATTAGTATTATTCATAGATTAAGTTAGTAATTGAGAGTGTAATTCAAGTGTTCAAAAGTTAGAACAAGATTGAAGAGTCACCAAGGCATTCAAGCAAGCATTCAAGGACACTTCTTCAAAGTAAATTTCTGGAGCAAGGATTGAAGAAAATATCATCAAAGTTTCCTTTCCCTTACCTTTTTTATCTTTGTTCCTTGATGTTCATCTTGTCTTCTTGTCTAAACTTTGTCATTTACACTATGAATATACACTAGTTTGGTTTCTTTGAATTGTAATAAAGTATTTGTTTTAATCATTCTATTTCTTGTATGCTTTGCATGATTTAGTTTTAATTGTGTGCTTAATTAATGTTGTATGTGCTTGATCACCATTTATAATATGATAGTCAAATTATTCACAATGAGAGTTGGGATAAATTGATGGAAAAACAATTAAAATTACTTAGAGAATAGGATAAGCACTTGGAGACAAGCAAATCCACTCTCAGGGAAATTATAGTATTGGTGTGAATATTTATGGTTATGTTCTATCTCTATGATGACATGAGAATGCTCATAGACTCTATATCAAACACTTCTAATTGACAACGAGAGTTACTTTTAGGAATTATAGACCATACTCTCAATCATTGTATACATGTAACACATCTTATTAAAATCAATTCTGACTTGTAATTCAATTTAACCAACATCCTTAATTGCAATATTAGTATAGTAGCATATAGTTAGTTTTAATCTCTTATTTAATATCCTTGCCTATCCATCCTAGTAACTATCCAATTAATACAAAATTTCCAAGTTCCCTAAAGTTCGACACCCTACTCATCCTATACTAATCCCTTTGGATTTAGGTCACCCATAGTAGGCCTAACACTCCTTCATACCCATACTGAACCGAAAGACTCGAGCCATCAGATCGCAAAACCGAGAACACGCTCTCAAAAAATCCCAGTCCACCCAAACCCCTCTCAATGCCACCACAACCAAAATCTCATACCTACCCAATTTTATCCTATCTACTTTGTCGAGTTTTCTTGTCCACATGTTCATGTAATGACTGAAATACGACTCCATGTGAAAAAGAACTAAAAAAAAGAAAGAAGAAAAAAATGATGAAAACCCAAGCAAAAGAATAGAAAGTTAACAAACGAACAGAGTTTCGACTCTCAAATGAAAAAATAGATGGATTTGCTTCAAGAGTTATGCCTTTATATAAGCCCCAAGAGTTCTACCTTTATATAAGCCCCAAGATGTCACATCAAGTTAGAAAAGGTCAAAAAGTTGCTCAGCAAATGGATCTGTCACTTGACATACCTATGGTGCCACTGACGTACTGGGCAACACCACCCATCTTTAAAGCGGCACGCTGCTAAACTCTTGGACGGCGCTGCCCAGACTAGAAGCAGTACCGCCATTAATTTTGGTGGCTTGTCACTATTTCAAGTCATTCTATCGATGCCTGAAATGCCATGGTTTGGTTCTTTGATCTCCGAAAAGTAAAAATTGCATAATTTTCTTCCCTCCTTGGGACAAAAAAGTGAAGTAAAGTTTTTTAGAACAACTTTCAACTGGGAATGATTAAGAGCAATGAGGAAAATGGAGCCGTAAATCAACATAAACTAGTCATAAGGACATGTATTTAAGTGTAAACTTGCATCCATGACATACATTCACCATCATCATTTGAAAACATGCATTCATAAGATAGGCCTATAAGATGAAATGAAAAGCATTAGATAAGCCGAGTCATGCATACACGACATAAGTACAACATGGAAGTATATGCATAGTCATAAATAAATACGGTACAATCATCTAAAAGAAAAGGCAAAATGAAGGTCTGTGTGAGCCTCCATATCAGCAGCCTCGTCATTGGTGCCGGTCTCCTCTCTTCCACCTTCGGCAGGTATCCTCATCATCCTATCCCCTAGATTATGACATATCAAGATGGGTAAGTAAGCCGCCCCATGGCTAACTCCATCCGCCAAGACATCTGGTAGGTATTCTGAGCAAACTCCCAAGGGATCTGCATAAAAAAGTGTTAGATATTTGGAATCTTTTTCAAAAAGGCACAAACATTATAGAAGTCCTACCCACGGATCCTTTTTGTATGTAGGGGAGTCAAGAGAACAGAAAAATACCTCGACACCAATGGGAACATCTTGCACTCTAAGGCCAACAATGTCAGGTATGGTCCACATCCTCGTAGTACCGTCCGCCTCGTAATAAGGAATCTAATCAGAGATGTGGTACTCTGTAGCCCAGGCCATTGGGTCTGAACTCTGGTTAGGGCCTACACCATGACCTATCCCTTGAGCATGGCCCTAAGAAGTACTGGCACTAGGAGCCTCAGAAATAGCCAGAGGGATACTCCCTCTCTTAGTGCCAAGAGTAATCAAAGAGCGCCCACATGGCATGACCTTGCACATCAGAAACTGCTGGCAGAAGTTGTCATAGGGAGAATCAGGGAGCTGAAAGCGGTATGCCTCCCTGCTAAAGAAGAGATCAGGGGAGCTCAGACGTCTAAGCCAAAGCGTATGTCCACTAGTGGAGGGCTGGGTATGCACAATGACCCCAATGTTTGAAAATTCACCCTCTCGCCTAGATAATACAAGCAAAAATAAGGAGATTGCAACAGCATCCTTCTACAGGAAAGGCCTTCTATAAGAGCTATGAAAGAGGCACACAACTTGCTCTCTTTGAAAGGCCTTGAAATCTATCGCAAGCAACCAATAACTATATCATCGAAAGTAATCGCAAAAGAGTGAAAAGGCAAGAAGGAATACCTCATCGTCCGTCAACTGGTCAAAGAAGGCTCTATATGTCAAGGCATCATGCTAGTGAGGGAGATCCTAGTTCAACTCCAGCCATCTTGTCCCTATTAGAAAGCCTTCTACTTACTGCTCAATCAGTCGAGGGGAGATGAATGGAAAGTACTTATAGGCCCACATCTACAACACAAAAGAGTCAAAAATAAAGAAAAAATGACATCGTGTGACAAAAGATATAGTCTGATGGGCATGATGCATTCCTCCCAAATTAGTGTTGTCCCACCAATGGATAGTACGCACCTGCGAGATAAGTCTACCATGTCCTAGTACATGGCACTCAGGACAACGCCTCCTCAATTATACTCAGCCCACTTATCTATTTGGACTAGGCTCTTCAGGATATTCAGATCCACCATATCCTTCATATTGTGAGTAAAAGTACAGCCTGTGATGATCAAAAGACACAAGAGAGCGAGAGCCTCCTCGAAAATAAGGTCTCTGAAGGATAGCCCCTCTAACTTCTTGTGCAAGAGTGTGCGCCTGACAGTGGTGCTCTCTAGGGGAGGGGTGAAACCAATCAAATTAGAAACTTCTCTTTTAGTGTACTCCTCTCACCAACCGTTGCACATGTCAAAAGGACGAGACTCGAAATGAATTCTCACCATTATGTAGAGGTCAAATGGAGTACAGGTCATCTCCCTGCAAGGCAGGTGAAAAGTATTGGTGGTGTCCCACCATCTCTCTGCCAAGGCCTTTGTCAGATTCATATTGACACAGTCAGGTGTCCTCAACTCCAAAAAATTGAGGAAGCTTGTCAGCTCCAGAAGATTCCTAACAGCACACCTGGTGGTAAGACACTTTATCACCATATTCAGATTGCGTCGCCCACCCTTATTCTAGATAGTATTTGTCTGTAATGAGTTCAAAAAAATGCACATAGTGTTAGATTAAAAAAAATTAGAGGGAGCAAGTGAAACACTGACTACCATGCTCCCATCATATGAAACATGGTCCTGAGGATCTTCAAGCAAGAAGGATGGATCGGAGTTCTCCTTTGGTGCCTTGTAAAGTCGACTCCAAAGTCCACCAGTAGAGGGCATAGTAGTACATCTGAATGAGGAAGCCATTGCTGCGAAATACTAAACCTGAAAAGCAAGAGAGAACAAGAAAAAAAAAAAAGGAATTTTCATTATTATTATTAAAAAAAGAAAAAAAGGAATTTTCATTATTATTATTATAATTAAAAAAAAGAAAAAAAAGGAATTTTCATTATTATTATTAAAAAAAAGAAAAAAAAGGAATTTTCATTATTATTACTATTATTAAAAAAAAAAAAAAAAAAGAAGAAGAGAAGAGGAAGAAGAAGAGGCTTACATTAGAGCTCACAAGAGAGGTGTGCTGTTGCCAAGAGTGAGAATGAGCTATTTATAGGAATTATGTTCATATAAGGACAAAATAGTGAATAGTAAAAAGTGCCCTGTAATTATTTAGTTGCACAAAATTAAATTTTCAGCCAGTATTAATTTAGAATTAGAATCCAAAAGTTTCTATGTGTTCGTGAGATTTTTATCTACCCATAGCCACCTCATTCTCCTATTTTCAGATAGAAAATGTAGCTTTGACATCAGAAGAACCAGAAAATTATAAATCTGAAAATTCACCAGTATTTCAAAGATGGTCAAATCGAGTCAAAATTCCTGAAAATCATCTCATTATAATCAGAATCATTTTCCGAACTCAGATCTATTGATAGCTCGGGTTCGCTCTCATCAAAACTGTCTAACTTATATACAGCTTTGACAAGGGGGCAACTGTGAACTCTTATTTCAATACCTCTAAAATTAATTCTAAACTCACCAATACTGACCAAGATATTTTTGACGTAATCAGATGTTTTTTCCTATCCTGACCGGACCTTTTGCACTAGATAATATTTTTCCAAAACTGACTGGTTTCTCTCCTAAATTGACTGTCTAAATATTCTAAAATTAATTTTGAACCTATCAATACTGACCGATTAATTTTCTGAACTCTATAACTCTTAAAAATTGATCCGAAAGTCTAAAAATCTGGCCAAATGAAAAAGCAGAATTTCAGTTAGCACACCTATCAAGGCACCTGTGATGCCAGCTCTGGCCTAGACGGTGCCATCGCCCCTTCAGGCGGCGCGCTGCCCAATTGGCTGATGGCGCCGCCCATATCAATGCCGGTGCAATCGGTGCTCCGACGACATTGGCCCCACAGCCCCCGCTTGCAGTTCCCAAAATACCCCTGCAGCCTTTTTTTAGCCCTTTCTAGCCCTACCCCTCATGGTCTTTTCACATTTTCACTACCTAAACTACCCTCACCCCCATTTGCCTATGAATAGGCCCTCCTACTTCTCATTTTACACACACCCAAGATTGATATTAATAGCTATGTATCAACCTTCTTTCTTTTTCTCCTTCCATCCACTCTCCAATTAATTAATCATTTTAATAATTAATTTTCTCACCCAAACCAAGTTAATTAATCTTTTTAATTAACTAAAAACCTTTTTTTAATCACTTACAAGTTAATTAATTAATTACTCTTTTTTTTTATTAAATCAAAATCTCTTTTTAAACTCATCCCTTATTTTAATTAATTAATTAATCTTTTCAATTAATTAATTACCCTTTTTTTAAATTAAATAAAAAATCCCTTCTCAACTCATCCACTATTTTATTTAATTAATTAATCATTTTAATTAATTAATTTACTCATCCATCATTTTCTTTAATCATTAATCAATTCATTTGCCCAGTCTGATAAAATAAAATTTCGGTCCGGTAAAACACTTTTTCCATCTCATCCATCAAAATCCAAGGTATTTTCATCAAACTTATTCTCCAAACCAAAAATTATTTCAATCAATTTGTAAACCCCTCCACTTAATCCTGGAATAAATTACGTGTGTTTTGATTCCTATTCGAACAGGGTACGTAGGCATGTTTGGAATTTAGTCCAAACTTCAAATCCAATTTTTCAAATTAAACTTATTTTCTCCATTTTTTTCTTGAATTAATTATCTTTTTATGGTATTTGTAAGGGAATATGTGGTCTTCCTAGAATCCCATAAGGGCTAGAGAAGGCATTCCATTTTCTATCAATGTAATTATCTTAATTAAGGAGTGATTGTGTGGTTCCCCTAAATCTTTAAAGATTAGAGGGAACACTCTCCTTTATTTGTGAATATTTATCGCTTTATTAATCTTCATGCGTCCATCTTATACCATATTCATGTATTTTATTTACAATTATTAATGTCATTCATGAAACCTAATTTTCAAGTCAAATTAAACTTAAGAGCCAAATTTTGATTATTTAAAACCAAAGACCTAGTCCCCAAGCTCAACCTAGTTCGAAGGCTAGTGATTTTTCTCTTTGAGCAAATTAATTAAAAAAAATTAATGAATTGGAGTTAATTTTGATTTTTTCCTTAATATTTTCCCAACTAAATAAAATTAAAGTGGCGACTCCTAAAAATCATTTTCAAAATCAACCAAATCCAAACCCAAGGGTTCCATCGTGAGTCTAAACCCAAATGAGCATCCTGGTTCCCTCTAGCGGACCGGGCCAATGCATGGGCGAGGCTTCACATATAGTAGTTGTAAATCAAGTAATTTTATCATGAAACTCCTAGGGTGGGTGTGGGTTGTTACATTCTCCCCCCTTTAAACATAATCTATCTTTGAATTTAGATACTTACTCATATGTCCTCGAAAAGCTGGGGATGCTTTTACCCTTGAGGTTGTGATGGTCTAGGTGGTGGAGGCACCGAGATCATATTTCCCAAATTCCCCTTTTGTGGGCAGTCTTTATAGAAGTGGTCCATTTGACCACATCTCAGACATGCACTAGAGACTTTCTAGTAAGCTTTAGGATTCTTCTTACTACACTGTCCATAAATGGGGAAACCCTACTTTGATTGACCATTACGTTGTCCAAGTGCTGAAGTTGTTGGCGAAGACTCTCTTCCTAGACCTCCTCCTCCTTCTTTATGCTAGCCTCCATGATCCTTACTCTTATGCTTGCTCTTCTGTTCACTTTTAGTACTCTCAGCTCTTTTGGCCTTATGCCTCTTCTCCACTATCTTAGCCTTATCTATTAGCTTGGCTAAGGTTAAGAACTCAATTGCTGCCAACAAGTTGAATAGAGGTGTAACCAATCCTCTTAAGAAACAGTTGATGCGACTAGCTTTAATAGGAACAATGTTAGCAGTGAACTTGTTGAGTCGATTAAACTCCTCAGCATACTCCGACATGGACATTCTAGGTTTTTGCCTCAACTATTCAAACTACACCACCCTATCATGCCTTTCAACATAATCATAAGGGATTTAGTATACCTTTATCATTGTTCACATTATATATATATATATATATATATATATATATATATATATATATATATATATATATATATATATATATATATATATATATATATAATGTGAACAATGATATATATATATATTCAATTTCACTAAACCATGCCAATAATTAATAGTTAATTATACTAGTAAATCTACTCCTAGTAAGACACATACACATGTTCACTTACACACTTTGAACATGTACTATCATTTTTTCATATACAAAGTTTATCCCTATCATCCCATTTCCATGTAACATATAGCTTAGTCACATTTATTAGTTATATCACATTATTATTCCTTTTTCCATCGTCATGATGCATATATCCTACATTAAACTAATGAGTTAAGCTTTTATGTGTAGCGCAGATTTAAACTTAATGATAGACTTCAAATGACAAGAAGGAATTCTTATGCTCTATGGTTTAACCTATAACCCATACTATTTATAAAGTCTATAGTATACTTAAACCTTTGCTCTAATACTAACTTTGTCACGACCCACTTATTGAGTTGTGACGGTCCTAGGGCATAGGGAGACATAAAGTCACCTTAACCCATAGAACCCCATTAACTTATAATCCTTTACTTTTTATCAAGTAGGACCTTATCCTAAAATCATAACCTAATTATCTTTCCTTGTTGTTCATTACTTGTTTATCATTTCCTTGTTAACTTATAATGCCATTTATAAGTACAACTCATAAAATTTTCAAAGTTGTATTTCATATCATTAACCAAATGTTCATAGCTTTATACACTATTGTAATAGGAATTACACTATAATTTACAACACATGAAAACCCAGTAACATTTTAGTACAAAACATTCGACAACCATGGAGCTCTAAAATAATGGTCCTTATAGTTAAGAATCACCACACTTGAAATTAGAAAAGCAACTTCCACATGGAAGAATATGGCTTAGAATTTACCTTGCTGACTCATTGACTTTGCCTAAAAAATATAAAGAACTAAAGAATGAGATAAAGCTCAGTGAGTACATAATAATACAATATATATATATATATATATATATATATATATATATATATATATATATATATATATATATATAGGGTTCAAGGACCATTTTCAAGAAGGGCTCTTTATGGTGATAGAATGATTTTAATTAATGTTGTCATTATGATTCATTTTCTCATTTGAAATGGAAATAATATCTTTAGCAAAAATAATATTTTCTTAGAAGTGGAATGCTTCCCACGCATATAAATTCAAGAGTGGCGGCCTAAGCATTGCTCACTCATATGTATCACATTACACAAGACTGATAAGGTCTTACAGTAAGGTGTTCTCCACTAACAAATGTTAGGTACTCCTGCCCTACCCATAGGCTTATACCAAGTGCACATGGTCTGATGTATTACCCCACATCAGAAGGGTATTTGAGCTTATCATTAGGCATTCAATAGAAGTTTCACAAGGAATTCATAATAAGGAACTCAACGGAAAATATACCAATTCAAGAATAATTCTCATTAATGATCATATTGTGAAATCAAAATGAAAGGGCTTGCAATGGCCAAATGCTATAAAGAATCATCCTATTCAATGGCTCAATACTCAATAGGCAATTCATGATCAATATGGAATTGGGGTGTTTAATGAAAATAATTTCATCAACAATGGTTCATGGAATATTGCACATGTCATATTATATTATTAAGTATTCACCTTGGACTCCTTTGCTCCTATTTATGTTTAACTTTTGATGCTAATGGTGCTCCTCGCACTCTTGGACATTGTCTTTGTCCATTCCTTTAGACTTTACACATTCGCATTTCAATTACAAATGTAACAACCCACATCTACCCTAGGAGTTCTAGTGACAAATTATTTGAATTTAGGCTTATTATGACAAATTATGTGACCATATGAAAATTCATGTGTGACGTGATTTATGAGTTTGGGACATGTTAAATTAATTTTAATATGCCTAATGTGAATTATTATTGTGAAATAAATGATTTGAATAAAATGCATTAGCATGAAATAATTTATTTTTCGTAAAATGAATTTTTATGTAAAAAGGCGATTTTAAGCATAAAATAATTTTATAAGTATTTTTAAAATATCTTTAAATAAATGTTTTGGGGGAAATTTTAATGAAAATAATAAGAAAAATATTTTATTTTTAATTACCTATAATCAGCCCTAAATTAATTAAAAAGCCCAAATACCCAAAAGCCCACTACATTAAAACACTCGTAACCTAGCTCATTAAGGGCAAACTTGGAAATTGCACCCCAAACCCTAATATATAATGAAAATTTTGGCTAGCACTCTCCTTCCAGTAGCCATCACTCCATTTTTCTATATCTTGGTAGAAAAATTCTCTCAAAATATTTCTCTCTACTGAAATTCATAAAAAAAAACCTTCAAACTTGCGATTTCGCGACCATTTTGTAAGTTTTTCTTTTCCTTTCAATTTGCTATTTGCTTTTTATGAAACTAATCTTGGAAAAATTATTTTAAACTAAATATTTACTGATAAAGTTTGGGATAGGTTTTTTCTTGAGAGAAAAATCAATTTTTCCACTGAAAGCACCAACCACTCTATGTGATTTGTCCAAAGGTGAATCCTGTAACCAAAATTGAAATTTTTATGCATAGACCATGTCAGGGGGGGCAATTCCTGCATGAATGATTTCTAAACTAATTTTTGATGTGTTTTAATGAAAAATACTGGATTAAATTATATTTCTGCTTATTTCTGCGATGACCGAAAAGTTTCAAAAAACAAAAGGATTCAAGATTTTTGTGTTAGAACTTAGAAGTTGGAAAATTTTATTGTTAAATTGATATATGGCTGCCAATTTGTGTGAGGAAGTACTCTAATGTGATATTTGTTTTGCTTTGATGAAAAATAATGGTTTGAATCATGTGTCTATATATTGCTATAGTGAACAAAAAGTGCGGAAAACGCGAAAACTCATGATTTTTCACCTAAGCCTTAAAACTTGGAATTGTTTTGTATAAATACTATCTATGGCTGCCAAATCATGTATGAAATGTGTTCTAAACTGATATTTGCTATGATTGAATTAAAATTTAAGTTCAAACAACCTTTTTACGTATCTCTAAAAAGATCGAAAAATACCAAAAATAAGAAAACTCATGGTTTTGTACCCTGTAACCCAAAAGTTGAATTTTTATGTATGAACAACACCAAAGTGTGGCCAATTCACATGAATTAATATTTTAAAAAGATTTTTGTTGTGTTTACATGAAAAATCTTGGTTCAAACCATATTTTTACATATTTCTGAAATAGACGGAAAGTGCGAAAAGAAAGAAAATTTAATTTTTCCTTGGGTGATACATTCGGCCTACATAAATATTTTTGTCCCAATGTTTATAATTTTTATGTGATGTGTTTCGATGATTATTGACATGTATTTATATATAAGAAATGATAAAATTTCATGTTAGTTGAAGGTATGACCTTAGATAAGCTTAAAGGCATTTTGGTATACTTAAGGTATACTTAAGGTATCTTAACCTTATATTGTGATTAGAATGCAAATGTGATTGAGAAATATGGAACTAGATGTTATGATAACTTGATAATAAATACATGGTTTTGAGTTGATGAAGTGACAATTGTATAAAAAGGATCATAAGAGTTAAGCATGACACTTGAAAGGTTAATTGTTAAGTGACATGTATAGAAGTGTAAAGTGTATTAAGATGATTGTAAAAGTGAATGGATATTGAGGAAATAATATTATGATGACCTTAAAAAGGTATTGACATGATAGTGATGTGTTTTCATGTGAGCCTATAAGGCCTAAGTATGCAAGACTTTTAAAGTCAATGTGTTATGTGCAAGTGACGAGTACACCTATATGTGAACTCTAAGTGTATGTGTATGCTATATGTGCACGAGATAGTTATGGGATAGGAGCATCATGAGTAAATAAATACTAAGTATTAAATTAAATATTATGTTAGAGTTTGAGGAGCTTTAGAAGTCCAAGGGCTACATGAATTAGGAGCAAAGGAACCACAAGGTGAGTAAACGCCATGTTCATGTTATAAGTGTGAACAACATTATGTTGTGTTATAAGAATGTGATATATTATTATGTAAGCCTTTGCAATCTTTGAAACCCAAGTTTCTTTTATCCAAAAATTTAATCAAGTGATTTCTTTGTAAAACTTGGGTTGCCAAAGGACATTTGGTCCAAAACTATTTTGTTTATCTAATGAGAATTTCTTGTGATTATCACCCTACCTTATATTCTGTTTGGAACTACACTATTCTTATATCTTTTGTTCAAAATAATAAACTGCTATTTCTATTAGGATACATGTTATTGATGGCTTAAATGTTATTGTTATATATGATTACCATTAGCTCTTGTTATGTTATCTTTAACCTTTTTTTATGCAGAAATCCTCGTACCGATGTGAGTAATCATCGGCAATGTGCTCCTCGTACCAATGCGAGTAATCATCGGCTATGCACTCCTCATACTGATGTGAGTAATCATCGACTATGTGCTTCTCATACCGATACGAGTAATCATCGGCTATATGTTACTCATGCCAATATGAGTAATCATCGGCTATGTGATCCTCGTACTGATGCGGGTAATTATCGGCTATGTGTTCGAGTGATTATGGCAATAGCCTTCACTTTATGTGTTATGTGTTCAAGTGATTATGGCAATAGCCTTCACTTTAGGTGTTCGAGTGATTATGGCTGTAGCCTTCACTCTATGTGTTATAAATGTGATTTCTGTAAACCTTTCAAAATTGCAAACTATGAATAATGAATTATAAGTTATGAGCTATGAGCCCTTTCTAAGTGATATGTATTATTGTACAATCCCTATTGTTTTCTCATTGAGATCATCTATCTCACCCTTTTTCCTTGTGTGGTTTCCAGGTGAGCATTATGAGGAGGCAAGGTGATGGCTCAAGCATCCTACTTCGCTTAGTGAATTCCTTGTCCAAGAAAATTAGTTTAATATGTCATGAAGAGTTATCCTTAGATGCTCCAAGAATATTTATTTTTGGATGTTTATTTTGAAATGTTATCCGTCGAGGTTTTAATTGAATTCTAAATATTATTTCCTTATGGATTATGTTTAAAGTATATTTTAATTAAGCTTCCGCAACTTAAGGTTTTCAAAAAAAATAAAAAAAAGGGTTTTTTAAAGTTAATGTAAGAGGTTTTTGGTACAATCCTAGGCAGTATTTGTATAAGTGAGTTCTACGGACATGGGTGACCTTATGTCTGCCTATGTTCTAGGACCATCATGTCTCCAAAGTTGGGATGTGACAACAAATCAATCACTTTCTTGTTAGGACATTAGTTTAAATTTAGCTTAATTTGTTAATACTTTCACTTTGCTCATTGTAATGCTAACTTATTACTTTTAAGGTCAAGACACACTATGCATTTACTTGTTACTAATTTTAATGCTCTCTTTTACTTGTTTTTCCAATGGCCAAATATATTCACTTAAGGAAAGATAATTCCTTCCCTTCCAATTTTACATTTCAACTTTCATCATAGACAAGTTGGATCAATTTAAACAATTTTCAATATTCAAGGGGACTAATTTCACTTTCACCTTCAAATTTCATAAATGAACTGTAACAATCCACACTTACTCTAAGAGTTTCGTGATTGATTTCTTGAATTTAGAGCTATTATGTCAAAATATGTGCTTCTATGGAAATTCATGTGTGGTATGATTGATGAGTAAGTGGCATGTTAGATTAGTTCTAATATGCATAATATAAATTATTATGGTGAAATAAGTGATTTAGATAAAGTGCAAGAGCATAAAATAATTTATTACATATAAAATGAATTTTCATGCAAAAAGCGATTTTTAAGCATAAAATAATTTTTTATAAGTATTTTTAAAATATTTTTACATAAATGTTTTGCAAGGGAATTCTAATGAAAATAATAAGAAAAATATTTTATTTTTAATTACCTATAATCAACCCATAATTTAAATAAAAGATCCAATTCCCCAAAGCCCACTACACCAAAACACTCCTCACTTAGCTCATTAAGAGTAAACTTGGAAATTGCCCAAAACCATACATATATAATAAAAAATTTGGCCAACCCTAGTCCTAGTAGTCATCATTCTATTTTCTATCATATTTCTAGTAGAATTTTCTCTCAAAATTATTTTCTCAACCGAAATTCACAAGGTGTTTTCAAACCTTACAATTTCGCGATCGTTTTCGTAAGTTTTTGTCTCCTTTTAAACTACTATTAGATTTCTATGAAACTAATCATGATAAAATTACTGTGGGCTATTTATTTACTAATTTTCTACTGATTAAATTAAGCCTAGGTGAATTCTTGAAAGAGAAATCAATTTTTCCACCGAAAACACAACCCTCTTTATGCGATTTTGCCAAAGGTGAACCCTAAAACTCAAAATTTGAAATTTCATGCATGAACACAAGGGGGGCTACTAATTCTTGCATTATTGTGTTTTAAATTGATTTTTGTTGTGTTTAGATGAAAATATTATTTTAAATCATATTTTTGTATATTACTGTAATGATCAGAAAATACCAAAAAGCAAGAGAACTCATTATTTTCACCCCTACAAGCTAAAATTGAAATTTTCATGCATATGGATTACCATGGGCTGCCAATTTGTGCATGTTTGGATTCTAAACTGATTTTCGTTATGTTTTGATGAAGAATAATGGTTTAAATCATGTGTTTACATATTAGTATAATGACCGAAAAGTATTAAAAATAAGAAAGATTCATGGTTTTCATCCTAAAACTAAAAGTTGGATAATATTCACTCATGTGTAAATATATAGGTGCTAATTTGTGCATTAAAGTATTCTAAGTTGATTTTTGTTATGACCACATGAAAAATCTTGATTTAAGCCATGTTTTTCCATATTACTATAATGAACAGAAAGTAAGAAAAGTAAGAAAATTCATGTTTTTGTTTGTTAGATACATTCGACTTACATTGGGAATTTAATCCCAATGTCTATAATTTTTATGTGATATATTTTAATAATTTTTAACATGTATACATGAATGATAAATGATTTGATTGCATGTTGATTGAAGGAATAACTTTAGATAATTCTAGAGATAATAGGGTATACCTAGGGTTTCGTAACCCTATTTCTATGATGTGATTAACATGTTTATGTGGTTAAGTGATATAGGAAATAAGTTTTATGATGGCTTAATAATGAGTTAATGATCTTAAATGGATGATAAGATTGGTTGTGTGAATTGATCATAAGAGATAAGTATGACATTGAAAGGTTACTTGTTAAAGTTGACATAAATGGAAAGTGTAAGTGTACTAAGTTAAATGTTAAATGAAATTGATACTGAGATCATTATATATTGTGTTTGACTTTAGAAAAGTCATAATATGGGTTATAACATGATTTCATGTGGGCTTATAAAGGCAAAGTATTGATGTGCATTTTGCGACACTAGGAGTTTTACATTTATAATAGCTCGACAACTAATTCTATCCTGGCTCTAAGCAAGTGCACTTATCATTTAGGTAGTATAGCAGTAACGAGGTCGATCCCCAAAGACTTCAACACAAGTACTAGTTCAAACTTAAACTATTGTCTAGTTAAACCAACTTCAAGATTAATTAAACTAAAATATTTAAAACTAATCTATGATTGTAATAAAGGATAGATGACAGAAAATCAATAGTCAAGTTCATCTAGATATTAAATTCCCTTAGCCTCTCATGCATGTCAAGAACAATGGTATGAATCATTCAAACAATGAATTGAATTGGAATCTTACTAAATTAGACATAAACCTTTCTCAAGTGATTAAATCCCTAACTTTTTAAGTATTATAGGGGAATCTCTTCTCAACCTATAATCAAATAAGAGCAGTATTAAATTCAAGAGATTAACATCCAAAGAAGTCTTGTAGGTCTATCTCTAGCACCCTAATCAACCCTCAATTCCCATGAGTGATCTATCTATATCAGGATATCTCTACTCATCCAATATAGAAACAATATCTAATCAACAAACTGGTAATTGTTAATCAGAATAAATATCATAAATCATGAGAATAAAACAATCCAAAGATAAATTGATTCAAAACAAATTATTCAGTTTGTACAATTAAGAACTAGGGTTCATCTTTATCTAGATGAATAACATATTAGGTCATAGTAGAGAATTGAAATAAAGAATACAAGAGAAGGTAAAGGAAACTTAAACAATCCATGGATGATGAGAAATCCCTACTTCGATGTTAATTCCTCTTTAAAATCTGCAGCATATTGGATCTTCACCATGAAAATTCTACACAAAACTCTCTCTCACCCTTTTTTCAATGTAAATAATGTCCTTTTATGGTGCTTTAGGGCTTATTAGGGTTTGGATGGGTGTCAAGCATAGATTGGCCAATTTTTGCCATGTCAGCACAGCTAGGCTAGGTGCCAAGATACAATATTTGAATTGCATACCAACTTTGGGTTAGAAATGAAAGAATTATAATTTTGAGTCTTCTTAATATTTGTATCTCTTTCTCTTAACTTGAATCACCACAATCAGACCTTTGTAGCTTAAGTTATGCATAAAATACTATAAGATGTTCAAAGCTATCAGTACTCTATAGCCTTACGCGACCAAGTTACATACATGACACGGCCATGTCTTTAGGCATGTCGTAGCTATTGGAATTCAAGCTAAATACATGATCAATGACATGGCCACGTCTATAGCCAAAATTACCCAAAAATTACATCGTTTCTTAATTTTTAACTACGATTCGAGCTCAAATGATCATGACATTCCAAAATATAAATAATTCCTAGAAATTACTCTAAAAAGCACTTGAACAAACAAATTAAACTCAATTTAAATAATAAAACATGCTAAATCAAGAGGCAAAACATAGGAATTCATGCACTTATCAAGTATGCAAAACTTTGAAAGTCAACATGTTATGTGCAAGTGATGAGTGCACTTCTTAGTGCAACTCCAAGTGTATATTATATATGTGTATGGGGTAGTTATGGGATAGGACAACATGATGATTAAGCAAATACTATATGTTGAATTAAATATTATGTTAGAGCTTGAAGAGTAGTAGAAGTTTAAAAGGGCTACAAGTACTAAGAGCAAAGGAACCATAAGGTAAGTAAATATTATGTTTCAAGTTATAAGTACAAGTTATCATGTTATATCAACCTTTGATATCTTGAAACCTAAGTTCTTTTCTATTTTTAATTAGACTATATGATTTCTTTATTAAGCTTGGGTTGTTAAAGGACAATTGGTCCAAAACCATTTTTTTGATTATTCGATCATAATAAAGAACCTTTGTGAATTGTTGCCTTACCTTACTTTCTTCCTAGAACCACATTATTATTATCTTTTGTTTAACAAGTTAAACTACTATTGCTATTATGTTACATGAGACTGCATTTTTAATTGCTATTTGTTAAAGTGTTTGCCATTAGCTCTAGCTATGGTATCTATGAACCCTTTATATATAAATCCTCATGTCAATGCGGGTAATCATCAATACCTGTGTATATGGTCTTAACCCGATGGATAGGGGTAGTGTATCCACTTTAGCTAGAAGGGGTGGTTCTAGCCATAGATCCTAATCAGTTTTACAACTCTTTACAAATTACAAGTTGGGAGTTGGAATTTGGTATAAGGCCATGTCTCCCTTGAGCGAATGAGCTAATAGCCATCACTCTTTTCAAGTTTACAAGTTACAAGTTGATTTCTGTGAACCTTGCTTATTTGCAAACCATGATTTATGAATCTTGAACCCTTATAAAGGGATATATGTTATTTTACAAGTTTTGCTGTTTACTCATTGAGATCATTTATCTCACCCTTTTTTCTTATGTGGTTTCAAGTGAGCATCATGAAGAGGTAAGGTGATCACTCAAATAATCTACTGCCCTTGGGGAATTCCCTTGTCAAAGTTTATTACTAGGATATGTTATAATGAGTCCCTAGATGCTCTAGGAGTTCTTATTTTGGGAGTCTTATTTTGGAACTATATGTTTGATGATTTATTTTAAAGCCTTAAAAATGTTCATTTAATTTGGGATTATGTTTAAAGTATATTTAACTATTCTCCAATAACTTAAGGTTTTCCTTTATAAAAGGTTTTATAAAGTTAATGCATGAGATTCAGTACGATCCTAGGTAAGGTTATTATATGCATAAGTGGGTTTCTATGGGTGTGAGAGACCTTATGTCTACCCATGTTTTAGGACTATCATATCTCTAAAGTTAGGATGTAACAAAGTTGGTATGAGAGTTATAGTTTTAAAGCCTAGTTTAGACATGTTAGGTTATTGGGTTAATTAAGTATAATCATGGAGCATAGGAAATTTCCTATCACAACACTTGTAGTCTATCACTAGTATAGTTCTGCAAAATCCTAATAAGTTATAGTACTCTTTATTGTTATTGTTTGTGTGCCTTATGATTTTCTCTTCAGATGACCATGAAGATCACCCCAGTTAGAGGACCTAGGCCTAGGGCACCCTATGTGACCTACAAGAGGACTTGGCCAGAGATCTTCGAGAGAGTTATGCCTGTGATTTGCCCCAAGAGGGAGGGAGGAGGACCCCTAAACTATGATTAGGTTTATAACAAGATTTAGAAGTTGGAAGAGGACTGCTCAAACATAGCAAAGGAAAATCAAAGTCTGAGGTCTCTAGTACAAACCTTGAGAGAGGATATTAATCAGATTAGGGCAGGGATTATTGAGAATAAGGGAGACTACTCGCTATTGAGGTCTTTGTCTTCGAGTAGTCACTGGTAGGATAGAGATTTCCTTTGTTACTGATGTGGCAACAATGGTCATATCACTTTTGAGTCCTCTCCCATTGACTATTTGCCTATTCGATCTTAGAAGCTAACCAACAATTGCCCTGATGAAGGACCCAAGGGGACTAGACTGAGCAGTTGGTAACAATTAGCCTAGTAATGTAGAACTTATATGATATGGATGACATTTCTTTTAATTACTTAGCCACTTAGTATGGATTGATTTATTTTATTGCCTATGACATGATTAACTCTTATATGATAGGGAAGTTCATGATGCTATAAGTTATGGGTTACATAATACATGACATGATATGTGATATATGCTATGTGATAAGTGATATATGATATGTGCCTTGTGACATGACATGATAAGTGCTTATGTTGAATGTATGGTAAATATGATAGTATGGTAATAAGGTTAAATGGGCTAGAATGGAGTTAGCACTAAGTTCCTTTATCATGATAGCAGAATGCCTCCCAAGAAGAGAGTTCGCACAATTGCCTAACCCGTTAGGGCTAGTGGTGATGCGATATCAGATACTGCTTCGAATGCTGCCTCTGTACCTGCAAGGTCTGGAGAGAGATTGAACTCAAGGGCACCAACCATAGGCTCTAGTGAGCAAGCCTCTTCGCAAGAGGCTCATACTACATGGGAGGAAATGAAGGATTTGCACACAAAATTAGACGAGCTGTGAGCTCAAATGTAGGAAGTGCTGCTAACACAAGAAGGAAATGGAGTTCTGCCTCTTTTAGTGGTGGCACTTATATAGAGGGAAAGGAAGTGGCTACCTAATGAAGGGACAACCGTTGTAGAGTTTAAAAGGCTATAACCACCTACCTTATGCAGTGAGGAGGGTGATGACGCTAATGAATTCTTGGATGAGATGGACAAGCTAGTCCATAGATTATCTTGCTCAAATGCCCAAGTGATTGAGTTAGTAGGACTCTAACTCAAGAAAAAGGCTTAGTATTGGTATAAGAGAAATATTGAGAAGTGATTGTATGGAGCTGACCCACCTATGTGGGTAGAATTTAGCAAGAGGTGAGAGAGCAATTCTTGCCTAAAGGAGAAAGGCAAGATAGGGTGCTACAGTTCAAGCAGCTAAAGTAGAAACTTAGCATGTCAATATTAGATTATGTTAAGGAGTTTAATTGACTTAAAAGGTTTGCTGTCAACGTCGTTCCTACCAAAGTCAGCCGCGTCAACTGCTTCCTTAGAGGGTTGATCACACCTCTATCCAACTCATTAGCAAGAACAAAATTCTCGACCTTGGCTAAGCTGATAGATAAGGCTAAGATAATGGAAAAGAGATATAAGGCTGAAAAGGCCAAATGAGCTAAGTGTGAGCAAAAGGGGAAGCACAAGAGCAAGGGGCATAGAGGCTAACACAAAGGAGGAGGACAAGTGATAACAGTATGTGCCCTAGGAGCCATATAATAGTTATGTGATAGTAGACATTACTTCCCAATGGCACGATAATATATTCATAATGTGAAAAGAGTTTCATATTATTAAATATAGCCCTTAAGTATTTGTAAGAGGATCTATTCTTAAGTGTTGAGAATATGAAAGATAGATTGCTCTTATACAAATATTTTAAATATGTTCATGGTCATAGCATTAATGACTAGGCATCATTAATTCTGAGAGACCATCACCTCTATTTGTTTTCTATAGTCAATATGTGATATAGATTATTATAGAGGCAGTGAGTCTCATGCTGCTTAACATGTCATGTCGATACAAACACGTGGATATTCGTAGGATGAATAGTCAAACTGTGATGTTAGATGATAATAATATGGGATTTTACTACTTGTCAATTATTTATCATCTAGGTCATAATAGTGCATATAATACTTTGACTTGAGGGATATTATATCTCATATATAGGAAGTTAGGATTTACTACTGCTTAGATATACGTACTATTCACGTACAGATATATGGCATATGATGGTTCTAATTTGTTATGTATGGAGATGAGTGATCACCAAGATAGAATTCATTACCTCAAGTAAATGAGGTTAAGATCCTATGCTATCTAGTTATTCTTAATACTTAAGTTCTTGGCCAAGACAGTGAAATTCACTAGAAAGAGTTTCTAGTAGGAATCTAATCTCATCAAGAATTAGAACTGAGATAAGGATATAGAATGAAGGCTTAATAGGATTTAACATAAACCATTACCCTAGCCAAGACTAGGATCTTTAATGAAGAGATTCTAGTGCATGGTGATTTATGATTATTGGTCCATGTGATGTTTAAAGTTATCAACTATAAACATTCATTTCTAATTAGGTAGTTGTGACATGGAATGCTAACTGTCCCTCACGACTTATGGGACTAAGTGTGAAGTGGGGATTTCACATTAGTAGAGAAAAATATTTTCTCCTTCCCATTGCTAATTAGACATTAACCTAGAAAGTCACACACCCAATAGTGATCACCTTCCAAGTGTAAAAGGTTTACCATAATAATTAATTAAAGTGTTTAATTAATTGATTAGTGGTAAAATGATTAAACATGTAATTAAATTTACAAGGATCCTAGCATGTCCTGATGTTTAATCTATGAAGATTTCTATTCAATTAAATCTTAGTTTGTATATGATGTAAATGAGAAAGATTAAATTGAAAATTGATCTGGACTAAATCAAAGACTTAATTTTAAGCTTAGTAAAAATCCATAACACATGAGATGTGGCCTAAACCCATATGTGATATGGTTAAGAGGCAATTTAGGGGTTAAAAAAAATTCACTATTTATAAGCTCATATGATGGATTTAGGGGTTAGAGAATTTTCTACTAAGGTTAAAATTATAATTACATCTTTTAGCTAGTGGAGATATCCATTTTACTCCTAAAGGATAAAATGGTCATTTTACCATTTGAAGAAGTAAAGTCAACTTTGCTGCTTCACCAAATAGTGAGCTAGAAGAATGTAAAAGGATATTTAAGTTGAAGACTTAAGTGTTAAGTCTAAGAAAGATATAAAAGCCTTAGATTTTATGTTGCAAATAAAAAGAGAACATCATTTTTAACATTTGAAGCATTTCTAGAGAGAGAAGTTGAGAGAGCAAGAAAAATGAAGAAAGTGTTTCTTCAATTTTTCTTTTGATCTTCAATTCTTTTCTTTGTTCTTTGTGAAAGAACAATTGCTTGCAAAATTGAAAATGTGTTTAGTCCAAAATAAACCAAAGAGAAACCTTAAACTTCCTAAAGGTTTTTGGGGGAAAAACTTGAATCAAATTGGGTAACTAATAGAGTGATTCAAGAACACGAAAAAAACCAAGAGGAGACTTGGAGGTGAGCTAGGTGTGGATGATCTAGAGGCTTCACACTTGGGAAGCTCTTTAATAAAGAAAGAAGGAACCTACAGGAGGTAATATGATTACTCTTCCTTCTTCTTTATATGCATATGTGTTTTACATACAAATTAATTGATTACTTGAATGAATTTTGGGCGAAAATAGGTGAAGTGAAATTTTAAAATGTTTGAAATTTCACCTTACCACCTTCTTTCCACTACATTTGGCTCCATCATTCCTTCAAGGAGGTCCAGGGAAGGAATCATCACCAGCCACTACAACATCTTGCCTGTAGAGTGGACAAACTAAATAGAGCTTTCCCACTTGTGGCCAGTGTGGGAAGAAACATCCTGGAGTTTGCCGAAGAGTCTTAGGCGCATGCTTAAAGTGTGGATAGATGTTCCACTTTATAAAAGACTATCCTCATACAAGAAATCTGGGGAATACAACCTCGGCACCTCCATAATCTAGACCATTCCAATCCTAGATGTAAGGAGTTAAGAACAAAGGGCTAGCTAATAGAAATGCATAGACGGTAGAAAATAGGAGCAAGGGTTAAGTCTTTGCACCGAATCAATAAGAGGCCTGTGCTTCATACACTACCATCATAGGTATCATTCCTATCCAAAATGCTAGTGTAAGTTGCTTGATTGATTTTGGTGCTACGCATTCTTTTGTATCACTATGCTTTGCTAAGAGTCTTGCTATAAATAAGGAATTAATGATTGAACCTTTAGTAGTGTCAACTCCTTTGGGAGAAGTGGTGGAAGTGAAATATGAATTTAAGGACTGTGAGGTAGCCATTAAGGGATGAAAATTTTCTATACAATTGCTAGAACTTAATGTGTTAGAATTTGACATAATCCCAGGGTATGACTGGCTATATGAGCATGGGGCTCGTATTGACTGTAGAAAAAAATTAGTGGAATTTTGAACTAAGGATGGGGAGGAGTTTAAGTACTAAGGAGGTAGGGATGAGAAATCTTTAAATTTGATTTCAGCCTTGGGAGCAAGGAGGATTTTAAGGAAAGGGTGCCAAGGTAAGAGCATGCCAATAGTGGATGAATTTATAGACATTTTTCTCGAGGATCCACCTAGGATACCACCAAATCGCAAGATTGAGTTCAACATCGAGTTGCTACTGAGCATACAGCCTATATCGATACCGCCATACCATATGGCTCTGGTGGAGTTGAAAGAATTAAAGATGCAACTATATAACCTATTTGTTATGGGTTTCATCCACCTAAGTAGTTCGCCATGGGGTGTGCCAGTGTTGTTCGTAAAGAAGAAGAATGGCTCATTCTGAATGTGCATCGATTATTGCTAGCTCAACAAAGTCACCGTGAAGAATAAGTATCCTTTCCAAAAGATAGAAGATCTTTTCAATCAACTATAAGGAGTTGGTTACTTCTCCAAGATAGATTTGAGGTCTGACTATTATTAACTAAAGATCCATGGAGAAGACATCTGCAAGACTGCCTTCAGTACAAGATATGGTCATTTTGCATTCACCGTCCTACTATTCGGTTTGGCAAATTCTCTTACTACTTTCATGGATTTGATGAATTGAGTATTCAAGCCATTCTTGACAAGTTCATGATCGTGTTCATCGATGACATTTTGATTTATTCTACGAGTAAAGAGGAACACAAAGAGTATTTGAGGATCATGCTACAGACATTGTGAGACCACCAACTCTATACGAAGCTATCAAAGTGTGAGTTTTGGATGGAGTCTATCAATTTTCTTAGGTATGTAGTGAGTAAGGAAGGAATTCAAATTGATCCCAATAAAGTTGAAGCGGTAGCCAATTGGCCATGATCCACAACAGTTTCTAAAGTTCAGAGTTTCTTAGGCATGGCGAGTTATTATTGTAAATTCATACAGGACTTCTCTAAGATAGCAGCACCATTGACGAAGTTGACAAGAAAACAAGTTAAGTTTAATTGGGAGGAGTCTTGCGAGGAGAGCCTTCAAAGCTCAAAAAGTGCTTGATATCAGCTACGGTTTTGGCCTTACCTGAAGGTGAAGAAGGATTCACAGTCTACTGTGATGTCTTGAGAGTAGGACTTGGATGCATCTTGATGCAAAATGGAAAAGTCATTGTCTATGCATTGTGACAACTTAAGAAGCATAAAGTAAACTACCCTGCTCATGACTTGGAATTGGATGTGATAGTGTTTGCTCTTAAGATCTGGAGACACTACATATATGGGATGAAATGTGAGATCTATACGGATCATAAGAGTCTTAAGTACATTTTGAGCCAAAGAGACCTTAACTTGAGCAGAGGAGATGGGCCAAACTATTAAAGAACTATGACTGCCAGATTCTCTATCATCCTAGAAAGGCGAAGTGGTGGTGGATGCCTTGAGTCAAAAATCAATGGGAAGCCTAGCCCGTGTGACTATGCAAAAGAGGCCAATTATAAAGGAGTTAAACGGATTGTTTAGTCAGGGCTTAAGGCTAGATATTAGAGAATCACGAGCTTTAGTAGCTCATTTTCAAGTGAAGTCAAAGCTAGTAGAGGATATTAAGGCTTCACAAGGATCCACACTTGGTTAAGTTAAAGGATGAAATGGATAAAGGAAAAAACCTTGAATTGAAAGTAGTCGATGGGATTCTAAAGTGTGGAAAAAAAGTATGCATGCCTAAATTGGAAGGAGTAAAGGAAAGGATATTGAAAGAGGCATATTAGACACCTTACTATGCTCATCTTGGAACTAGTAAGATGTATCACGATGTTAGAGCTAACTACTGGTGGCCTAGGCTGATGAAAGATATGGCTAAGTTTGTGGCATCCTGCTTAACTTGCCAGCAAGTCAAGTATAAATAACAATGACCTTTCGAACTACTATGAGAAATTCAACTACCTAAATGGAAGTGAGAGCATATGACTATGAACTTTATAGTTGGATTACCTAGAACCTCCAAAGGATATGACTCTATATGGGTCATAGTAGACTGATTGACAAAGTCTACCCATTTCTTGCAAGTCAAGACCATTTACTTTGTAACTCAATATGTGCAACTATACATGGGCAGGATCATGAAACTACACAAAGTACCAATTTCTATCATCTCGGATTGAGGCACTCAGTTCACCTTGAGGTTCTGGCAAAAACTACAAGAAGCATTGGGAACGCAATTGGACTTCAGTATTGTGTTTCACCCTTAAATAGATGGACAATTTGAAAGGATAATTCAAACACTCAAGGACATGCTAAGGATATGTGTGTTGGATTTTGCTAGTAGTTGGGATAAGTACCTTGATTGAGTTTGCCTACAATAAAACTACCATTCGCCTATCGGTATAGCATCACAAGAAGCATTGTATGGGAGGAAATGTCATTCTCTAATTTGTTGGGTTGAGCCTAGAGACAAGTATATGGAGATGCTGGAATTGCTTAAGGAAACAACTAAGAAAGTACCTCTAATCCAAGATCGGCTGAAGATAGCCTTTAGTCGGCAAAAGAGTTATGCAGACCCCAAAAGGAAGGATGTTCATTTTGCTGTGGGAGATCACATCTTCTTAAAGGTTTCCCCAATGAAAGGTGTTATGAGATTTAGCAAGAGAGAAAAGCTATCACTTGGCTTCATTGGTCCTTTCGAAA
Organism: Reutealis trisperma; assembly: GCA_947687605.1. Lineage (NCBI taxonomy): Eukaryota > Viridiplantae > Streptophyta > Magnoliopsida > Malpighiales > Euphorbiaceae > Reutealis > Reutealis trisperma. The sequence goes on from CANTUT010000022.1 coordinate 887,164, forward strand.
TATTGTATAAGGTTGTGGAAATGTCTTATAGGCTTACTCTACCCCTAACTATGGCACATGTGCACCTAGTGTTTCATATCTCAATGTTGAGGAAGTATGTATTAGACCCATCCCATGTCTTATCGTCGTTAGACATCACAGTAGATGAGCAATTGACCTATGAGGAGCTATCAATAGCCATAGTGGGTTGATAAGTGAAAAGGTTAAGGAATAAGGAGATACCCATGATTAAGGTCCAATGGTGAAACCATGGAATAGATGGGTGTACATGGGAAGCTGAGGAAGAGATGCGGTAGAAGCATCTTTAGCTTTTCGAAAATGTTTGAGTAAGCATCTAAATTCAAGGATGAATTTCTTTTAAGGAGAGAGAATGTAACAACCCACACCTACCCTAGAAGTTTTGTAATTGATTTCTTGAATTTAGAGCTATTATGTTAAAATATGTGCTTATATGGAAATTCATGTGTGGTGTGATAGGATGAATTTCTTTTAAGGGGGGAGAATGTAACAACCCACACCTACCCTAAGAGTTTCATAATTGATTTCTTGAATTTAAAACTATTATGTCAAAATATGTGCCTCTATGGAAATTCATGTGTAGTATGATTAATGAGTATGTGGCATGTTAGATTAATTTTAATATGCATAATATGAATTATTATGGTGAAATAAGTTGTCACATCCCATTTGCAGAGATATGACAGTCCTAGAACATGGGGAGACATAAGATCACCCATGCCTGTAGAACCCACTCATGAACATATAAACATTGCCTAGGATCTTACCAAAACCTTATGTATTAACTTGGTTATCCAATGATAAGGAAAACTTTGACTAGCAAAAGCAAAGTATTAAAATACTTTAAATATAATCCATATGAAAAGAACATTTTTAAGACTCCAAAATAAATCATCAAACATATAGTTCCAAAATAAAACTCCTAAAATAAGAACTCCTGGAGCATCTAGAGACTCATCATCTAATAACACAGTAATAAACTTTGATAAGGAAATTTCCCAAGCAAAGTAGGTTACTTGAGTGATCACCTTGCCTCCTTATAATGCTCACCTAGAACCACACAATGAAAAAGGGCAAGACAGATGATCTCAATCAATAAACCAAATAGCTTATACAATAACACATATCCCTTAAAAAACTCATGGCTTATAACCCATAGATTATGATTTCTAATTCATAACTCATGGCTCATGGTTCATAGTTTGCAATTCAATAAGTTTCATAAAAATCAACTTATAACTCATAACACATAGAGTGAAGGCTGCTACCTTATCCACTTGTAACATAATATAGAGTGAAGGCTGCTGCCTTGTCCACTTGTAACATAATATAGAGATAACAATAGCATCAAAGAATAGAATCACATGTAAAATGATAGCAATAGAAGTTTAGCTTATTGAACAAAAGATACATAACAGTGTGCTTCCAGAAAGAAAGTAAGGTAAGGCAACAATTACGTGGTTCTTTCTTATCGTTGAATAAACATTTATAGTTTTGAACCAATTATCCTTTGGCAACCCAAACTTAACAAAGAAATCATTCAAATAGAATTGATCAACAAAAGGAACTTAGGTTTTATGAATTTCAAAGGTTTACATATCATGATAACTCATACTTGTAACATGAACATAATGTTTACTTAGCTTGTGTTTCCTTTGCTCCTAATACTTGTAGCCCTTAAAGTTCTAATAATCCTCAATCTCTATCATACATTACAATTCAATACTTAGCATTTGCTTAATCATCATGTTATCCTATCCCATAACTACCCCATGCACATATTACATTCACATACACTTAGAGTTGCACTTAGAAGTGCACTCATCACTTGCACATAACATGTTGACTTTCAAAGTCTTGCATACTTAGCCTTTATAGGCCCACATGAAAACACATTATAATCCATATTATGACTTTTCTAAAGTCAAACACGATATATCATAATCTTAACACTAATTCAATCTAACATTCAACTTAGTATGCTTACACCTTCCATTTATGTCAACCTGACAAGTAACCTTTCAAATGTCATGCTTATCTCTTATGATCAATTCACACAATCAATCTCATAGGAAAATCAAGATATTTAATTCATTATTTCTTCATCTTAAAACCTATTTCCTATATTACTTATTCACAGTCACATATTAATCACAATGTAGTGTTAAGATACCCTAAGTATACCTAATTGTCTCTAGATTTATCTAGAGCCATTCCTTCAATCAACACATAATTTAATCATTTATCATTTATGTATACATGTCAATAATCATTAAAATACACCACATAAAAATTATAGACATTGAAATAAAAATCCTTATGTTGGTCGAATGCCTTATTCAAGGAAAGCATGAATTTTCTTACTTTTCGCATTTTTTGTTAATTACAGTAACATGCAAAAATATGGTTTAAACTAAGATTTTTCATGTAATCATAATAAAAATCATTTTAGAATAATTTAATGCACAAATTGGCAGCCATTTATTTATATAAGCATGCAAATTTTTTAACTTTAGGTTCTAGGATGAAAACCATGGATCTTTCTTGTTTTTGGTACTTTCGAGTCATTACAGTAATATGTAAACACATGATTCAAATTATTATTTTTCATCTAAAAATAAAAATTAGTTTAGAATCCAATTATAAACAAACTGGCAGCCCTTGGTACTCCTTATGCATGAAAATTCTAATTTTAGGTTGTAGGGTGAAAATCATGAGTTCTATTATTTTTCGGTATTTTCTGATCATTACAATAATATTTAGAAATATGGTTTAATCAATATTTATCATTTAAATACAATAAAAATCAATTTAGAACACAAATTGGTAGCCCCTCCCTTGTTATGCATGAAAATTTTGAGTTTTAGGGTTCACCTTTGGAGGATTCGCATAGAGAGGTTTGTGTTTTCGGTAGAAAAATCATAGAAAAATCAATTTCTCTTTCAAAGACTCACCTAGGCTGAATTTAATCAATAGAAATTAGTAATTAGTCAGGTCAAAATAATTTTCTCATGATTAGTTTAAAAAAAATTAGATAGTAATTTGGAAGAAGAGAAAAACTTACGAAAACGGTCGCGAAATCATAGGGTTTGAAGGTATCTTGTGGATTTCGGTTGAGAGATTTTTTTTTAGAGAATTTTCTGCTGGAAATATGAATAATAATAGAATGGTGGCTACTACTATTAGGGCTGGCCAAAATTTGCTATTTATATTTAGGGTTTTGGGCAATTTCCAAGTTTACCCTTAATGAGGTAGGTGAGGAGTGTTTTGGTGTAATAGGCTAATGGAAAATTGGGCCTATTATTTAAATTATGGGCTGATTATAGGTAATTAAAAATAAAAAATTTTCAATATTATTTTTATTAAACTTCCCCCCAAAATATTTATTTAAAAATATTTTAAAAATGCTCATAAAAATTATTTTATGCTTAAAATTTGCCTTTTGCATGAAAATTCATTTTATATGCAATAAATTATTTTATGCTCATGCACTTCATATAAATCACTTATTTCACCATAATAATTCATATTATGCATATTAAAACTAATCTAACATGTCACATTGTCACATCCCAACCTTAGAGATATGACGGTCCTAGCACATGGGGAGACATAAGGTCACCCACGCCCGTAGAACCCACTTACATATAAACAAATTATGCCTAAGATCTTACCAAACCTCTTACAATAACTCATTTAAACATTTAGATGAGTACCTTAAATTGCGAAAGTCGAAAATAAATCATTGCATATAAAATCAATAAGGAAAATAATATATATCAATAAGTATCAATCAACATTCCTGGAGCATCTAGCGATAAGACTTCATAAAATAGTTTTATTGATAACTTGGACAAGGAATTCCCTAAGCGAAGTAGAATGCTTGAGCCATCACCTTGCCTCCTCACATTTGCTCACCTGGAACCACATAAGGAAAAAGAAGGGGTGAGATAGATGATCTCAATGAGTAAACGATAAGGCACATACATATCACATATTCCTTGGAAAAGGAAACACATAATTTATACACATAGTTCATGATTTATAGTTCATGAATCAGGTTGCAATTTAGCAAGGTTCAAATTGGCAAGTTTGCAAAAATCACACTTATCACTTATGATGAGTGAAGGCTATTGCTCTATCACTCGAACACTTAAGGAGATGTGGCCTTATACCAAATTCTAACTCCTATCACTTATAAGGCATGAAGCTTATTAGGCCCCACGGCTAGAACCACCCCTTCTAGCTGAGGTGGATACACTACCCCTATCCAATGGGTTAAGACATGTGCACAGGTTCCGATGATTACCTGCATCGGCATGAGGATTCTACATAACGGGTAAAAGGTACCATAGCTAGAGCTAATGGTAATCACAATTAACAATATCACATAAGGCAACAATAACATGTATTCCAATAACAATAGTGGTTTAGCTTTCAAATAAAAGATACAATGATAGTGTAGTTCCAGAAAGAATATAAGTTAGGGTGTTAATCACAAGAATTCTCATTGGATAAATAAAATAGTTTTGGACCAAATGTCCCTTGGCAACCCAAGCTTGATAAAGAAATCATATGATAATATTTAGAATGGAAAGAACTTGGGTTTCAAAAATGTCAAAGGCTCACATACCATGATATCACATATTTGTAACATAACAAAATGTTACTTGCATTTGTAGAATGAATACAATGAACATAGTGTTTACTCACACTTGAAGAATGAATATGATGTTTACTCACCTTGGGGTTCCTTTGCTCCTAGTATACGTAGTCCCTTTGCACTTCTAAAGCTCCTCAAACTCTAACACAATATTTGATATAATACTTAGTATTTATTTACTCATGATGCTCCTATCCCATAACTACCCTATGCACATATAGCATACACATACACTTAGAGTCCATACACAGGTATACTCTTCACTTGCATATAACACGTTGACTTTGAAAGTCTTGCATACTTAGGCCTTATAGGCTCTCTTGATATCACATTACAATCACATTAATACCTTTTTAAGGTCATCACAATATTATTACCTCAATATCATTTCACTTTACACTTCCATATATATCAACTTAACAATTAACCTTTCAAGCGTCATGCTTAACTCTTATGATCCCGTTCACTTCATCAACTCATAACCATATGTTCATCATCAAGTCATCATAACATCTAGTTCCAAATTTCCCCATCACATTTGCATTCTAATCACAATATAAGGTTAAGATACCTTAAGTATACCAAAATGCCTTTAAGCTTATCTAGGGTCATACCTTCAACTAGCTTGCAATTTTATTATTTATTACACATACATACATGTCAATAAGCATCAAAACACCTCACATAAAAATTATAAACACTGGGACAAAAAGATTCATGTAGGCCGAATTCATCACCAAGGTAAAAACTAAATTCTTCTTCTTTTCGCACTTTCCGTCTATTTCAGAAATATGTAAAAACATTGTTTGAACCAAGATTTTTCATGTAAACACAAAAAAAAAAATCATTTTAGAATTTAAATCCATGTGAATCGGCTACACTTGGTGTTGTTTATACATAAAAATTCAACTTTTAACTTATAGAGCACAAAATCATGAGTTTTCTTATTTTCGGTATTTTCTGGTCATGTCAGAAATATGTAAACAGGTTGTTTAAACTATTATTTTTCATCCAATCATAGAAAATATCAGTTTAGAACACATCCATACATGATTTGGCTACAATAGATGGGATTTATACAAAAAAATTTCCAAGTTCAAAGGCTTAGGTGAAAAATCATGAGTTTTCGCGCTTTTTGTGCTTTTCTTTCATTTCAGCGATAAACAGACACATGATTCAAATCATTATTTTTCATTTAAACAAAACAATTATCATATTAGAACACTTCCTCATACAAATCGGTAGCCATATGTCCATTCAAGCATAAGATTTTCTAGCTTCCAAGTTCTAACACAAAAACCTTGAATTCTTTTATTTTTTGAAACTTTTCAGTCATCACAGAAATATGTAGAAATATTATTTAATCTGATATTTCCATCAAAACAAATCAAAAATTAGTTTAGAAAATAGCGATACACAAATTGCAATTGCCCCCCCACCCCCCCCCACCCCCCCTTATGATGTTTATGCATAAAAATTGTGATTTTAAGTTATAGAATTCACCTTTGGAGAAATTTCACAGAAAGAATCGCATTTTTGGAAGAAAATAGATTTTCTCTCCCAAAACTCACCCAAACAGAATTAAATTTGTAAAAATCAGTAATCAACTAGTTCAAAATAATTTTTCCATAATTTATTTCATAGAAATCAGTTTAGAAATTGAAAGAGAAGAAAAACTTACGATTACGGTCAAGAAATCGCGAAACGGAAAGGTGTTTTCTTAATTTCAGTAGAGAGAAATATTTTGAGAGGATTTTTCTGCCAAGATACAGAAAGAATAAGAGAATGGCTGCTAGAACCTTGGTCTGGCCGAAATTTAGAATATATATTAAGGTTGGGGTGAAATTTCCACTAATACCCTTAATGAACTAGGTTAGGAGGATTTTTGTGTAGTGGGCTTTTGGGTATTTGGGCTTTTATTTAAATTTTCAGGCTAAATAAAATTAAAATAAAAAGAATATTTTTCTTATTATTTTTGTAACATTTTCCCCAAAAATATTTATTTTAAAATATTTAAAAAATACTCATAAAATTATTTTATGCTTAAAAATTGTCTTATGCATGAAAATTCATTTTATTTAAAATAAATTCTTTTATGCAAATGCACTTCATGTAAATCATTTATTTCACAATAATAATTCATATTAGGCATATTAAAATTAATTTAACATGCCCCAAACTCATAAATCATGTCACACATGAATTTTCATAAAATCAAAAGCAATTTGTCACGAAAACTCCTAGGGTAGATGTGGGTTGTTACATTCTCCCCCCTTTAAAAGAAATTCATCCTCGAATTTCCAAATCTAGCAGCATAACACACTTTACTTAACTTCTCTACCATGCTTTTCCTGCGCCACTCAACCTCAATATCTAACTATAATTAACTTATCAAATACAGTATGGCACATACTCACAATCTATCAAAAAGAACCGCATTGATAAACTTTCAGCTTAAGCTACACCTATGTTAATCTCTTGTTCAAGCAAACCTTAAAACTAATCTTTAATAATTTTGTATCCCCTTAAACTTAAACAAAAGTAATAAAACCTTTAATTTCACCTTTAATTACATATAATCCCAAGCATTTCATTTCCTTATATCTCTAGAATGTTAACATATATAATAACACCTTACTCACTACTTTCATTCATTATTTATCATATTAATCCTATAAGAGTCCAGCAAATAACTCCAACTGATATTCAATAATTCTTTTTCCATATTAATAATTATTACTTAATCTATTATATCCTCAATAAATATCTTCATGTTTAGTACCTTGCTAACGTTATGATTTCTACACTGCCATCATTCATCAATTAAAACATATTTAAACTTAACAAACATTCCTATATATATCATATCCTAAACAAACTTCCATCCTATTAGTTTATAATCCCAAATAAACTTCTTATTACTATTTTAGACTTACTCCATAATATATACATCATTATTATGACCTAATTACCTAATGCCCCGTAATTTTCATACCTTTAGTTCGTAATATCATCTCACTTTAGATTTTTTCCCACTTACATCTTGCTATACTTCACATTCCTAATCATTTAACTTATCTATATTAAAATAATAAACCTTCTAACACCATTGTTATTCAATAAAATCTTTATACAACTCTTATATTTTTCCAAATCCATGCCATTCTAGGTTATCTCAATAAAAATTCTCCCTATACTAAAGATTACTACTAAATTTTTGAATAACCTCAATTGAACGTTATTGCATCTAATGCCTCAGAACATTTCTCATCCAGAGGACTCCAATCCCTTTCAGGTATGTTCAAAACTATTTAAATTTTCAAAACTGCATAGGATCATTTATAAGAACTAAAACATTTTCATCCTTGCATGTGACATGCAACCTGAATGCAATGCTTGATGCAGTTCATGATGTATGATTTCGTAAAGCAAAACTCAATGCATATAGATAGACACACTAGACGTAAGTACATAATTAAATCAAATCTAGAACATTTTATCTTAAAATCATGTTATACCCTCATAGATCAAGTCCTTATGGATCCTCAAATTTATAATTCATATGGCCTTAACATCTATCATCTTATTAAAGTTCAAATCCTTATACTCTAATTGCACCCTATATACTTAAAGGAATCTCATCACCAAAGAATCTCTACTAGCATCATACTTATCCTTTTATCAACATTACAAATCTAATAATACTTATACTTTTATATCTCCCCCTCTTAAAAGAAATTCGTCCTCGAATTTCAATACTTACTCACATATTCTAAAAAAAAACTAGGGATGCTTCTACCGCATCCCTTCCCTGGTGTCCTAAGTATACTCATCCATCCCATGATTATGCTAGTAAACCTTAATCATAAATATCTTATTGATACACCAATATCTCCCATCCTTAGCTCAAAATTTTAATTGCTTTCCTCTATAGTCAATACAAGAAGTTTTCATCCATCAATGTCTACCTCACAATCCTTAAACAAACCTTACTTCTATCATTTCTCCCCAAAGGATCAACACTACTAAGGGTTCATTAATTTATTCCTTATCTCTACCAAAACTCCTAGCAAAATATGGAGACACAAATGAATTTGCAGCACTAGAATCAATCAAGCATCTTATAGTAAAACTTCATATGGGAATAATACCTTCTTATTTTTAAATGACACTAGATAAAAATTCTTCCTTCGACTATACTCAATATCTACATAAGTGATAGAGAAATCCCTAGCTTTCTTGTTGTTCTTGTCTATAGGGTAGCATCTATGCCACAAATTCCTTAATGTACTTCACTTACTTCATACTGTATACTTATATAAAATATAACTGATTCATTTTATTCTCCTACTAATCATTAAATATCCTTCCTCTTCTTTTGGCATTAATCAAAATTACCATTTAATAACTCTATTTAATTCATATATCAAACCATTGTAACATGTAAGCATTTCATACCTCATAACATTATACCTATTAATCATTAATCTAAATTGGATCAAAACTTAGTCAACTTCTCTTTCTAGTCCATTTAACTCCAATATCAAAATGTCATACTTAGCATGTCTTTAACTTTAGTACCCATCATATAATATCACATCATAGGACATATATCGCCTAGCCTATATCACATATCATAATCATGTAGCATATATCTCATAATATCACACCATATCGTAATAATGAAAGAAATCATCTCATACTAGATAACTAGGCAATCAAGGAAAATCATTCATATCATATAAAGTGCTATGCCATTACGTCGATCATCATATCTACTCGACCTAGTTCTCGTGTCCACCTCCAGAGCAATCAAGAGCAACATAGCCACTACTACCACATCGGTAGCAAAGAAGACCTCTATCCTGATGGCGATTAGCTGAAGATGCAGACCTCACTGGCAAGTAATCTCCTCTATGCTCGACAATCCCTGACCTGAGTTGCTCCATATCCTCTCTTAGTGTATGAATCATAACCTTAAGACATTAGTTTTCCTCCTTCAAGTATGAATAGTTATCCTCCAATTTTTGGATCTTACTATAAACCCAATCAGGATCTAAGCGCTCCTCAGGGTCCTTTTCTTCATAAGGGGTCTTCTCTTTTGTGGGGCGAATCATAGTTATAACTTTCTCAATCATCTCTGGCCAAGTCCTCTTACAGGTCACACGGGGTGCTCTGGGTCGCGGTCCTTGAGCAGGTGTAATCTTCTTGGTCATCTGTCAGAAGAATCATAAGGCAAGCAAACAATAACAAGGATTACTAAAATCTACTAGGATTTCGCGGAACTATGCCAGCGAAAGACTGTAAGTGACATGACAGCAAAAATTCCTATGCTCCAGGATTTTACTTAAGCAACTCATATAAAACAAGCCTAAACTATACTTTTAAAACTACGGCTCTGATACCACCTTTGTCACATCCCAACCTTAGAGATATGACAGTCCTAGAACATATGGAGACATAAGGTCACCCACACCCATAGAACCCACTTACATATACATAAAGCATACCTAGGATCTTACCAAACCTCTTACAATAACTCGTTTAAACATTTAGATGAGTACCTTAAATTGTGGAGGTCTAAAATAAATCATTACATATAAAATCCATAAGGAAAATAATATATATTAATAAGTATCAATCAACATTCTCAGAGAATCTAATGACAAGACTTCATAAAATAGTATTATTGATAACTTGGACAAGGAATTCCCCAAGGGAAGTAGAATACTTGAGCCATCACCTTGCCTCCTCACATTTGCTCACCTGGAACCACATAAGGAAAAAGAAGGGGTGAGATAGATTATCTCAATGAATAAACGATAAGGCACATACATATCACATATTCCTTTAAAAAGGAAACACATAACTTATACACATAGTTCATGATTTATAATTCATGAATCAGGTTGCAATTTAGCAAAGGTTCAAATTGGCAAGTTTGCAGAAATCACACTTATCACTTATGATGAGTGAAGGCTATTACTCTATACTCGAACACTTAAGGAGAGGTGGCCTTATACCAAATTCCAACTCCTATCACTTATAAGGCATAAAGCTGATCAGGCCTCATGGCTAGAACCGCCCCTTCTAGCTGAGGTGGATACACTACCCCTATCCAACGGGTTAAGGCCATGTGCACAAGTTTCGATGATTACCCGCATCAGCACGAGGATTCTACATAAAGGGTAAAAGGTACCATAGCTAGAGCTAATGGTAATCACAATTAACAATATCACATAAGGCAACAATAACATGTATTCCAATAACAATAGTGGTTTAGCTTTCAAAAAAAAAAAGATACAATGATAGTATAGTTCCAAAAAGAATATAAGTTAGGGTGTTAATCACAAGAAATTCTCCTTGGATAAATAAAATAGTATTGGACCAAATGTCCCTTGGCAACCCAAGCTTGATAAAGAAATCATATGATAATATTCAGAATGGAAAGAACTTGGGTTTCAAAAATGTCAAAGGCTCACATACCATGATATTACATATTTGTAACATAACAAAATGTTACCTGCACTTGTAGAATGAATACAATGAACATAGTGTTTACTCACACTTGAAGAATGAATATGATGTTTACTTACCTTAGGGTTCCTTTGCTCCTAGTATACGTAGTCCCTTTGCACTTCTAAAGCTCCTCAAACTCTAACACAATATTTGATTTAATACTTAGTATTTATTTACTCATGATGCACCTATCTCATAACTACCCCATGCACATATAGCATACACATACACTTAGAGTCCACACACAGGTGTACTCGTCACTTGCACATAACACATTGACTTTGAAAGTCTTGCATACTTAGGCCTTATATGCTCTCTTGATATCACATTACAATCACATTAATACCTTTTTAAGGTCATCACAATATTATTACCTCAATATCATTTCACGTTAATAATTATCTTAATTCACTTTACACTTCCTTACATGTCAACTTAACAATTAACCTTTCAAGTGTCATGCTTAACTCTTATGATCCCTTTCACTTCATCAACTCATAACCATATGTTCATCATCAAGTCATCATAACATCTAGTTCCAAATTTCCCCATCACATTTGCATTCTAATCACAATATAAGGTTAAGATACCTTAAGTATACCAAAATGCCTTTAAGCTTATCTAGGGTCATACCTTCAACTAGCTTGCAATTTTATCATTTATTACACATACATACATGTCAATAAGCATCAAAACACCTCACATAAAAATTATAAACACTGAGACAAAAAGATTCATGTAGGCCGAATGCATCACCAAGGTAAAAACTAAATTCTTCTTCTTTTCGCACTTTTCGTCTATTTAAGAAATATGTAAAAACATGGTTTGAACCAAGATTTTTCATGTAAACACAACAAAAATCATTTTAGAATTTAAATGCATGTGAATCGGCTACACTTGGTGTTGTTTATACATAAAAATTCAACTTTTGACTTATAGAGCACAAAATCATGAGTTTTCTTGTTTTTGGTATTTTCCGGTCATTTCATAAATATGTAAACAGGTTGTTTAAACTATTATTTTTCATCCAATCATAGAAAATATCAGTTTAGAACACATCCATACATGATTTGGCAGCCATAGATGGGATTTATGCAAAAAAAATCCAAGTTTAAAGGCTTAGGTGAAAAATCATGAGTTTTCGCGCTTTTCGCGCTTTTTGTTCATTTCAGCGATAAACAGACACATGATTCAAATCATTATTTTTCATCTAAACAAAATAATTATCATATTAGAACACTTCCTCATACAAATCAGCAGCTATATGTCCATTCAAGAATAAGATTTTCCAACTTCCAAGTTCTAACATAAAAACCTTGAATTCTTTTGTTTTTTGAAACTTTCTGGTCATCATAGAAATATGCAGAAATATTATTTAATCTGATATTTTCCATCAAAACAAACCAAAAATTGGTTTAGAACATAGCCATGCACAAATCGCCCCCCCCCCCCCTCTTATGATGTTTATGCACAAAAATTCTAATTTTAATTTATAGAATTCACCTTTGGAGAAATTTCGCGGAAAGAATTGTGTTTTCGATAGAAAATAGATTTTCTCTCTCAAAACTCACCCAAACAGAATTAAATCTATAAAAATTAGTAATCAACCACTTCAAAATAATTTTTCCATAATTTATTTCATAGAAATCAGTTTATAAATCGAAAGAGAAGAAAAACTTACAATTACTGTTAAGAAATCGCGAAACGGAAAGGTGTTTTCTTATTTCGATAAAGAGAAATATTTTGAGAGGATTTTTCTGCCATGATAGAAAAAGAATAAGAGAATGGCTATTGGAACCTTGGTCTAGCCAAAATTTAGAATATATATTAGGGTTGGGGTGAAATTTCCACTAATACCCTTAATGAACTAGGTTAGGAGGATTTTTGTGTAGTGGATTTTTGGGTATTTGGGCTTTTTTTTAAATTTTTGGGCTGAATAAAATTAAAATAAAAAGAATATTTTTCTTATTATTTCTGTAACATTTCCTCCAAAAATATTTATTTTAAAATATTTAAAAATACTCATAAAATTATTTTATGCTTAAAAATTGTCTTATGCATGAAAATTCATTTTATTTAAAATAAATTATTTTATGTAAATGTACTTCATGTAAATCATTTATTTCACAATAATAATTCATATTAGGCATATTAAAATTAATTTAACATGCCCCAAACTCATAAATCACGTCACACACAAATTTGTATAAAATCAAAAGCAATTTGTCACGAAAACTCCTAAGGTAGATGTGGGTTGTTATACACATACTCATCAGTCACACACATGAATTTTCGTAGAAGCACACACTTAGATATAATAGTTCTATTCAAGTAAATTGCCATGAAACTCCTAGGATGGGGTGTGGATTGTTACATTTGCCGCCCTTTAAAAGAAATTCATCCATGAATTTAAGTACTTACTTATACATTCTCAAAAAGCTGGAGATGCTCTTGCCCTTAAAGTTGGGACACTCTAGGTGGTGGAGGTTTCGAGGCCAAATTTTTTGAGTTTCCCTTCTGAGAGTAGTCTTTTGAAAAGTGGCCCATCTAACCACATCTCAGACATGCACTAAGGATTTTCTAGCAAGCTTTAAGATGCTTCTTGCCACATTGGCCACAAGTGGGGAAATCTTGCTTTGGTTGACCATTATGTTGTCTAGGTGTTGAAATTGTTAGCAAAAGTTCCTTACCTGGACCACCTCCTCCTCTATGTTGACCTCTATGTTCCTTATTCTCATGCTTCCCCTTTTGCTCACATTCCATGCATTTAGCCCTCTCGGTCTTATATCTCTTTTCCATTATCTTCGTGTTATCTATCAGCCTAGCTAAGGTTGGGAACTCAGTCGTTGCCAAGGAGTTAAATAGGGGTGCAACCAATCCTCTCAAGAAATAATTGATGCAGCTAGCTTCAGTAGATATGATGTTGATAGCAAATTTGCTAAGTTGGTTAAACTCCTTTACATACTCTGACACTGATATCTTAAGCTTCTGCTTTAGCTGCTTGAACTACAGTGCCCTATCTTGCCTTTCATCTTTAGGTAATAATTTATCCATCAACTCTTGCTTAAATTCTGCCCACATAGGTGGGTTAACTCCATATAGTCGTTCCTCAATGTTTCTTTCAAACCAATACCATGCCTCCTTCTTGAGTTGGAGTCCTATCAACTCAATTACCCAAGCATCCAAACATGACAATCGATGGACTAGCTTATCCATCTCATCTAAGAACTCATTAGGATCATCACCCTCCTCACCATAAAAGGTAGGTGGCTATAGCTTCTTGAACTCTAAGACGGTTATCCCTTCATCGAGTAGCCACTTCATTTCCCCTTATACAGGTGCCCCTATCGTAGGAGGCAGAACTCCATTCCTTTCTTGTGTTGCCAGCACTTCCTGCCTTTGAGCTCGTAGCCCATCCAATTCCTTATGCAAGTCTCTCATTTTCTAACACATAGCTTGTACCTCTTGCAAAGATGCTTGCCCCTAAATTAGATCTTTCTCTTGACCGTATAGGTGCAAAGGCATAATTCGAAGCAATGTCTGATATTGCATACTCACTAGCCCTAAGAAGTAGGGTGACTATGCGAACCTTCTTCTTAGGAGGCATTCTGCTACCATGATAAGGTAGTTTAGTGCTAACTCCCTACTAACCCATCTAACCCTATTATCATACCATACATACCATGCATTTTACATGAGTGCACATCATATCATATCACATCTCTGATCACATATCGTATAGCACATATCACATAGCATATATCACATATCATGGCATGTATCATGTATCATATAACTCATATCATCATGGATTTCCTTATCATATGTAAGTCAATCATGTCATAGGCAATAAATGAAATCAATCTATAATAAGTGGCTAAGCAGTCAAAAGGAATATCATCCATATCATATAAGTTAAGTCACTAACCCAATCATTACCAGCTACTCACTCTAGTCCTTTTGGGTCCTTTATTAGGGCAATCATCAATTAGCTTCCAAGATCGAGAGGCAAATAGTCAATAGGAGAGCATTCAAGAGTGACATGACCATTATTGCCACATTGATAACAAAAGAGATCTCTATCCTGCCAGCCACCAATCAAAGACAAAGACCTCAATGGCGAGTAGTCTCCTTTATGCTCAACAATCCTTGCCCTAATCTGATCAATATCCTCTCTTAAGGTTTGCACTAGAGACCTCAGACTTTGAATTTCCTTTGCTAGGTTTGAGTAGCCCTCTTCTAACTTTTGAATCTTGTTATGAACCCAATCATAGTCTAGGCACTCCTCGGGGCCCTCCTCCTTAAGGGTCTCCTCCTCTTAGGGAGACTCATAGGCATGACTCTCTCAAACATCTCTAGCTAAGTCCTCTTGCAGGTCACACAGGGTGCTTTAGGTCATAGTCCTTTAGCAAGGGTAATCTTCTCAGTCATCTGGTAAAAGAATCGTAAGGCACACAAACAAACAATGACAAAGAGCACTATAACTTATTAGGATTTTGTGGAACTATACTAGCGATAGATTGCAAGTGACATGATAGGAAAATTCCTATGCTCTAAGATTACACTTAATCAACCTAATAAATAAAAAAGTCTAAACTAGACTAAAAAAAACTACAGCACTGATACCACTTTTGTCACATCCCATTTTCAGAGATATAATGGTCTTAGAACGTTGGGAGACATAAGGTCACCCACGCCCGTAGAATCCACTCATGAACATATAAACATTGCCTTAGATCTTATCGAAACCTCATGCATTAACCTGGTTATCCAATAATAAGGAAAACTTTGACTAGCAAGCATATTATTAAAATACTTTAAATATAATCCATATGAAAAGAACATTTTTAAGACTCCAAAATAAATCATCAAACATGTAGTTCCAAAATAAGACTCCCAAAATAAGAACTCTCAGAGTGTTTAGAGACTCATCATCTAATAACACGGTAATAAACTTTGACAAGGAAATTTCCCAAACAGAGTAGGTTACTTGAGCGACGACCTTGCCTCCTCATAATGCTCACCTGGAACCACACAAAAAAAAGGGTGAGATAGATGATCTCAATCAATAAACCAAATAGCTTATACAATAACACATATCCCCTAAAAAACTCATAGCTTATAACTAATAGATCGTGATTTGTAATTCATAACTCATGGCTTATGGTTCATAGTTTGCAATTCAATAAGGTTCATAGAAATCAACTTATAACAAATAACACATAGAGTGAAGGCTATTGCCTTGTCCACTCATAACATAATATAGAGTGAAAGCTGTTGCCTTGTCTGCTTGTAACATAATATAGAGTGATGGCTGCTGCCTTGTCCACTTGTAAGATAATACCAAGATAACAATAGCATCTAAGAATAGAGTCACATGTAAAATGATAGCGATATAAGTTTAGCCTATTGAACAAAAGATACATAACAGTGTGGTTCCAGAAAGAAAGTAAGGTAAGGCAACAATTACGAGGTTCTTTCTTGTCACTAAATAAACATTTATAGTTTCAAACCAATTGTCCTTTAGCAACCCAAACTTAATAAATAAATCATTCAAATAGAATTGATCAACAAAAGGAACTTGTGTTTCAAGAATTTCAAAGGTTTACATATCGTGATAACTTATACTTGTAACATAAACATAATGTTTACTCATCTTGTGATTCCTTTGCTCCTAATACTTGTAGCCCTTGAAGTTCTAATAATCCTCAAGCTCTATCATACATTACAATTCAATACTTAGCATTTTCTCAATTATCATGCTATCCTATCCTATAACTACCCCATGTACATATTACATTCACATACACTTGGAGTTGCACTTAGAAGTGCACTTATCACTTACACATTACATGTTGACTTTCAAAGTCTTGCATACTTAGCCTTTATAAGCCCATATGAAAACACATTATAATCCATATTATGACTTTTCTAAAGCCAAACACAGTATATCATAATCTTAATATCAATTTAATCTAACATTCAACTTAGTATGCTTACACCTTCCATTTATGTCAACTTGACAAGTACCTTTCAAATGTCATGCTTATCTCTTATGATCAATTCACACAATCAATCTCATAGTCAAATTAAGATAATTAATTCATTATTACTTTATCATAAAACCTATTTCCTATATTACTTATTCATATTCACATATTAATCACAACATAAGAGAGAAATTTTAAGGTTTGAAGGTATTTTGTAAATTTCGGTAGAGAGAATAATTTTGAGAGAATTTTTCTGCCAAAATAATAAAATAATTGAATGGTGGCTGTTGGAAGCAAGGGCTGGCTGAATTTCAACATTTATATCTAGGGTTTTGGATAATTTTCATTATTACTCTTAATGAGCTAGGTTAGGGGTGTTTTGATGTAGTGGGCTTTTAGGAATTTGGCCTTTTTATTTATTTAATGGGTTGATTTTTAGTAATTAAAAATAAAATATTTTTCTTATTATTTTCATTAAAATCCCTCCAAAATATTTATTTAAAAATATTTTTAAAATGCTTATAAAAATTATTTTATGCATAAAAAATCGCTTTGTGCATGAAAATTCAATTTATGTGAAATAAATATTTATTTGCTTATGCATTTCATATAAATCACTTACTTCATCTTAATAATTCATATTAGGCATATTAAAGCTCATCTAACTTACCATATACTCACCAATCACATAATACATGAATTTTCATAAAAGCACAAATTTTGTCTTAATAGTTCTAAATTCAAGTAAATGGTCATGAAAACTCCTAAGGTGGGTGTGGGTTATTACATTCTCCCCCCTTTAAAAAAAATTTGTCCTCAAATTTTCAAATCTAACCATACAACACACTCTACTTAACTTCTTCGCCATGCTTCTACTATGGCACTCAAACACAATATCTAACTACAATTGACATATCAAATACAGTAAGGCACATACTCACAATCTATTAAAAATCACACTAATAAACTTTTAGCTTAAGCTACACCTATGCTAATCTCTTGTTTAAACAAATCTTAAACTAATCCTTAATAATGTTTATATCCTTTAACCTTAAACAAAAGTAATAAAATCTTTAATTTCACCTTCAATCAAATATAATCCCAAGCATTTCTTTTCCTTATATCTCTATTATTATTAACATCTATACTAATACATTAAGCATTTCTTTTCCTTATATCTCTATTATTATTAACATCTATACTAATACCTTAATCACCAGTTCCATTCATTATTTATCACATTAGTCATATAAGAATCTAACAGATAATTTCAAATTAATAACTCCAATTGATATTCGGTAATCCTCTTTCCATATTAATAATTATTACTTAATGTCTTATAACTTCAATAAATATTTTTGTGTTTAATACCTTGCTAATGTTCAATTTCTACACTCCCATCATTTATCAATTAAAACATATTTAAACTTAATAAACATTCCTATATATATCATATCCCAAACGAACTTGCATTCCATTAATTTACAATCCCAAATAAACTTCTGATAAATATTTCAAACTTACTCTCTTTCTATATAATATATACATCATTACCATGACTTAATTACCTAATGCCTCGTAATTTCTTTTATACCTTTAGCTCGTAATATCATCTCACTTTAGGTTTTCCAATTACATCTCACTATACTTTACATTCCTGATCATTCAACTTATCCATATTAAAATAATAAACATTCTAATACCAATGTTATTCAATGAAATCTCTATGCAACTCTTATATCTTTCCAAATCTATGCCATTCTAGGTTATCTCAATAAAAAAATTCTTTTCGTACTAAAGATCACTACCAAATTTTCCAGTATCCTCAATTGAACATTATTGTATCTAACACCTTAAAACATTTCTCATCCAAAGGACTCAAATCCCTTTCAGGTATATTCAAAACTATTAAATTTTCAAAACTGCATAGCATCATACTTATCCTTTTATCATCATTACAAGTTTGAGAATACTTATCCCTTTATGTCTCCCCCTCTTAAAAGAAATTCATCCTCGAATTTAAATACTTACTCATATGTTCTCAAAAACTAGGGATGCTTCTACCGTATCCCTTCCTCGGCTTCCTAAGTACACTCATCCATTCCATGATTATGCTAATGGACCTTAATCATAGGTATCTCCTTGATAGACAACTTTCTCCCCATCCTTAATTCAAAATTCTATGTGCTTTACTCTACAGTCAATATAAGCTTAATACTCATATAGCTAATTCATTCCTAAGATCACATCAAGTTCTAACTTCAAGTTTTAATAACTCCACTTGAAGTTTTCGTCCATGAATGTCTACCTCACAATCCTTAAACATATACTTTACTTTTATCATTACTCCCAAATGAGTTCATACCACTAAAGGTTTATGAATTAATTCCTTATTTTTACCTATACTCTTAGTAAAACATGGAGATACAAATGAATGCGTAGCACCAGAATCAATCAAGCATCTTGCACTAGAATTTGAATGGGAATGATACCTTCTTCTTTTAAATCACACTAGATTAATGCTCTTCCTTTGACTACACTTGATATTTATATAAGTGACAGAGAAATCCCTAGATTTCTTGTTGTTCTAGTCTATATGGTAGCATCTAAGCCACAAATTCCTTAATATACTTCACTTACTTCCTACTACATACTTTTCTATACGTAATGTAACTGATTCATTTCATTCTCCTACTAATCATTAAATATCCTTCCTCTTCTTATGGCATTAATCAAAATTACCATTTAATAATTCCATTTAATTCATATATCAAACCATTGTAACATGTAAGCATTTCATACCTCATAATATTATATCCATTAATCATTAATCTAAAACTTAGTCAACTTTTCTTTCTAATTCACTTAACCCCACTATCAAATCATCATACCTAGCATGTATTTAACATGAGTATCCATCATATAATATCATATCACAGGACATATATCACCTAGCATGTATCACATATCATGGCATGTATGATGTATCCTAATCACGTAACATATAACCTATAGCATAATGAACTCTCCGATCATATTAAAAGCCAATCATCTCCTAGGCAATAGAAGATCAAACCCAAGCCAAATAGATAATTAGTCATATAATATCATTCATATCATATAAGTCCTAATCCACCAAGCTAATAATTACCTACTATTAGCGCGAGTCTCCACTAGTCTCAACTACGTCCCTCATCAAGGAGACCATTGAGTACATAGTCTCCCATTTGTTCCACATCTCTAGCCTTAATTTGTTCCATGTCCTCTCTCATAGCATGCACCAGGGACCTCAGACGTTGATTTTCCTTCATCAAGTTTGAGTAGTATTTTTCAAACCTCTGCATCTTACTCTAAATAAAGTTATAACCTAGACATTCTATAAGGTCCTCCTCATCAGAGGTCTTCTTTTTCTTGAGGTGGATCATAGGCATAGCCTTCTTGAACATCTCTCGCCATGTCCTCTTGCATGCCATATGTGGTGCTATAGGTTGCAATCCTTAAGCAGGGGTAATCTTTTTGGTCATCTGGTAAAGGGATCGTAAGTCACATAAGAAAACAATAACAAAGAGTAATATAACTAATTAGGATTTTCGAGGAACTATACTAGTGAGAGACAGCAAATGACATTACAGGAAAATTTCTATGCTCCAAGATTATACTTAACTAACCTAATAAATTGACAAGTCTAAACTAGACTTTTAAAAACTACAGCTCTGATACCAATATTGTCACATCCTAATTTCAGAGATATGATAGTCCTAGAATGTCACATCCCAATTTTCAGAGACATGATAGTCCTAGAACATTGGGGACATAAGGTCACCCACACCTATAGAACCCACTTATACATATACAAATACTACCTAGGATCATACTAAAACCTCATACATTAACTAAAAAAACTTTTATAAAGGAAAAACCTTAAGTTGTGGAAGCTAAAAATATACTTTAATATAATCTATAGGAAAATAATAATAAGACTCCAAACAAAGTCACCAATATAATATTCCAAAATAAAGTTCCCATACTAACTCCCAGAGCATCTAAGGACTCATCATAGCATGGCTGTATTACAACTTTTGACAAGGGAATTTTCTAACTAGAGTAGGTAGCTTGAGTGATCACCTTGCCTCCTTAATATGCTCACCTGGAACCACACAAGGAAAAAGGTGTGAGATAGATGATCTCAATGAGTAAACAATATAGCTTATACAATAACATATATTCCTTAGAAGGGTCCCATAGCTTACAGAATAAAGTTCATGATTTACAAATCATGGTTTCAAAGTTTGCAATTTAATAAGATTTGCAAATTTTACAGTTATTACTTATGAGTGAAGACTCTTACTCAATTCACTGGATATTACTAGTGAGTGAAGACTCTTACTCAATTCACTCGATTTTACTTGTGAGTGAAGACTCTTGCTCAATTCACTCATACATATAGAGTGAAGGCTATTGCCATAATCACTTGAACACATAATCGATTATTATAAGCATCAGCATGAGGATTTCTACATAAAGAGTTAGAGGTACCATAGCTAAAGCTAATGGTAATCACATGTAACAATAACAGTTAAGGCAATAATAAAACGTATCACAATAGCAATAGTAGTTTAACTTCTTGAACAAAAGATATAAGAATAGTGTAGTTTCATAAAGAATATAAGTTAGGGCAATAATCAAAAAGGAATTATCATTGAATAAACTAAAATGGTTTTTGGACCAATTTTCCTTTAGCAATCCAAGCTTAACAATGAAATCATATAATCATAATTTAGGATAGAAAGAACTTAGGTTTCAAAGATCTTCAAGGCTCACATAACATAATATCACATACTTGTAACATAACATAATGTTTACTCACACTTGTAGCATTAACACAGTGTTTACTCACTTTGTGCTTCCTTCACTCCTAGTACACATAGCCCTTTTGAACATCTAAAACTCCTCAAGCTCTAACATAATTTTTAATTCAATACTTAGTATTTATTTAATCATGATGATATCCTGTCCCATAACTACCCCATACACATATAATATTCACATACACTTAGAGTTGCACATATAAGTGCACTTCATCACTTGCACATAACATGTTAACTTTAAAAGTCCTATACACTTAGCCTTTATAGGCCCGCATGAAAACATATTATAATTCATATCAATACCTTTCTAAGATCAACACAATTTCGTTATCTTAATATCAATTCACTTTAACAATCATCTTAGTATACTTAATACTTCCATATATGTCAACTTAACAAATAACCTTTCAAGTGTCATGCTTATCTCTTATGACCAATTCTTTCAGTCAATCTCTTCATCAATTCAAGATCATTAATTCATTAACAAGTCATCATACAACCTACTATCATATTATCCAATCACATTCACATATTAATCATAACATAAGGTTAAGATATCTTAAGCATACCAAATTGCCTCTAGCCTTGTCTAGAGTTATTCCTTCAACTAACATGCAATTTAACCATTTACCATTCATACATACATATCAATAATCAACAAAATACATCATACAAAAATTATAGACATTGGGATAAAAATTCCAACAATGGCCGAATGCACTAACAAAAGAAAACCTAAATTTTTCTTATTTTTCGCACTTTCTGTCTATTACAGTAATATGCAGAAACATGGTTTGAACTAAGATTTTTCATTTAAACATAACATAAATCTTTTTAGAATATAGACATGTAGGATTTGGCCCATATATAATTCCCTATGCATGAAAATTTCTAACTTTAGATTGCAGGATGAAAAACCATGAGTTTTCTTATTTCCAGTACTTTCCGATCATTACACCAATATATATACATGTGGTTTAAACCATTATTCTTTATTCAATCATAACAAAAACCATTTTCGAACATGAATATATACAAATTGGCACCTATAGACCAAGCTTATGCATAAAAAGTTCCAAGTTTAGGGTTTAGATAGAAAATTATGAGTTTTCAAGCTTTTTGCGCTTTCCATTCATTACAATAATATGTAAACACATGATTTAAATCATTATTTTTATCCAAACAAAACAAATATCAGTTTAGAACTCCATCATACTCAATTCGGCAGCCACATACACATGAAATCATAAAGTTTTCTAACTTTTAAGTTCTAGCACGAAAACCTTGAATTTCCTTGTTTTCTAAAAATTTTCGATCATTACAGTAATATGCAGAAATATGTTTTGATTCAATATTTTTCATTTAAACACATCAAAATCCATTTAGAAAATAATTATATAGAAATTTCCCCCCTTGGTAGTGTTTATGTATGAAAATTTCAATTTTGAGTTGTAGGAATCACCTTTGGAGAAATCGCGTAGAGAGGTTGGTGCTTTCAGTAGAAAAATTGATTTTTCTTTTAAGGAGTCACCTAGCCCAAATTTTCTCAATAAAAATTTAGTTCAAAATAATTTTTCCATTATTAGTTTCATAAAAATCAAATAGCAAATTGAAAGGAAAGGAAAAACTTACGAAACGGTAGCGAAATCGCAAAGTTTGAAAGTATTTTGTGAATTTCAGTAGAGAGATTATTTTTGAGAGAATTTTTCGGCCAAAATCATGAAATAACAAAATAGTGGCTGCTAGAATGAAGGGTGACTAAACTTTTCATATTTATTTGTAGGGTTTTGGGCAATTTCCAATATTACCCTTAATGAGCTAGGTTATGAGTTTTTTTTAGTGTAGTGGGCTTTTGGATATTTGAGTTCTTTAATTATTTTTGGGGCTAATTATAGGTAATTAAAATAAAAATATTTTTCTCATTATTTTCATTAAAATTTCTCCCAAAAATATTTATTTAAAAATTATTTTAAAAATACACAAAATTATTTTATGCTTAAAAATCTCCTTTTTGCATGAAAATTCATTTTATGTACAATAAATTATTTTATGCTAATTCATTTCATATAAATCATTTATTTCACAATAATAATTCATATTAAGCACATTAAAATTAATTTAACATACCACATACTCATAAATCACATAATAAATGAATTTTCATAAAAGCACATATTTTGTCTTAATAGCTCTAAATTCAAGTAAATGGTCATGAAAACTCCTAGGATGGGTATGGGTTGTTACATAGAATATGGGGAGATATAAGGTCACCCATGCCTATAGAACCCACTCATACATATGCAAAAATTGCCTAGGATCATACCGAACCTCATACATTAACTTAATAGAACCCACTCATAATACTCACCTGGAACCACACAAGGAAAAAGGGGTTAAATAGATGATTTCAATGAGTAAATAATAGGGCTTATACAATAACACATATCCCTTAGAAAGGGCTCATAGCTCATGTCTCATAGTTCATGATTCAAAATTCATAGTTTATGGTTCATAGTTGTAATTTAGAAAAGTTTGCAGAAATCACACTTATAACACATAACACATAGAGTGAAGGCTGCTACTATAATCACTCAAACACATAGAGTGAAAGCTATTGCCATAATCACTCAAACACATAGAGTGAAAGCTATTACCATAATCACTTGAACACATAGAGTGAAGGCTATTGTCATAATCACTCAAACATGTAGAGTGAAGGCTATTGCCATAATCACTTAAATACATAACTAATGATTACTCGCATTGGTATAAGGATTTTTGCATAAAAAGGGTTATGGGTACCATAATTAGAGCTGATGGTAATCACTTATAAAAATATCATGGAAGAAATGCAATCACATGTGGCACAATAACAATAGATGTTTAGCTTATCAAACAAAAGATAAATAACAGTTTAGTTCCAGAAAGGATATAAGTTAAGGCAATAATAACAATGGTTCTTTATTATCAGTGGATATTCAAAAATGGTTTTGGACCAATTATCTTTTGGCAACCAAAGCTTAATAAAGAAATCATATAATTGTATTTAAAATAGAAAAGAACTAGGGTTTCAAGAATGTCAAAGGTTCACACATCATGATAGCTTGTACTTGTAACATAATGTTTACACACCTTGTGGTTCCTTCGCTCCTAGTACTTGTAGCCCTTGAACCTTTAATAGTCCTTAAACTCTAAAATAAAATTTAATTCACACTTAGTATTTGCTTAATCATCATACTATCCTATCCCATAACTACCCATGCATATATAACATTCACATATACTTGGAGTTGTAATTAAAAGTGCATCATCACTAGCACATAATGTGTTGACTTTTATAGTTTTGCATACTTTGCCTTTATAGGCCCACATTAAAAACACATAACAACTCATATTAAGACTTTTCTAAAGTCAAACACCACATATCTTGTTTTAATATCAACTTAATTTAACATTCAACTTAACATACTTAACACTTTTAACTTATCAAGTAGCCTTTCAAGTATCATGCCTGTGTCTTATGACCAATTCATATAATCAATCTCATCATCTATTTAAGATCATTAATTCATTATTAACCCATCATAAAACTTATTTTCCATATCATTTAATCACGTAAACATGTTAATCATATCATAGAAATAGGGTTAGGAAACCCTAGATATACCTAATTGCCTCCAGACTTGTCTATAGTCATTCCTTCAACCAACATGCAATTTAATCATGCATTATTCATGTATATATGTCAATAATCATTAAAATATATCACATAAAAATTATAGACATTGGAATTAAATTCCAAATGTAGGCCGAACACCCATTCAAGAACAAATATGAATTTTCTTCCTTTTCGCACTTTCTGTTCATTATAGTAATATGCAAACGCATGTTTTAAACCAAGATTTTTTATGTAATCAAAACAAGAAAAAAATTTAGAACATGAATCCCTATGAATTGGCAGCCATAGATGTCCATATGCATGAAATTTTCCAACTTTAGATTTTAGGAAAAAAACCATGAATCTTTCTCTTTTTTGGTACTTTCCAGCCATTATAGTAATATGTAAACACATTATTTAAACCATTATTTTTCATCCAATCATATAAAAAATCAGTTTAGAATCCATGTATGTACAAATTGGCAGCTATAGACAATCTATATGCATGAAAATTCCAATTTTAGGGTTTAGAGCGAAAACCGTGAATTCTCTTACTTTTTGGTGTTTTCCGATCATTATAATAATATACAGAAATATGATTTGAATCAATATTTTTTATCTAAACACAAAAAAAATCCATTTGGAACACAAACATGTAAAAATTGGCAGCCCCCCTTGAGTTTATGCATGAAAATTTCAATTTTGAGTTTTAAGATTCACCTTTGGAGGATTCACATAGAGAGGTTCGTGTTTTTAGTAGAAAAAATCATTTTCTCTTCCAAAACTCACCTAGGCTGAATTTAATCAATAAAAATCAGTAAATATTCAATTCAAAATAATTTTCTCATGATTAGTTCCATAGAAATCCTATAATAAATTGAAAGGAGAGAAAAACTCATGAATATAGTCAAGAAATCGCAAGGTTTGAAGGTATTTTGTGAATTTCAGTAGAGAGAATAATTTTGATAGAATTTTTTTTGCCAAAATAATGAAATAATAGAATGGTAGTTGCTAGAAGCAAGGGCTGGCCAAATTTCAACTTTTATATTTAGGGTTTTGGACAATTTCCAAGATTACCATTAATGAGCTAGGTTAGGAGTATTTTGGTGTAGTGGGCTTTTAGAAATTTGGCCTTTTTATTTATTTTATGGGCTGATTATAGGTAATTAAAAATAAAATATTTTTTTAATTATTTTAATTAAAATCCCCCCAAAATATTTATTTAAAATTATTTTAAAAATGCTTATAAAAATTATTTTATGCATAAAAAATTACTTTGTGCATGAAAATTCAATTTATGTGAAATAAATATTCTTATGCTTATGCATTTCATATAAATCACTTACTTTATCATAATAATTCATATTAGGCATATTAGAGCTCATCTAACATGCCATATTAGGCATATTAGAGCTCATCTAACATGCCACATACTCATCAATCACATAACACATGAATTTTCATAAAAGCACATATTTTGTCTTAATAGCTCTAAATTCAAGTAAATGATCATGAAAACTCCTAGGGTGGGTGTGGTTTGTTACACTTTTCTTCGTTTATGAGTGCATTTTATGCTCCATCTCACTTTTGCAAGTGCATTTTATGCTCCTTCTTGCAAATTTTCTTTTTTTTTTTTCTTAACCACAAGGTATTAACTAACCCCCTTTTTATTATTAGTTCTCCTATATCTTATCCCTAATTAACAAAAATCTTTTGGTACTTTTCTAGCTATTTATACTTAATTATAAAAGGTTTATTATTGGTTAGCTAATGTGTTCAAAAATTTCCAAACAAGCATAATCTAAATGTGAGAGTTCTTAAACTAATCATCCATTTTAATAAACCTTCTTAAATTAAGGGATTACTAGGGAAGAGCACACTTTATAGTTTAAAATCCATTTCAATTGAAATGATGTCCAATGTTCAAGCTATAATTAACAATGGGCATGTTACACATCAACCAAACATAAACAATATAGCCTAACAAAAAACATATAAAAAGACAAGATGATTGCCATCCACAATAACCCCTCCCCCCCCTCCTCCCACACTAGAATATCACATCGTCCCTAATGTGATTCCTATAATGCAAACAGAATGGACATATGCAATATATGCAAAAATAAACAAAAAAAAAGGTTTAAAAGGCTTCCCTTACTAATTTAGAGGTGATGGTGAAGGGGATGGAATGTCTAAATAGGATTGATCGAAAAATTTAGAGAGCTTGCATTTTTTGTAGGATTGCTCCTTCTCCACATGGTAAAGTTGCAAATCCATGTCATCCAATTGTGTGCTCACCCTCCTATTATGCTCATTAATAACATCCAACCATCATAAGACTTGCTTCTAATAGGCCTCTTTATTCTTGATCTTCCTCTTCTTCTTCTTCCTCCCCTTCACTTTCCTTATCATCATCTACATGAGTTGAAGAAGTAACAGGGATGCTTGATTGCATGCCACACCTTATTTGTTCACACTTTCAGGTGGTGAGGTCTTTCAATGTCATATCAATATCAATTATTTTCGATTGGATCAAGGCATCAATTGTGGAACTTCCTCCTCTCAATTTTTCTATAACTGGACTAGTCTCATTAAGAACTTTTAAATACACAGCAAGTCCAGTTATAATATGGCCCATGACAATGGTGGCCTTGGGATGAGTCATAATATATATCAAACTTTGAAAAATATAGTATGTGGTGAAAATTTTGTGATTTATGTACAAACACCACAACATGACTCTTTAGTAGAGACCTTATTACTCTCTAATTTACCAAAAATAGCATGACAAATGCAAAATCAAGTAACTATGGTCTCTAATTAGCCCATTCAATGCATTGTGAGTATCAAACTTGTCCAACCCAGTTAATTTCTTCTAAAATTTACTGACATCACAATTTTTCACAAAATCAGTACTACCCCTTTTTAGAAACCAAAAGCCCTAAACATGATATCATAATCATTTTGGTACTCTTTCCCTAACATCCTATATTCTAAAATTTTTTCACTAGATGTTGAATACTTCAGAGTAGTGAAAAATTCATGAGTTAATTCTACAAAGGTAGGATGTTTGATCTTTATAAATTTCCCCCACCTAAGTTTGGCACACAATTGTGCCAATTTTTCCTTCAATTTTATTATTTCTAAAGCATGGTAATCTAAATATCTACAAGGATGTATAGAATGTTTGGTTAAGGAAACATACCTATTGCCTTCTTCTTCATTAAACATGGGGAAAAGAGCACTAAATTTGTAGGCAAGATCACTTGCTTCTCCCTTTTCCATTCTTGCTTTGCCCTTCCTTGATCTAGCCTTCTTAGCCACACTTTTGACCCTTGAAGCCATGGATCTCTTAATGCTTTGAAGAAATTTAAGGTTGGGTTAGGTTTTAAGAGAAGAAATTTGGGAAATTTTAAAGAGATTTGGGGGCTAGGGATTTAAAAGGAGGTAGAGAGACACAAAATTTAGGGAAGAAGAAGAGAACTGGTGAGTTGGGGCTGCTCACGTGCTGCTTTAAATGGGTTTCTATTTTTTCTTACATCTGTCTAGTCATCGCACCCGCGACAGGTGGTGCAGTAGTGACACAGATGGCTGCTGAGCCTGCTATTGCATGTGCGATAAGCACTGCACCTGTGGCATGCCTAGCTCTTTCATTACGCCTGCTTGTCTTCTGTCAAGCCAACTTGTTGCGTTCGTGATGGGCGGTACACTCACAATGTTGCTGGCTAACCTCTAACACACTCCACCTACTAAAAAACATGAAGACAACTAAAACAAACCATGAACTAAAAGTGAGAAGTCATAAAATATTACTAGTTAATAGCAAAAGTCCTTAACTAAAAGTAATAAAATAAAGAAAAAAATAAAATCCAAGAAAAGAAACAATAAAATATATAACTTGGGTTGCCTCTCAAGAAGCACTTCTTTAACATCATGTTAGCTGAACGTTAAGGATATGATCTTCAGTGAACTTCAATAAGGGAGATTGATTTCATTGCTTAAGTCATAAGGTCACCATAGTAGAGTTTACATCTATGCCCATGGACCTTGAAGGTTTCCCCCTTTGAATTCTCAAGTTCTAAAGAACCATAGGGAAATACTCGAACCACTTTGAATGGTACACTCCACCTTGATTTCAGTTTACCTAAGAAAAGTTTCAGCCTTGAATTGAAAAATAAGATTGAATTTCCTTCCTTGAAGTCTTTCTTAAGGATATGAGCATCATGCCATCTTTTGGTCTTCTCTTTGTAAATTTTGGCATTATTATAGGCTAAGTATCAAATCTCCTCTAATTCTTTCAAGTCCAATAGCCTTTTTCCCCCAACAGACTTTAAATCAAAATTGAGCAATTTCATCACCTAATAGGCTTGATGCTCCAACTCTACTGGTAAGTGACATGCTTTACAGTAAACAAGCCTATATGGTGACATACCAATAGGTGTTTTGTAAGCCATTCTATAAGCCCATAAAGCATCATCAAGCTTAGCTGGCCAATCTTTCTGAGACCCATTGACTGTCTTCTCATAGATTCTCTTTAGTTCTCTATTAGACACCTCCACTTGGCCACTAATTTGAGGATGATAAGGTGTAGCAACCCTATGATGGACCCCATATTTCTTTAGTAGTGACTCAAATTTTTTGTTACAAAACTGAGTGCTTCTGTCATTGATTATAGCTCTTAGGATCGCAAACCTTGAGAAGAGTTTCTTTAGGAACCTGATCACCACCTTTACATCATTAGTAGGAGTGGTAATTGCTTCAACCCATTTAGATATGTAGTCAACCCTCACCAAGATGTATTTGTTCCCATAAGAGGAGGGGAATGGACCCATGAAAGCAGGTCCCCATACATCGAACAATTCCATTTCATGAATGAAAAGGAGTGGCATCTCGTTCCTCTTTGATAGATTTCTAGCTCTTTGACACTAATCACAATGGGTGATGAAGTTCTTAGTGTCTTTGAATAGAGTAAGCCAAAAGAATCCACTCTTTAGAATTCGAGCAACTATTTTGGGCTAAAAGAATCCACTCTTTAGAATTGGAGCAACTATTTTGGTAGCCCAAAATGTCCCATATAGGCTGAACTGTGGATTCAGCACCTCTAACATCTCTTCATCCAGTACACATCTTTTAATTGAACCATCCCTACCAATTTTATAAAGGAAAGGCTCATCCAATAGGTAGTGATTGGCTTTAAATAAGAATATCTTCTTTTGTTGATAAGATAAAATTGGGGGAATAATGCCACAAACTAAGTAATTTGCGACATCCACATACCAAAGAGTGCTTATTTGTTCAATGAGCATGAGTGATTCATTAGGGAATAGCTCATTGATGTCTTGTTCATCCTCGTGCTCAGCTCCTTCCAATCAAGAAAAATGATTTGCTACTAGATTTTTTTATCCTTTTTTGTCTTTTATCTCGATATTGAACTCTTGGAGAAGTAAAACCCTCTAGATGAGTTGAGGCTAGGCATCTTTCTTAGCAAAAAGGTATCTCAAAGTTGCATGATCAGTGAAGATGATAACTTTGGAGCTAAAAAGATATGATCAAAATTTGTCAATTGCAAACACCACAGCTGGCATCTCCTTCTCTATAGTGGTGTAGTTGAGTTGAGCTCCCATTAATGTCTTGCTTGCATAATAAATCACATGGAGCTTCTTGTCTTTTGCTATCCTAATATACCACCCAAAGCTTGATCACTTGCATCACACATGATCTTAAAAGGAGAGCCCAATCAAGAGTAGAGATAATTGGAGCTAACACTAAAGCTTCTTTTAACCTCTTAAAAGTATACAAACATTAGTCATCAAAATCAAAAGGAGCATCTTTAATCAATAGGTTAGTTAGAGGTTTAGCAATCAAAGAAAAATCTTTGATAAATCGCCTATAGAACCTTGCATGACACAAGAAAGCTGGCACTCCTTTCACTAAAGTTAGGGGAGGTAATTTCTCTATGACTTCAGTTTTTGCTCTATCAACCTCTAGGCCTTTGCTTGAAATTTTGTGCCCCAATACTATCCCTTCATCCACTATTAAGTGACACTTCTCCTAATTTAGCACCAGGTTTGTGTCTTCACACTTTTTGAGCACCTGATAGATTAGTAAGACATTGATCAAAGGAATCCCCAAATATAGAAAAATCATTAATGAATACCTCCATAATGTCCTCAATCATGTCTGAAAATATAACCATCATGCATCTTTGGAAAGTAGCAGGTGCATTGCACAATCCAAAGGGCATACGCTTATAAGCGAAGGTACTAAAAGGACATGTGAAAGTTGTCTTGTCTTAGTCTTCCGAAGAGATGAAAACCTAATTATAACCCCAATATGCATCAAGGAAGTAATAATGAGTATGGCCTGCAATTCACTCCAACATCTGATCAATAAATGAGAGACGGAAGTGATCTTTTCTTGTTGTTGAATTGAGCTTCCTAAAATCAATACAAACCCTCTAACCATTGATTGTTGTCTTTGAAATTAGCTCCCTTTCTTCACTTTCCACCATTGTCATACCCCCCTTTTTAGGTACACATTAGACCGAACTCACCCAAGAGTTATTAAAGATAGGATAAATGATTCCCACATCTAAGAGCTTTACGATCTCCTTTTTCACCACCTCTTACTCTCCTTTGCTTTTTTTTTTTTTTTTTATAGCTTGAAACCCATCCTCCATGTGGATTTTTTGTGTGATGGGTGCCACGAGCACGACAGCACCATGTCTCTTTATTTTTCTTGGGTTGGTTTAAAACAGAAATTGCTCTCGTTTTCTATGCTCATCATTGTTGTTTGGTTATTTCAGGGAAAATGGAATACAAAATTTGTTTCCTTTTAACTTAGATTTCAGCAATGTTTCTTTTTTTCCTCATTTCTTTCTTTCTGCTATGCACAGCTTCATATGTGATGCATGAGACAAACCACTTTGTTTATTTCTATTTAGACCAGAAAGCAGTTCTGCTATTCAAATCTGGTTGATAATGACAGAAATCACAAAAATGGTGACAGTGGATTCATGATCATGATGCTATATAGTTAGTGCCTGTATGTATAAACAAAATCTACTGGCATACAAGAACTCTAGCCAGAGATTGTTGTTCCCAACTTGTATATCTAAATTTTATTTGAAATGGTTTTGAACTTTGGACGTGAATTAGTTTTCTTCAGCTAATTGTTTCACTTATTTTTGTGTCAATTTTTGCTTCATTTGCTGCTTTTACTTCCCTAAGATTTTGCAGTAAAATATAGTGAGACACTCCCCTGTCACATGGAAATTGACTTTATTCTACGTGTGTCTCTAAAAACTAGTAAATATGTTTGTCTGCTCCCTAATATTTGTCTTGTACCCAAAAATAATAATAATAATAATCAAATCAAGAGGCTGCAAGAATATAAATGCTATTGCATGTTCTGATCTGCCAGTGGAATGCCTTCTTGTTGAGTGGAGAGAAGGATATTTCGTGTATGCCAAAAGGAATTTTTTTATTTTCTGAGCCAAACCTTGTAGTTGAATCTTGCATGGTGGTGGCTATCCCTGCCTTTTCATCTCCCTCTCTTATAAATTTATTTATTTAATTTTTGCTGAGGACAGAAATGGGAATAGAAAACCCAAAATCATCAAAATTCAAAAGCATTCAGTCAACTGAATCAACTTCACAAATTACAATAAAATTTCTTTAGTAACTGCAAGAAATACTCTATTTAGGACAAACATTTGTTTGAAGAAGAGTAATTTTCTTGATATATATATATATATATAAGGAATACCACTAAATTAATTTAAGGTAGAGAATAGAGGATAAAAATGGATTATTCTATTTCGGAATTATTTGATCAGGGGATTTTTCAAATTCCTAAAAACTGATATTTGAATCAATACAATGAATAATTAAGCAATCCGTGGCTGAATTTAGCCAAGCATTTGCAAGTTGAGTTAGCATATGCTTTTCATAGTTACCTCTTTGCGTAATCCCAACAGTCTCTCTACGGTCTAAACCTTTGGCGCTTGCGGAATAATTCCACCTTCTGTGAAAGTTGCATGCATCAATGCATATTAGAAAGCCATCATATAGTTAAATTATTTTTGGTACGAATGAAATACTTAAAAACAAATGACATTATTAATTGATGTATCTTATTTTTATTGCATCAATTTCTCTTAATTGTAATTATAATTTAATTAAATACTATATAATGTACAAAGAATATATGTACATTTTTTTCAATATTACCTAAGGATATTCTAATGCATGTGGAGATTTTGATTCTTAACAATTATTCATAGAAAGTTTAATTCTAAATGTTCATTAATTCTTATTCTGCATGCCTTACAAAATAAAGATGAAGGGGGGAAGGGAGTTAATAAAAAAGAGAAGTATTTGCTGGAAATCTTCCAAATATTTACCAATATAAGCTTACTTACAGTAGTTGAAATGACAAATTCAAATGGAGGAAACTGGTGTGGTATCTGTCGGTGACAAGAATAAGGAAATTTTGGGCACAACTAGCAAAATACAAATTTGTCTCAAATGCATTATATATACATATTTTTGTGTTGTGGGAGGTAGGCAAACAAGAACCTAACTGTCCCTTTCCAAGGGAAGATTTGTGAATGGCAGCACCATATAAAGACAAGTAAGTGGCAAACCCTATTTATTCCAAATTAAATATAATATGTGTGCCCCATCCCACTTGTACCTCTAGGTTGTGGATAAAGGATGAATGATTCTTTGTAATTTGATCAAATTTCTCCTCCATTCTTCACTAGTTTTCATCTCGATTAGCCATCTTATTGTTGAGAGCTTTCATGAACTTGTCCATTTTTTATTCAAAGTTTGCCAGTGTCACATCCTAACCTTAAAGATATGATGGTACTAGAACATAGGGAGACATAACATCACCCATGCCCATAGAACCCACTTACACATAAATAAATCATGCCTAGGATCGTACCAAACCTCTTACAATAACTCATTTAAAACCTTTAGATGAATACCTTTAATTGCGGAAGTCTATAATTAAACATTACACATAAAATCCATAAGGAAAATAATATATCTCAAATGAGTATCAATCAACATTCCTGGAGCATCTAATGACAAGACTTTGTAAAATAGTATTATTGATAACTTGGACAAGGAATCCCCTAAGCGAAGTAGAATGCTTGAGCCATCACCTTGCCCCCTCACATTTGCTCACCTGGAACCACACAAGGAAAAAGGGGTGAGATAGATGATCTCAATGAGTAAATGATAAGGCATATAAATTATCACATATTCCTTTGAAAAGGAAACAAATAGCTTTTACACATAGTTCATGATTTATAATTCATGGATCAAGTTACAATTTAGCAAGGGTTCAATTTGGCAAGTTTGCAGAAATCACACTTATAACTTATAAAGAGTGAAGGCTATTGCTCTATCACTCAAACTTATAAAGGAGAGGTGGCCTTATACCAAATTCTAACTCCTATCACTTATAAGGCATGAAGCTAATCAGACTCCATGGCTAGAATCGCCCCTTTCTAGCTGAAGTGGATATACTACCCCTATCCATCGGGTTAAGACCATATGTACAGGTTTCAATGATTACTCGTATCAGCATGAGGATTCTGCATAAAGGGTTAAAAGTACCATAGCTAGAGCTAATGGTAATCACAATTAGCAATATCACATAAGGCAACAATAACATGTATCCCAATAACAATAATGGTTTAACTTTCAGAAAAAAGATAATAATAGTGTAGTTCTAGAAAGAATATAAGTTAGGGTGATAATGACAAGAAATTCTCATTGGATAAACAAATAGTTTTGGACCAATTGTCGTTTGGCAACCCAAGCTTTGCAAAGAATCACTTAATCAAATTACGATGAAAGGAACTTGGGTTTCAAAGATCGCAAAGGTTTACATAATAATATATCACATTCTTATAACACAACATAATGTTGTTCACACTTGTAGAATGA
Source organism: Reutealis trisperma (assembly GCA_947687605.1). Taxonomy (NCBI): domain Eukaryota; kingdom Viridiplantae; phylum Streptophyta; class Magnoliopsida; order Malpighiales; family Euphorbiaceae; genus Reutealis; species Reutealis trisperma. Next base: position 922,845 of record CANTUT010000022.1, read on the forward strand.
ATACAATGTTTATACACACTTGTAACATGAACATAGTGTTTACTCACCTTGGGGTTCCTTTGCTCCTAGTATACGTAGTTCCTTTGCACTTCTAAAGCTCCTCAAACTCTAACATAATATTTAATTTAATACTTAGTATTTATTTACTCATGATGCTCCTATCCCATAACTACCCATGCACATATAGCATACACATACACTTAGAGTCCACATAAAGGTGTACTCGTCACTTGCACATAATATGCTGACTTTAAAGTCTTGCATACTTAGGCCTTATAAGCTCTCATGACAACATATTACAATCACATCAATACCTTTTAAAGGTCATCACAATACTATTACCTCAGTATCAATTTACTTTAACAATCATCTTAATACACTTTACCCTTCCATACATGTCAACTTAACAATTAACCTTATTAGTGTCATGCTTAACTCTTATGATCCTTTTTATTCAATTGTCACTTCATCAACTCATAACATGTGTTCATCATCAAGTCATCATAACATCTAGTTCCAAATTTCCCAATCACATTTGCATTCTAATCACAATATAAGGTTAAGATACCTTAAGTATACCAAAATGCATTTAAGCTTATCTAGGATCATACCTTCAACTAACAAGCAATTTTATCATTTATTATATATACATACATGTCAATAATCATCAAAACACATCACATAAAAATTATTAATATTGGGACAAAAATATTTATGTAGGCACAAAAATATTTATGTAGGCCAAATGCATCACCAAAGGAAAAACTAAATTCTCTTTCTTTTCACACTTTCTGTCTATTTCAAAAATATGTAAAAACATGGTTTGAACCAAGATTTTTCATATAAATACAAAAAAAAAATTTTAGAATTTTAATTCATATGAATCGGCCACACATAGTATCTCTCACACATGAAAATTCAACTTTTTGGGTTATTGGGTACAAAATTATGAGTTTTCTTGTTTTCGGTATTTTTGGTCATTTTAGAAATATGTAAACAGATTGTTTAAACTATTATTTTTCATTTAATCATAGCAAATATCCATTTAGAACATGTCCATACATGATTTAGCAACCATAGATAGTATTTATACAAAAAAAAAATTTGAAGTTTTACGGCTTAAGTAAAAATTATGAGTTTTCGCCCTTTCCGCGCTTTTCGTTCATTACAGCAATATACAGACACATGATTCAAACCATTATTTTTTTATCAAAACAAAACAAATATCATATTAGAATGCTTTCTCACACAAATTGGCAGCCACATATTAATTTGATAATAGAATTTTCTAACTTCTAAGTTCTAGCACAAAAACCTTGAACTCCTTTGTTTTTCGAAACTTTTTGGTCATCATAGAAATATGCAGAATTATTATTTAATCCAATATTTTTCATCAAAACAAATCAAAAATTAGTGTAGAAAACAAATATTGCACAAATCGCCCCCCTCTAGTGATGTTTATGCATAAAATTGTGATTTTAAGTCATAGAATTCACCTTTGGAGGAATCTCGTGGAAAGATTTGTGTTTTCGGTAGAAAATAGATTTTCTCTCCCAAAAACTCACCCAAACAGAATTTAATTTGTAAAAATAAGTAATCAACCAGTTCAAAATAATTTTTCCATAATTTATTTCATAGAAATCAGTTTAGAAATTGAAAGAGAAGAAAAACTTACGATTACGGTCAAGAAATCGCGAAACGGAAAGGTGTTTTCTTAATTTCGGTTGAGAGAAATATTTTGAGAGGATTTTTTTGCCGAGATACAGAAAACTAAAGTGGTGGCTGCTGAAAGACCTAGGCTGGCCGAATTTTACAATATATATTAGGGTTTGGGTGCAATTTTCACTAATACCCTTATGAACTAGGTTAGGAGGATTTTAGTGTGGTGGGCTTTTGGGTACTTGGGCTTTTTATTTAAATTTTGGGCTGATTATAATTAAAAATAAAAACAATATTTTTCTTTTTATTTCTATAATATTTCCCCCAAAAATATTTATTTTAAAATACTCGTAAAATCATTTTATGCTTAAAAATTGTCTTTATACATGAAAATTCATTTTATTTAAAATAAATTCTTTTATGCAAATACATTTTATGTAAATCATTTATTTCATAATAGCAACTCATATTATGCATATTAAATTAATTTAATATGCCACATGCTCATCAATCATTTTGATTACTAATTTTCACAAAAGCACATACTTAACCATAATAGTTTTAAATCAAGCAACTTATCGCGAAAATGCCTAGGTGGGTGTGGGTTGTTACAGCCAGCCTATATGGACTTGTCCATCTTTGATTCAAAGCTTATGAGCCTATCTTTTAGTTATTGTTGAAATCTAGGTGGTCCTTATTGCTTGTTAAAATTTAATTGCCTTGTGTTATTACCACCCGAAGAAGAATTGGGATGATTCCTCCATCCTAGATTGTATGTATTTGAGTAAGGGTTATTGCTTGACCTTCCTTGAAATTGATTCCCACATAATTAACTTGTTCCACATGATTTCTAGTTGTAAGGTTGGCCATATAATAGTCATTGCTTATGTGCCCCATCTCCCCACAAAAGTCACAATCACTTCAAATTGCTGCAATAGAATTTGGAGTGACATTCAAAGTACCAAGTTGCTTTCATAGAATAGCAACTTGTGCTTATAAGGATGTCAACTGATCTATCTCCAAAACTCCTACTTCATCTTTCATTTGTGGTTGCTTGAGATGCTCAGTAGGCCATAAAGAGTTATTGGTTACCATCTCCTCTAAAAGCTCAATTACCCCCTCCATTGTCTTCCTCATTAATGATCCTCTAGCTGCTGCGTCCATGGCCCTTATGTGAGAATTACACCCATTATAGAAAGTTTGGATCAATAGTTCACTAGGAAAATAATGGTGTGAGCAGCTCATTTGAAGTTCCTTATACCACTCCTATACATCATTTAATGATTCCCCTTCAAGTTGTTAGAAGTTTGTGATCTCATTGATAATCCTTATAGTCTTTGCTAGAGCAAAGTACTTTATAAGGAATGCTTGGATGAGTTGCTCCCAAGTAGTGATTGATCCTGACAGTAATGAATTCAACCATGATTTTGCCCTATCCTTCAGAGTGAAAGGAAATAGTCTGAGTCTCACCATATCATCTAAAACTCCATTATACTTTGAGGTGTATCTTGAACCTCTAATTTAATGAGAAACTCATTCTTGTACTCTTGAAACTATGGCTAAATTATGTTACCTAGCATTATCGTGGATTTCTTCATTCGTGTTCTTGTAATGAGACCATCGAGAAGATAAATTGGATCCTAGTATTATATGTTTCCTTTATTATGTTATGAAAGGTATCTAAGAGATGATGAATTGGTTTATGATATGTGTAAACAAATTGTTAAATGATATGTCTATATAAAATTGTTTGAGGTTATGAACCATTGAAATTATCAAGTGAAAGATAATACTCAACAGGGGTCAAGTGGGACTACAAATGGTTCATATAGATATTACATACTAAGATATATGTGAGATGGAATAAAGAAAGTATTATCAAATTTATGGCCTAAACGCTACCTTATAAACTAGAACAATAAGAAAAGTAAGGATTTCTATGTCACTTGTGAAATATCAAGTATAGTCAAAGGAAGAATGTTAATCTAATGTGATTTAAAGGAAGTGATCAATTGTGTATGTGCTAAAGTGACTTGTAAGAAAGGTTATTAGGTATATGTAATAGAAAAGTTCTTAAAATCACGGAAGAAATAAAGCTGTAAGGACAATAAAGGATCAAAATGGAATATAATTCATTGTCGGACCATCTTAAAAGAAAAGTGTATGAACTTGACAGTTACAAGAAAGTATGTGTGATTAAGGAATAGTTTTTAAAAAAAAGTGAGAATATTTAACTTAAAAAGGATAAGTGTAGGCTAAGAATGAATTGGTGTAAGAACATGGGTTGATTTTGGCAAGTACCTTATATCGAGGACAAGTTTACAATGGGAAGAATACTTGTAAAATAAGATAAGTATGATATTGGAGGGTTATGTGTTAGTTATAAAAACAACGTGAATGTGGTCAAGCAAAGTAAGTGAAATATGGAAAAGTAAAAATAGTGAATAATAAGGCAAGGGAGGTATATTAGATATATGAATAATTGAACTAAAGAGAATGAAAGGAAACAAAAGTTATGATATAAAAGGAGTTTATGAAGTCAACTGATTAGACAAATCCCATCCAAAAGAAGTATTCTATGATGAAATTGAATTAAAAATGAGATAGAATTGAATGAGTTAAACTAAATACCATAAGAAATAGTAAGCTTTGAAAGCGACTTAATGAAGCAAGTGTGAGACAGATTAAGTTTTAAGGTGGAGAATATAGAAAATTATGAGGCAAAGGAAATTACAAGTCTCAAAAATAATGTAATATAGGGAATAAGATAAGATGGATATAGGACTTTATTGATAAGGATAAGATTATATAAAGGTAAGTAGAAAAAAGTTATAGAGACAAGTGAATGATATGAAAAGTTTATCTCAAATAAGATGAATACTTGAACATGGAAAGAAAAAAATTAATCAATAAGGTGTGGCAATTGGGAATAATCCTAGCGAATTATTTATTCGATGCAATATAGTCAATTGGATATAAAGATGTTATTAATGTTGAGTAAAAACAAGAAATGTAAATGTTTATGAGTGATACAAAATTTAAATAGTATGAGAGATATATGAATATAAGAGAATAGTATTGATGGAATTATATTGAGAATGGTGTATATACAAAATGAATTAGACCTTGAAATAAAGAGAATATGAAATTATTGCGAAAAGAGTGATTTGATGCAAAGTGTATAAAGACATATGTAATTATGAGGCCTCGCCCAAGCATCAGCCCAGTCCGTTAGAGGGAACCGGGATGCTCATTCGGGTTTAGACTCACGATGGAATCCTCAGGTTCAGATTTGGTTGATTTTCAAAATGATTTTAGGAGTCACCACCCTAATTTATTTTTAAACGAGAAAATTAAGGAAAAACCCAATTTGACTCCAATTTATTAATTTTTTACCTTAATTTGCCCATGGATAAAATTACTAGCTTCGAACTAGGTTGAGCTCGGGGACTAAGTTTTTGGTTTTAAATAATCAAAATTTGGCTCTTAAGTTTAATTTGACTTTAAAAAATTGATTTCATGAATAACAAATATTATAAGATGATAATTGTAAATAAGATGCATGAATATGACATGAATGCAAGGAGAAAATTAAAATAAAATATCCACAAATTAAAAAGGTAAAAAAGATTGATAGAGATTTGGATTTGAGGTTTGGACTTAAATTCCAAACGTGTCTACATAAACCATTGAATGGGGATTAAAACCCATGTAGTTCATTCCATGATTAAGTGGAGGGATTTAGAAGTCGATCAGATTAATTTTGGTTTAGGTGTGTTAAGAATGAGGAAAAAGGGAAATACCTTTGCTTTTGGTGTGCAAAGAGTTTTACTAGACCCAAATTTCGTTTTATTAGGACCGGGTGATTGGATTGATTGGGAGATTAATTAATTAATTAAAAAGATTAATTAACTAATTAATATGATAAAAAGGATAGATGAATTAATTAATTAATTTGGATGAAAGGTGGATTGAGAAAAATGATTAATTTGATTTTGAAAAAAGGTGATTAATTAATTAATTAAAAAGATTAATTAATTAATTAATTGAGTGATTAATTTTAATTTAAAAAAAATAGTTTTAGTTAATTAAAAAGACTAATTAACTTGGTTAGGGTGAGATAATTAATTAATTAAAAAGATCAATTAATAAATTAGAGTGGTTGGAAGGAGAAGAAGAGAGGAATTAGTAGATAACCATAAATACTATTTCAAGAGGTGTGTTGGAATGAAGGATGGAGCAATGTATTTATAGGGAAAGTGTGTGAGGGTAGTTTAGGAATTGAAAAAGTGAAAAAACCAAAAGGATAGGGCTGAAAAGAGGTTAAAAAATTAGGTTGAGGGGTATTTTAGGGACTGCAAGCGAGACAGTGGGACCTACGCCATCAGAGGCATCGGAAGTGCCGCCGGACCTCTAGGCTGTGCGCCGCCTAAAGAGGTGCCGGCACCTCTTAAAGGGATACCAGTGTCGCCCGGTGCCTTGGTAGGTGTGCTATCTGAAAATTTATTTTCTTTTTGGTCAGATTTTGAGACTTATGGATCAGTTTTTGAGAGTTACAAAGCTCAAAAATTTAATCGGTCAGCATCGATATATTCAAAATTAATTTTAGAACAATTGAACAATCAGTATGAGAAAAGATCCGGTCAGTTTCAGAAAAATATTGTCTGATATAGAAGGTCCGATCAGGGTAAGAAAAGTGCTAGTGTTTGAAAATTAAACATCCTCATACTAATGTGACTGAAAGTCTATTTTTAGCTCCAGAGGCGCTGCTCCCTACTCCCCCATAAAGGGCGCTGCCCCCTTGGCTTGCTAACTGATGTGTTGCTCTATGTAGTGCACTATTTTTAGTAGGTGTTAAGCTGCAGCCGAATGATGAGGTGTAAAATTAAGGGTTCATAATTGCCCCTTCATCAGAATTGGCTTTCAACAAAAGGTGATTCTAATGATAGTGAACGTTGGGAAGAGGTGCTACATCAAACTCTGGGCTTATGTGTCCTTGTCAGGTCCTTTGGGATGAGGCCCTCTAGGATAAATGAGGTTTTATCAGTGGCTATTGGTCTGGCCTTGATGTTGATGCGAAAATGGTCTTGGTGAATTTGAATTAAGGTTATCTGTTTGGTCCTAATGTTAGAGGACAAAGAAGGTTTAGTGAATTTCAATCAAGGCTATCTATCTGGCCTTAATATTGGAGATAAAGAATGTTTGGTGAATTCTGATCAAGACTATCTATCTAGCCTTAATGTTGGAGGATAAAGGAGGTTTGGTGAGTTTCAATCAAGGCTATATATCCGGCCTTAATGTTGGAGATAAAGAAGGTTTGGGGTAAATCTCAATCAAGGCTATTTGTCTAGCCTTAATGTTGGAGGTAAAGATGATTTGGGTAAATCTCAATCAAGGCTATCTGTTTGGCCTTAATGCCAGTGGTAAAGAAGATTTGGGTAAATCTCAATCAAGACTATTTATTTGGCTTAATGTTGGAGGTAAAGATGATATAGGGTAAATGTCAATCAAGACTATCTGTTTGGCCTTAATGCTAGAGGTAAAGAAGATTTGGGGTAAATATCAATTAAGGCTATCTGTCTAGCCTTAATGTTAGAGGTAAAGATGATTTGGGTAAATCTCAATCAAGGCTATTTTTTGGCCTTAATGCTAGAGGTAAAGAAGATTTGGGTAAATCTCAATCAAGACTATTTGTTTGGCTTAATGTTGGAGGTAAAGATGATATGGGGTAAATGTCAATCAAGACTATATGTTTGGCCTTAATGCTAGAGGTAAAGAAGATTTGGGTAAATCTCAATCAAGGCTATCTGTCCGGCCTTAATGTTAGAGGTAAAGATGATTTGGGTAAATCTCAATTAAGGCTATCTGTTTGTCCTTAATGCTATAGTAAAAATGATTTGGGTAAATCTCAATCAAGGCTATCTGTTTCGCCTTAATGTTGGAGGTAAAGATGATTTAGGGTAAATCTCAATCAAGGCTATCTATTTGGCCTTAATGCTAGAGGTAAAGAAGATTTGGGTAAATCTCAATTAAGGCTATCTATTTGGCCTGAATGTTGGAGGTAAAAATGATCTGGAGTAAATCTTAATCAAGGCTATCTATTTGGCATTAATGTTGGAGATGAAGATGATTTGGGTAAAAAAGGTGGAAAGTGAAACCATATAGATGTCTAGGTGATCATTTCTAGACATTTTATGGGTGAAATTGATAGATTTGGATAAAAGAGATGGAAAAGAGAACCACATAGATATCTAGGTGATCGTTTCTAGACATTTATGGGTAGAGTTGATGGATTTGGACAAAAGAGATGGAAAAAGGAACCACATTGATGTCTAGATGATTGTTTCTAAACATTTATGGGTAGAAGAGAATTTTGGACAAAATAATTTAGTGAAAGGAGAGCCTTGACTTGTAGTAAGTCAGAGAGATCCTGACAAGATCTTGATAAAGGAAGAGCCTCAGCTTATGGCAAGTTAGCTCAAAAGATCTTGACAAGATTTTGGGTTACGCTAAAGAAACTTGGGCTTCTGAATATAGAGGGTTGGGCCTTTTAGAATGCTCAAAGGAACTTTGGAAGTCACACTTCATTGATTAGATTTGGAAAGGTATCATTTAGCTTCAAAGAGACAATGGTCAGCTTTAGGAGGTATCGATCAGCTTTGAGGTCTTGTTAGCTTTAGGAGATGCTGGTGAGGCTACTTGCTCAGCATGATGGTGCATGATTACAAATGATTGCATATGCAGGTATGTTTGCGCATAAATGATGCATGTTCATGTATACATGTTTCAAAATTCGTGGACCTTTTGTCCAATTTCTATGCCATGGATGATTTATGATAATGCTTGTAATGGATGGATGTATGAGGGTGAATTTGTGAGAATGCAATTTTTCATGTGACTTTTGTGTCCATAGAGACATGCATTTGTTGACTGAGACACTTTGCAAAGTTTGAGAAACTCAACTTGGATTAAAAGGGGGGTATGACAGTGGTGAAAATTAAACTTAAGAGCCAAATTTTGATTTTTTAAACTCTGGTGGTGCCATGGCTTATTTTTTTGTTTGAGTGTCAAATACGGGTCTGTTGAATGGGGTGATACCAAAGTGACAGATGAAATAGAGGCATTTTATGGTTAGAACCATGCTAGTAAAGACACTAATGAGTCTTGACTACTTTGTTTGGGATTTAAAGAGATGGACTATCTTGCCAGTTATTCTTAGGTAAGAAAATTTTTTCTATTTAGCCCTTTCTGTTGAGAGTGCTTTGTAAGTGTCTGGCTTTAGGTTATAAGTTATCTTGGAAATGTGGCTAATGGATCATTTTAGGGTGGTGACCTCTGCTTTTCAACCTGCACATGCTTTATTGAGACTCGGTCAGAGATTAGATAGGATGATTGCTTGTAATTTGCCCTCAAAGCACACATTTTTAGCACTGCCAATGGTAAATGATTAGATCTCTCATGACTAAGGGCCATGGGTGTTGAGTGGTTTGCTCGTTGGGCTTGGTTTGAATGCTTTCCACTAGGGGATGAGCATCTTGAGGCAGATTAGGTAGACTAAGGATGCGCCCCTAATTTTTCTTTCTTGGAGTTTGTGCAAATCATAGCTCTCATTGCTAGAGCTAACAGGTGATGGCTGGTTAAGGAGTTATCATGCCATTTATTTTAGGATTTCACTTGAGACCACGGAGAGGTATGCTAGGTAGTTGACAAAGGTCGTTTAGGCAATTGAGAAAGAGTACCAAGCTACTCTATCGAGAGGAATAAATGATGAAGTAGTTGAGGAAGGAGAGACTGTATAAGGAGCCATTGGTAGAAAAAGGACTATAGCCCAAACAAAGGTGGGTGACTCATTCTTTGAAAAAGACTTGGGGAACTACTGGAAATGTGACACCACAGGTTGTAGTAGTGATAAAAAAAAAAAAAAGAGATTGTGATAGACTTTGACTCTGACAAGGACACGAGAGATTTGCATCTTTGGAGGTAGAGGAGGAATGGCTAGACCATGACTTCAAACATGACCCTTTTTTTTTAAATAATTACAAGTTGATAGGAATACACAAAATAAGATAAGCTATAGATGATATTGAAAGGTTTATCCTTTATGTCATGATGATAGGCATGCATTTTTGCAAAACTTGATTATTATTAAATGAGAAATCTTTTATTTTTGCTCTAATTTCTGCCTAAACCGCCTTTTCGGGTTTCAGCTTGGCGAGCATTCTTTTCTTCTTCTTTTTTTTTTCTCTTTTTTTTTTCTTTTTATTCAGGCAAAAGAATTAAGTGAATGATGTACTACGCATAAAAAAATGAGAATGCGATACAAACAAAATATTTTGTATTATGATTTGGACTGCACCCGAGATGGCTGCCTACGTATCCCTTATAGTTATCATCATCATTATATTTTTTTTATCACACTTTTTTCAAGGAAAATCAAGTCCACATAGTTTTAATTACATACGCATGAAAAATAAATATGAAATGTAGATGTCATCTTCAGGTGATGTATAATTTCAACTGATCTAGGTTGTTAGGATGGGAGAATTCGCTTCCATCCACGTCCATGAAGATGGTGCCTCCATCAGATAGGATCTTCTTAAGCATATACTATCTAGCTCTATTTAGTTTGAACTTCCTCTTGGATCATGAATAAAGGCTTAGATTTCTCCCAGAACTAGATTTCCTTCATGCGAATCATTACCTCTCACCTTCTCTAGTCTCCATTGACGACCTTGTATTTTGTATAGAGCATTGATTTTCTTTTCATCAATGACATTTAGATGGTCATGATACCTTTCCATCTATTCTATCTTCATTCATAATAACTTCTCCTTAATAGGTTTCTTATGTGTGTAGGTTAGGATTTCGTGAATGGAGATGCTTAGATCATCCCTATCTTTTCTTGTATAGAACAGCTCATGAGCTTTTATACTATTGCCATGCAAATGCAATGTATGGGATTTTGGATTTTTTTTGTGCTGTAATTGATTAATCCTTTTGCCTTTTTAATCATTTTTTTTGCTCTTTATTTTTTTTCTTTTTAAGATGTCCCATTTAAAGATGAATCAGAAAAAAATAAAAACAAATAAGAAAGTTCAAACTTTTTATACTGATAAAAGTCCCATTATAAGTACATTAAAGGATAAGCAAAATACAGACTTAGAAGGACAAGGCCCAACAGACTCAAATTCAAAGAAAAATTGAAAAGAAAACAGACTCAAAGGACTCAGACTTAGACTTAGATTTTACGTGACTCAGACATAGACTTGGAAGACTTGGATAGGGGCACAGTAGCGATAGCATTGTTCTCAAAATACTAGTTATCAGGTTAGGCTTGAGATGGTTGAGTGAGTTCGGTGGTTTAGGAAAAGATTGATGATGGTGCGAGACTTTGGGTTTGGGAGCAATGATATCTCTGCTATCAATGAGGTCCTAAATTTTTTGCCTTAGAGCCTTGTATGCATCAGTTTTATGCCCCGACCCTTGATGAAAGTCGCAGTGCTCATTAGTATTATAACCCTTGCATAAAGGGTTTAGAGGAGGTCGTGATTCTAAGGGCTTAACCAGATTAGCCTCTAAGGCTTTCTTGTAAACGATGCTAAGGGGCATGCCCAGCTTAGAGAAAGTTCTCCTTGTTTCTAACTTCATTGGCTGGTGATAGGAGACAACATTTACCTCTCCTTCTCTTTTAGCAGTGGTTGGTGGTATAATTATTGTTCTTATGATATCTCGAACTAGAGGATTCATCTTTGATTTGTCCCGATTGGATCAAATCCTCAATCTTAGAGGCAATGGCAATGAGAGCTTTGAAGTTGGGGAGGTATTGAGTTTGCAGATGAGCCTAATATTAGGGGAGGACCTTCTTGACGATGACATCAATTTGCTCTACTTCAAATGGACAGTTCACCATTTGAGCAGCTTTATCCTCTACCTTATAAGCAATATGGTGAGGGATTCTTTTAGCCCTTATTTGGTGGTTTCCAAATCTCGACGGGTGACATCCACCTTGATGTTGTAGTGGTATTGCTTGAAAAATGAATTACATATGTCATCCCAAGTCTTCTTGTGATTCTAGTCGAGATCTAGTAACCACTTAATAGTAGCTCCAATCAAGGATTGTTGGAATAACTGAGCAAGAAGCTCATCGTCCATACTGAAAGGTCTTATAGCACCCACATACATCTTGTGATGAGTTTTGGGACATGTGGTGCCATTAAACTTGTCCATGACTGGCATTTTAAATTTTGGTGGAACCCGTGCATTTGGGAAGAGAGCTAAAGAGTTGACATCTATCATGTCTTCGTGCTTTTTGACATTTTTGAGTGTTCTCTCCATAGCCTCAATTTCTCCATCAATTTCTTAGTTTTAAGAAAGCTAGAGAAATTTCCACTTTGAAAAGGATTCGTAGTGGGAGAAGGAGTGGTTGTGTTTAAGTCCACGGTAGGAGAGGTTGGAGTTTTAGGTGCTTTCCCTCTATCGGTGAGATCAATAATGGGAAGAGTAGGAAGGGGGGTATGGCTAGTCCTGGCTTGGGTAAATGTAGGCTCAATATAACTAGGAGGGAGGGTGATAGTGGCATTGGTCATTTTATTGACCTCATTGATGATCGATTGGCATTAGGAGTTGAAGCACTAGTAAATTTGGCAGACTGAGCATTGAAAGTATTGGCGAAAGTTTCAGTTTGGGTTTTAAGAATGGAGGAAAGTATGGCTCAGAAAGTCTCCTCTTTTTTCTTAAAGAGGTTAGCAAAAAAGGTGCTCATTACGTCTTAGTCGAAAGAGTTGGAGGTGTTGGCCATTGGTACCTTGAAATAGAAAACAGACAGAAAAATGTGTAAGAATACATAAGAAAGGAAAAAATGGAATGAATGTGAAGGTGTGTCGAAAAAGGATTCCTTCCACGTGGTTGGTCACTGGATTTACATGTCGACGGGGTAAGTATGTGAGGTGTTTTGTGGTAATGGACCACCGGTTTAGGTCTTTGAGGTGTTTGAGGGTTTACCTTGTTGAGCTTCTCATGTTATGCATGATGTGATGCATGCCAAAAAAAGTTTCATGAACATGCAAGAGTATCGATTATTATGGTACATGGAACCTAAGGTCAAAGGCTAGGGTAGCTATATGTACAAGGGTGAAAGGGTGGTTTGATTAAGGGTCCCCGTCCCACTAGAGCATCGATACCTAACCACATATGAGGGAAGGAGCCTCGCATGGATCCAATGGTACTGATTGCTCATTACGCCACCGAAATGATCGAGGATTCGTCGTAGGGTGGAATGCTTTCGCTATCTCCCAACATACTCAAAGAGAGTTGTCGAGCCAATGCTACCCACCATCTAAGAGTTTTCCTAAAACTAAGGTTAGGCAAGGAGCCTTTATTATACAAAGTGATGCATGAAAGTCAAATTATACTTAATGAGCCAAATGGAGATTATTTTTAAAAAAAAAAATTCTTAACTAAATAGTAAACATCTTATTTTCCTTTTATGGAGAAAAGGTGGCAACTAGTCTCCAGTGGAGTCGCCAACTGTGAGGTCTCACTTGAGCATGGGCCTAGTCCTTTAGAGGGAACCGAGATACTCATTCGAGTTTAAACTCATGATGGAACCCTTAGGTTCGGATTTGGTTGATTTTGAAAATGATTTTAGGAGTCGCCACCCTAATTTATTTTTAATTGGAAAAATTAAGGAAAAACCCAATTTGACTCTAATTTATTAATTTTTTACTTTAATTTGCCCATTGATAAAATCACTAGCCTCGAACCAAGTTGAGCTCAGGGACTAGGTTTTTTATTTTAAATAATCAAAATTTGGCTCTTAAGTTTAATTTGACTTTAAAAAATTTATTTCATAAATGACAAATATTATAAGATGATAATTATAAATAAGATGCATGAATATGATATGAGTGCAAGGAGAAAATTAAAATAAAACCACAAATTAAAAAGGGAAAAAGAGATTGATAGAGATTTGGATTTGAAGTTTGGACTTAGATTCCAAACGTGCCTACGTACCCCATTGAATGGGGATCAAAACCCACATAGTTCGTTACAAGATTAAGTTGGGGGGGGGGGGGGGGGGGTGGGGGGTTTTAGTAGTTGATCATATTGATTTTGGTTTAGGTGTGTTGAGAATAAGGAAAAAGACAGATACCTTTGCTTTTGGTGGGTAGAGAGTTTTACCAGACCGAAGTTCCATTTTATTAGGACCAGATGATTGGACTAATTGGGAGATTGATTAATTAATTAATTAAAAAGATTAATTAACTAATTAATATGATGAAAAGGATAGATGAATTAATTAATTAAAAGGATTAATTAATTAATTAATTTGGATGAAAGGAGCATTGAAAAAAATGATTAATTTGATTTTGGAAAAAGGTGATTAATTAATTAATTAAAAAGATTAATTAATTAATTAATTGAGTGATTAATTTTAATTTAAAAAAAAGAGGTTTAGTTAATTAAAAATATTAATTAATTTGGTTAGGGTATAATTAATTAATTAAAAATATTAATTAATTAATTAGAGAGTGGTTAGAGGGAGAAGAAGAGAGGAATTAATATATAACCATCAATACTAATTCAAAAGGTGTGTTGGAATGAAGGATGGAGGGAGGTATTTATAGGAAAAGTGTGTAAGGGTAGTTTAGGAATTGAAAAAGATAAAAGACCAAAAGGATAGGGCTAAAAAGGGGTTAAAAAATCAGGTTGACCTGTATTTTGAGGAACACAGGCAAGACAGTGGGACTCGTGCCATTGGAAGTGCCGCCGAACCTCTAGATGGCCTTCGGCAAGGTGGGCAGCATGGGTGCCGGCACTGCCTAGAGGGACGCCAACGCCACCCAGTGCCTTCATGGGCATGCCATCTAAAAATTTATTTTCTTTTTGGTCAAATTTTGAGACTTTCAGTTCAGTTTTTGGGAGTTACAGAGCTCAAAATTTTAATCGGTCAATGTCGATATATTTGAAATTAATTTTAGAAAAATTGAACAGTTAGTATGAGAAAAGATCCGTCAATTTTGGAAAAATACTGTCTAATATAGAAGGTTCGATCAGGGTAGGAAAAGTGCCAATATTTGAAAATTAAACATCCTCATACTAATGTGACTAAAAGTCTATTTTTATCTCCAGGGGCATTGCCCCTTGCTCCCCTGCAAGGGGCGCTAACCCCTTGACCCATGCCCGCTGATAGGTGTGTTGGCTTTGGGTAGCGCACTATTCTTAGCAGGTGTCAAGCTGCGGCCGAATGATGAGATGTAAAATTAAGGGTTCACAGTAATATGCCGTGTGAAATCCTTAAGAAGAATATGACTTGTAGAAATATGAATGTTATATTTAAAGTTATAATTATCACCCTATTGGGGAATATTAAAAAGTGGGAAGATTTCCCTATAGTGAGATGATGACTTGAAATATTAATGTGAATGTTAAGTTCTACTACAACAAATAAATGATATGTACTCAATGGAATAAGGCCTCTTAATAGGAAAGTAAATGAGATACTCCATTAAGTATAGAAGTCCAGACATGAGAAAAATCTGCTAAATAAGAGATAATGTGATGAAACAAGACGGACAAGGAAACAGACACCCCTCCTATAATGCTATAGTAGCAATCTAAATGTCCAAAGGTGAAAGGAGAATAAGGAATGTCACCTAAGTATTTCATGGAGCATAGAAGAGCCATATATTTTCAGATAACTATGTTAGGATATACCAAAGGATCACATTTATGGAGTGAAAATTTTATTTCTCCATTGTACTTATTGAAACATAAGCCGGGAACTAGAAAAAAAAGTGGGTAATAACTTGATAGTGGAAACAAGTAAAGAAGAAAGAAATGCATAAGTATAACTGTCAATCAGAATCAACATTGAAGCACATGACATGTACAATGATTAAGTTTGATTAGATATATTATAAGAAAAACTTGAGAATTTAAACTCAATAGGAAAACCTTATTGATCGGTAAATAACCCTTCTTAGGAAGAAGAAAAGCACAATCAAATTATAGGATATAAGGAACTAAACGGAGTTTTATTAGAATAGTAATATAATTACATGAGATTTATTTTGATAAATTTTCAAAGTAAAGTAAAACGACAAAGAATACAGTGTGAGATAGTTATTTGATAATAGATATCTTATCACCAAAGTGCCTTAGTGATAAGGCAATCTTTGAAGTCAGAGATACTTTGGAATTTTTGTATATAGATGCATCAATACCATTTGTGATATCCTACTTCATTATGAGTGTATGGATCCCTCCATATGATACTGTGCAACAAAGTCTATTAATAAGAAAATTAAAAATAACTACCTAATAAATGAATATAATTATAGAAGGATAAAGTGCAAATATTATTAAATCATTTTAGATGAAGTTGAAAGTCACAAGCAATATATAAGACCCAATAAACAAGGAACTACAGTTGATGAAATTAAGGAATCTAGTTCTAAGCAAAGGATAATGCCTGTAAGTGTGGCAATAACAAAGATAAGTTATGCATGCAAAGAAATGACTGTATATCCAGGTATATAAGAGGATAAAAACAAGTATACAAGTTCATGAGTGTGCATATGAGTATGTATATATGAACAAGTATAAGAATGATAAGAATATTGAACCTATGAGTAGTTGAGACAATTAGTAATGATAGAGAATCTAAGAATATCTATATACTGATTTGTGATTCTATAGAATTACAAAGATTCAATAAAAAAAATTGCATAATTGATATGTAGAGATAAGACATATAAGTTAATGAAAGATTTAAGATAAACCTTGTTATGTTTTTCATTTGTAAATAACTATACATATACTATATGGTTATTTCATATTCAAGGGGTGACAAAATGATTCAATTTGTAGAAAAACTTTTTAAAAAGAACAAATTGACTAAAAGTTGGATTTGATAAAATAAATGAACTCTTCAATTGTAAAAAAAAAAGGAAGTAATTTGTCCAAAAAGTCAGTACTTATAATTCATAACAAGTATTAAGAGTGACCATAACCACCAAATATGGGATTACAATATTTTAAGTTTCTCTTCTAAAGGTTTACAAAGAAATGATAAGATCTCTATATACTGCTTTAAGAATTTTTAAGTTATGATGAGTTGACATGAAGAAATAGACTTATAGTACACAAAATGAGAAAGGAAATATTAAATATTTAATGGGTTAGAAAATCGATAGAACATTGATTTCATAATAGATTTGACGATATAAGAATTGTTATTAAGATAATTCATCAGAGAAATTGGAATAAGAAAGACAGTAAGGAAATGATCGAAACTCCATAGAGATAATAAAAGTATACGAGAAAACAACTAAGACATTTAACCTAATGTCACGATCCATCTTTCAGCCATGATTGTCCTAGGGCAGAGGGAGACTTAAGGTCACCTAAACCCGTAAAACCCTCTTATAAGTTATTAATTTCTGAAGAAAAACCATGCTACCCTTATCCCAAGATCGAAACCAAAACAAATTTTATTTATCATTGATTGCCATATCATTCCTCTATAAGATAAACATTTACCATTATTTTATTTATAAACCATTCATACATGGCTCAAGTGCTTAGACTAAAATAAAATAATACCAACTCATACACATACTATGAATATTCTAAATTACATTATTATTACAAATCTTAACAATCCATGGAGCTCTAGAGTGAAACTTTCAAAATACAACATAGTACATATACAACATAACACCAAAATAGCAATGCAATTTCCAAGCAGAGATGCAAAACTTGGAATTTACCATGCTAATCTATCAGCTGGTCCTAAAAATAAACAACAACTATGGAGTGAGACAAAGCTTAGTGAGTATAGAATAATATCAAAAGTTTAAACAATGGTGTATGCTCAAAAGTGATTCTTTATAGCAATAAAGTAAAGTGGACTAGAAATTATTCTTGTGAAACAATTTTCCCATATCTATGTATTAAATTTTATATCTTTAGCAGAACAATTCCTTTCTTGGAAATGGTGTGTTTCCCCCATAATCAATCGAGTGGCGGCATATGCCTTGCTCACTCCTATATACCTCGTCACACATACAACTGATCAGGCCATATGTAATGGGGACTTTAAACCCTTCCTAGCTAAGGTTTGGATATTCTTTACCCTATCTGCAGGTCCATTACCATTGTGCACAATGTCTGATGTATTGCCTCACATCAGAGGGGTATTCTGCTTGTCATGATATCATTATAATGTTTTTCCTTTCTATTCATGAAATGATTCAATGGATAATATATCAATAATAATTAGGTTCTCATCATTGATCACATTATAAGATCAAAACAATATAGGCTCATTTGGCCAAGTGCCATAAAGGAATATTTGATTCACTTTGGCTCAATAATCAAGAAAGTAAATAATGCTTGCCAAAGAATTGCAATGCATTCCAAATTGGAAATGAATTAACATTTATGCTTATATTTAAAGCTCAAGTTGAAAAATATTATTAAGTACTCACCTCTTACTCCTTAGTTCCTATATCGATAATACTTAATGCAAATTATAGTGAGGCTCCTCGGTATCCTGAGCAATACCCTTGCCTTTCGATTATACAAATACATCCAAACAATGTACATCAATTTTTATTCCTTTAACTTTCTAACCAAACTCTATCTATTTCATATAAACATATCATCCACCCCTTGTTTACACATGTCATGAACTAACTCAATATCCTTCAAACATTCTTTATAGCACAATGAAGGAAACACATGTAACATCAACATCTAATTGCATTCTCAATGATCTTATTATAGGATCACGAATGAGGAAATTTATAAAAATGTTAATGAAATAATCTAGTACTAAGTCATGAACACTAGGACAAACTATTCAATATGGCCAAAACATAACTGCCCATAAGTGAAACATCAGTCATGCCTTCACCCATGGGATGCTACTGGATGACTTTCTAAATTTTTCTTATCACACGGCTAGAACCCCAGTGGTGGGGCCACCCGTGTCTGCCCAACTTCCCTTGATCTTCTCATGCTTTCTTTATTATCTCTTACCTATTAAACCTTAAATTTCTCCCATTTTCATATTCCCTCATCTCACATGCAACCTAAGTCCTTCCTTAAATCCCTCCATCAAAATCAACCATAGAAATCAAAAGAAAAGTATATACTTGCTAACAACTTATCACTTTTAGGTTAGAAATAAGGAAAGAAACACTTAAATATAAAATCTTACCTTGAAATGCTTTAAATTTGGTCCTATGTTGAAGAACAAGTTGAGAGATTTTAGCTTTTGGTGAGGATGTGATTTTGATGTTAAGCTACAAATGAAAAGAATTTACATATTTTCACTTTATATGTAAATGAAATCAATGGTGGTGATTTAATCTCAGAAGATCAATGGTCACATTTTGCCTAAAATGGGTGGTTAAGATTGATCAAGATGGATGGTTAAGATTGCCCTTAGGTGTATGGTGACTTGGCACCATAATGATGATTTTCATAATCACCAAAATGCATGTGGACAAGGTGATGGGAAAGTGGATTAGCTTAGGTGTCAAAGTTGACAAAAGTCAACAAAGATGGCTATCATCCAAATGGTGATTAACCTAACCTAACCTTACCCTAACCTTTAGTTAACTTATTCTAATCTTAGCTAAGTTAAGTCCCACCAAATTTGGACCTTGGTGGGCTGGCCATTCCATGGGCTTGGGCCTTGAGTCCAAGGCCCATTAATAAGCCCATCCGAACACATTTTTCAAACTTAAAAATTTTTCGTAGCTTTTTCCTTTCCCTTTCACTTGGCATTTCAAATCCTACCTTCCCATATCATAATAAACTCAAACTAAGACATATTACCTTAAATTGACTCAAATAAATGCACATGAACATTCACACATCATAAAAATACACAATCATGCACACAGTACCAAAAAGGGTTTCTTTCATCCCATCACTATATCATTGGTACTATACTCATAAAAATTTATACTTTATGGTATTATTATAACTCTAATGCACTATGGAAACCTTGGGTATTACATTCTACCCCCCTTAAAAGAATTCATCCTCAAATTTTAAAAACTTACCCATTGTCTAAAATAAGTGCGGGTACCATTGTAGCATATCGTTCTCGCTTTCCCATGTGCATTCCTCTATATTGTGGTTATGCCATTGCACTTTCATCATTGGTACTTCTTTGTTTCTTAACTTCTTTACTTGGCATCCAAAATGGCAATTAGGTCTTCTTCATAGGAAAGGTCTCTATCAATCTCAATATGTTGGGGTTGCAATATGTGCAACGAATAAGATACATACTTCCTCAACATCGACACATAAAAAACTGGATGTACATGTCCCAGTGTAGGTGGTAGTGGTAATTTATATGAAACTTCTCCTACTCTACCGAGAATCTTAAAAGGTCCGATAAATCAAGGAGATAACTTTCCCTTCTTGCCAAATCTTATCACTCCCTTCATTGGTGAAACCTTTAAGAATACATGGTCCCCCACCGCAAACTGAATATCCTTCCTCTGAAGATTAGCATAACTCTTATGATGGCAACAAGCAGTTTTTAGTCTCTCCTAGATAACCTTCACCTTTTCTATGGCTTCTCTTACCATGTCAGGGGCTTCAAGATATTTATCGTTAACCTCCATCCAACATATCGAAGATCAACACTTTCTACCATATAATGCTTTGTAAGGCGCCATTCCTATAGAAGAATGATAATTATTATTGTATGTAAATTCAATAAGCAGAAGGTGCTTATCCCTGCCACCTCTAAAGTCCATAACACACATATGAAGCATATCCTCCAGTGTCTGAATTGTTCTTTTAGACTGTCCAACTATCTGCGGATGGAAAGCAATGCTGAAGTTGAGTTGCGTTCCTATGCCTCTTGTAATCTTTGCCAAAATCTCAAAGCAAACTAGGTACCTCTATCCGAAATAATTGAGAGTGAAACTCCATGCAATCTTATGATATCATCAACATAAATATGAGCATAATCAATTGCTACATATGTGGTCTTCACTTCAATGAAGTGTGCCAATTTCATCAGTCGGTCTACTATGACCCAAATAAAGTCATAACCTTTTGTCATCCTGGGTAGTCCCACTACAAAATCCATAGTAACATGTTCCTACTTCCACTCTAGCAATTTTATCTCCTGAAGTAATCCAGAAGGTCATTGATGTTTGAATTTCACCTGTTGATAGGTGAGACAAGAAGTAACAAACTTCGCCACGTCCTTCTTTAATTATGGCCACCAATAGGAACCTTTAACATCATGGTAAATTTTGGTGGCACCTGGATGAATACTATAAGGAGTATGTTGTGCTTCCTTCAGAATCCTCTCTCTTAGCCCTTCTACATTTGGTACACAAAGCCAAACGCTACATTTCAGAACGTCTTCTTCCACCCTGAACTCTAGAGCTTGTCCCTTCTCTAAGTCTTACTTAATCTTCACCAAATGAGGATCTTAACTTTGAAAAGTCTTGATTTCATCAATAAGCTTTGGCTTCACTTGGAAGTAAGCTAACAACACTTGTGAATCACTTACCTCCAATTGTAAGCCTTCATCAAACATCTGCTTTAATTCCCTCACCATAGGTCTCCTTCGTCCCACTACATGAGAAAAGCTACCTATATATTTTCTACTAAGAGCATCTGCAACAACTTTAGCTTTACCAGGATGATAGAAGATTTGAAAATCATATTCTTTGAGTAACTCTACCCATCACTGCTGTCTCAATTTTAAATCCCTTTGCTTTAAAATATACTAAAGGCTCTTATGGTCAGTATAGATCTCACACTTCTCCCCATACAAATAGTGTCTCCATATTTTTAAAGCAAAGACAACCGCTGCCATTTCTAGATCATGAGTAGGATAATTCACTTCATGTCTCTTCAATTGCCTAGATGCATAAGCAATAACCTTCCCATTCTGCATTAGTACACACCCTGAACCAACTCTTGAGGCATCACAGTATATAGCAAAACCTTCATCTCCATCAAGTAAGGCTAATATTAGAGCTAAAATCAAGAAATCTTTAAGCTTTTGGAAACTCTCCTCACAAGCTTCATCCCACTTATATCTAACCTACTTCCTAATAAGCTTCGTTAATGGTGCAACTATCTTGAAGAAGTCTTTTATGAATCGGCGGTAATAACCTACTAACCCTAAGAAACTCCTCACCTCCGTGACCATAGTGGGTCGAGGCCAATTCACTACCGCTTCTACTTTCTTGGGATCTACTTTGATTCCTTCCTTACTCACCACATGTCTAGGGAAACATACTTGCCCTAACCAAAAGTCACACTTTGACAGCTTGGCGTAAAGCTTATGCTCCCTCAGAGTCTGCAACACCATTCTCAAATGTTCTTCTTGGTCCTTTTTACTCTTCAAGTAAATTAAAATATTATCAATAAACACGATCACAAACTTATCCAAGAAAGGTTTGAATACCCAATTCATCAGGTCCATGAAAGCTGCTGGTGCATTGGTCAATCCAAATTGCAACACAGTGAACTCATAATGACCATATCTCATTCTAAATGCAGTTTAACAAATGTCCTCACCCTGAATCTTTAACTGATGATATCCTAATCGTAAATCAATTTTTGAGAAGTAGCTGGCTCCTTGTAGCTGGTCAAATAAATCATCTATCCTTGGTAGAGGATATCTATTTTTTAGGGAAGATCGACGAGTCAACAAGGTAGATTCCAAGCTATTTTTACCTGCTTGGAAGATGCTCTGCTAAATTTAAGTGTGGTGATTCTTAACTATAAAGACTATTATTTTAGAGTTTCATGGTAGTGGAAGGTTTAGTACAAAAACATTATCAGGTTTACATGTGTTGTAAACTATATTGTAATTACTATTGCAATAAGGTATGGAATAATGTACATTTGGTAAATGATATGAAATGAAATTTTAGAAATTTTACAAGTTGTGTTAGTGAATGGTATTATAAGTTAATTCGGACATGATAAGCAAGTAATGGGTAACAAGGTAAGGTAATCAGGTTATGATCTTAGGATAAGGTCCTACATGATGCAAAGGGTTTATAGGTTAAACAGGGTTCTACGGGTTTAGGTGACTTTATGTTTCCCTATGCCCTAAGACCGTCACGACTTAATAAGTGGGTCATAGCAGCATCAATCACATCATCATGTTTCTTAATGTTTTTGAGGGTTTTTCTATAGCTTCAAATTTTTTCATTAAGGCTTTAGTGTTCATATGGGAAGAAATTCCTTTCTTTGAAAAAGATTCAAAGGAGAAAGAGTGACAGAATGGATGACATTTGGTATTTGCAAAGTGATAGATGGTGGGGTAACATCCAAAATTAGGACAAAGGGTGAAATGATATTTGGAATGCAAGGGGCATCAACTATAGCTTTTCCTTTATTAGTCAACTTAATAAGGACATTGAGGGAGAAAGAGACATTTGCAGCAGTTAGGGTCATGCTAGGAATGGCTTGGATTGGTGCAACATTTAAGCTAAGGTTGGCTCGACTCATCATAGCTTGAAAGCTAAGGCTGGCTCGACTCATCATAGCTTGAAAGCTAAGGCTGGCTCGACTCATCATAGCTTGAACCTCCTTTAAGATGGAATATCTCTACTCTTTGAACTAGGCCTGCTAAGCCTCCAAAATATCTTGAAAATTCCTCTCTTGCTTTAAAAGAAGACTCGTTAAAAATGAATTCAGTTGGGTTTCTTCCTCCGTATTAGTTGCATTCTTATCACTTTCTTTCAATCCATTTATTCCCTCAGCCATCTTAGGTAACTTATGATAAGGAAAAAGGTAGACAAAATGAGTATAAGACAAAGGTAATACAGTAGGCTGATAGACCTTTAGGTTAGCATTGCTATTTTAGGGATAGGTATTTTAATGAGTCATGGGCTTGGTGAGCCCTCCACTTGTTTCAAGGTTCTTGAATCATGAATGTATGCATGAATGAAAAGTCATTTCATAAATATACAATAAAGCTTCTTTTATGGTACATACAACCTAAGGTCCAAATTCTAAATTCATTAGATGAAAGGGTCAAGGTGGCTTGGTTTGGGTACCCATCACACTAGAGTAGTGATATACCTAACCACATATGAGTCAAGGAGCCTTGCATGGGTCCAACAGTATGTGCATGCTTGTTACACCTTTGAAAGGATTAAAGGATTCATCGCGGGGTGGATGATTTCACTATGGGTGAATAGACCTAAGGAGGGTTGCCCACTCAATGCTACTCACTATCCATTGTTTTCCTAAAGCTAGGTTGAATGGTAAAGAGCCCATGCAAGCGATGCATGCAAAGTTACAATCATATTAAAAGGACAAACTTTTTAAACTAATTAGTAGTCCACTTATTTTTCCTTTTTATTAAAAGAAAGTTAGTTGCCAGTTGTGAGACCTCACCCAAGCACTAGTCCGATATGCTAAAAGGGAATTGAAATACTCAATTAGGAAAGAACTTACAAGGAAGCCCTCCAGCTTATTTTTGAAAATTGTTTTAGAGTTGCCATCTTAATTTACTTTTATTTGGTAAAATATAAGGAAAAAACCCATTTGACTCCTATTATTACCCAAAGAAAAAAAAAACACTAGCCTCAAAACCAAAGAGAATTCTGGGACTAGGTTTTCAGCTTAACAAAACATGTTTGGCCAAATAATATAAAAGTAACTTAAAAATACATTTCATGAATAGTTAAAAATGCATGGACAATTTATAATATGCATGATCATTGATTCCACATATCCAATAATAAATACAAGTACGAGTCCAAAAGAAAGTTAACATTACAAATAAAATCCCGAACATAGGGGATACCTCCTCTAACCCTTATGGGTTTTAGGAAAGTCACACATTCCCCAAACTAATGCTAATAACAAAATAAAGAAAATAAAAATGAGGGTAAGTGAAGAAGGTGATAGGGAGAGAATTGGTTAATTTATGATACATGATACATGCCTTAATGTATGATATATGCTATGTGATATATGCTATGTGATATGTGATATGAGATATGATATGATATGATGTGTACTCATAGAAAATACATGGTAAGTACGATAAAATAATGGGGTTAGATAGGTTAGAAGGGAGTTAGCACTAAATTCCCTTATCATGATAGCAAAATGCCTCCCAAGAAGAAGGTTCACACAGCTGCCCAACATGTTAGGACTAGTGAGGATGCAATATCAAACACTGCTTTGAATGCTACCTCTGCACTTGCACGGTCAAGAGAAAAAGCTAATTTGAGGGCACAAACCATGGGCTCTAGTGAGCAAGCCTCTTCACATGAGGTTCATGCTATGCGTGAGGAAATGAGGGACTTGCGCAAGGAATTGGATGAGCTACGAGCTCAAAGGTGGGAAGTACCACCAACTCAAGAAGGAAATGGAATTTCGCCTCCTATGGTAGTGGCACCTATATAAAGGGAAAGGAAATGGCTACTTGATGAAGGGATGACCGTCTCAGAGTTCAAAAAGCTACAGCCACCTACCTTCTATAGTGAGGAGGGTGATGACCCTCATGAATTATCAGATGAGATGGATAAGCTAATCCGTCAATAATCTTACTCCAATGCTTGAGTGATTGAGTTGGTAGGACTCCAACTCAAAAAGTAGGCTTGGTATTGGTATGAGAGAAATATTGAGGAGTGACTATATAGAGTTGACCCACCTATGTGGGCAGAATTTAAGCAAGAGGTGATGGATCAATTCTTGCTTGAAGCAAAAGGCGAGATAGGGTGTTGTAATTCGAGCAGCTAAAGTAGAAGCTTGGAATGTTGGTATTGGATTATGCTAAAGAGTTTAATTGACTTTGCAGATTTGCTATCAACATTATTCCTACCAAAGCCAACCATGTCAACTGCTTCCTAAGAGGGTTGATCACACCTCTATTCAACTCATTGGTAGCAATCGAATTCTCAACCTTGGTTAAGTTATAGATAAGGCCAAGATAATGGAAAAGAGATATAAGGCTAAAAGGGCTGAACGAGCTAAACGTGAGCAAAAGGGGAAGCACAAGAGTAAAAGGCATAGAGGCCAACAAAGAGGAGGAGGAAGAGGAGGTCTAGGGAAGGAATCATCGCCAGCCACTACAACACCTAGACAGTAGAATAGACAAACTAAACAGAGCTTTCCCACTTATGGCCAGTGTGGGAAGAAACATCCTGGCATTTGCCGAAGAGTCTCAAGCGCATGCTTAAAATGTGGATAAATGGGCCACTTCATCAAGGACTACCCTTAAACGAGGAATATGGGGAATGCGACCTCGGTGCCTTCATAATCTTGACCATTCCAATCCCAAGTGCAAGGAGTTAAGAGCAAAGAGCCAGCTAACAAAAAAATCACCGACGATGGACAACAGGAGCAAGGGTCATGTCTTCGCACTAAATCAGCAAGAGGCTCATGCTTCGCACGCTGCTATCATAGGTATCATTCTTATCCAAAATGCTAGTGCAAGATGCTTGATTATTTCTAGTGCTATGCATTCTTTTGTATCACCATGCTTTACTAAGAGTCTTGGTAGTAATAAGGAATTAATGATTGAACCCTTAGTAGTGTCAACTTCTTTAGGAGAAGTGATGGAAGTGGAACATGTGTTTAAGGACTTTAGGTAGCCATTAATGGATGAAAACTTTTTGTACAATTGCTAGAACTTAATGTGTTAGAATTTGACGTAATCCTAAAGATGGACTAGCTATATAAGCATAGAGCTCGTATCGATTGTAGAGAAAAGTTAGTGGAATTTTGAACTAAGGATGGGGTGGAGTTTAAGTACCAAGGAGATAAGAATGAGAAACCTTTGAATTTGATATCAACCTTAGGAGCAAGGAGGATGTTAAGGAAAGGGTTCCAAGCGTACTTAGCTCACATAGTCAATACTAATAAAGAGGCTGCTGTCTAAGGCAAAAGCATGCTAATAGTGGATGAATTTATGGACATTTTTCTTGAGGATCTACCTAGGATACCACCAGATCTTAAGATCAAGTTTAACATCGAGTGACTACCAGGCACGTAGCCATATCGATGCCACCATATCTTGTGGCACCAGTAGAGTTAAAAGAATTAAAGATACAACTGCATAATCTACTTAACAAGGTTTTTATCCGACCAAGCAATTCGCCATGGGCACACTAGTGTTGTTTATGAAAAAAAGGATTGCTCGTTCCGGATGTGCATCGATTATTGCCAGCTTAATAAAGTCACTGTAAAGAATAAGTATCCTTTGCTAATGATAAATGATATTTCTGATTAATTGCAAGGAGCTGGTCACTTCTCCAAGATAGACTTAAGGTCCGACAATCATCAACTAAAGATCCATGGAGAAGACATCTGCAAGACTACCTTCCATACAAGTTACAGTCATTATGACTTCACCATCCTACGTTCAGTCTGATGAATGCTCCTGCTGCTTTCATGGACTTGATGAATCGAGTATTCAAACCATTTCTTGATAATTTCATAATCGTGTTCATTAATGACATTCTGATTTACTCTATGAGTAAGGAAGAGCATGAAGAGCATCTAAGGATTGTGTTACAAACACTATGTGATCATCAGCTATACATGAAGTTGTCTAAATGTGAATTTTGGATGGAGTCTATCAATTTTCATAGGCATGTAGTGAGTAAAGAAGGAATCCAAGTTGACCCTCAAAAAGTTGAAGTGGTAGCCAATTGGCCACGACCCATAATAGTTTCCAAAGTTCAGAGTTTCTTAGGCATGATTGGTTATTAGAGCATATTTGTTTAGGACTTCTCTAAGATAGCATCACCATTGATGAAGTTGACCAAAAAACAAGTTAAGTTTAATTGGGAAGAGTTTTGTGAGGGGAATTTTCAAAATCTTAAGAAGTGCCAGATATAAGCTCTAATTTTGGCCTTACGCGAAGGTGAAGAAGGGTTCACAATCTATTGTAATGCCTCAAGAATGGGACTTGGATGTGTCCTAATGCAAAATAGTAAAGTCATTGCCTATGCATCATGACAACTCAAGAAGTATGAAGTGAACTACCCTACTCATGACTTGGAATTGGCTGCAATAGTGTTCACTCTAAAGATCTAGAGACATTACATATATTGAATGAAGTCTAAGGTCTATATGGATCATAAGAGTCTACAGTACATCTTGAGTTAAAGAGACCTCAACCTAAGGCAGAGGAGATGGGTTGAACTATTGAAGGACTATGACTGCCATATTCTCTACCATCCTGGAAAGACGAATGTGGTAGTAGATGCCTTGAGTCAAAAATTGATAGGAAGTCTAACCTATGTGACCGTACAAAAGAGGCCGATCATGAAGGAGTTAAAAGGATTGTTTAGTCAGGGCTTGAGGCTAGAGATTGGAGAATTGCAAGCTTTAGTGGCTCATTTTCAAGTGAAGTCAAATTTAGTGGAGGAGATAAAGGATTCATAAGATAAAGGCCCATACATGGTTAAGTTAAAGGATGAGACGAAAGAAGGAAAGAACCTTGAATTCAAAGTAGTCGATGGGATTCTAAAGTGTGGAAAAATAGTATATGTGCCTGATGTAGAGGGACTAAGGGAAATGATATTGAAGAAGGCACATCAGACACCCTACTGTGCTCATCCTATAACTATTAAGATGTATCACGATATGAGGGCTAACTATTGATGGCCTAGACTAAAGAAGGATGTGGCTAAGTTTGTGGCATCATGCCTAACTTGCCAACAAGTCAAGTATGAGCACCAATGACCTACTAGACTCTGTAAGAGATTAAGTTACCAGAGTGGAAGTGGGAGCGTATCACGATGGACTTTGTAATTGGGTTACCAAGAACCTCCAAGGGTTATGACTCTGTATGGGTCATAGTGGATTGATTAACAAAGTCTACTCATTTTCTAGAAGTTAAGACCACGTATTTTACAGCTCAATATGCTTAACTATACATTGATGGGATTATGAAACTACACGGAGTGCCAATTTCTATCATCTTAGATTGAGGCACTTAGTTCACCTTGAGGTTCTGGCAAAAACTATAAAAAGCATTAGGAACGTAATTGGATTTCAGTACTGCATTTCACCCTTAAATGAATGGATAGTCTGAAAGTACAATTCATAAACTTGAGGACTTGCTAAGGATGTGTGTTATAGGCTTTGGTGGTAGCTAGGATAAGGACCTGCCCCTGATTGAGTTTGCCTACAACAACAGCTATCATTCATCTATCGGTATGGCACCATACGAAGCATTATATGGGAGGAAATGCTATTCTCCAGTCTATTTGGTTGAGCTTGGAGACAAGTATATGGAGATGCTAGAATTGCTTAAAGAGACTACCAAAAAGGTACCTTTGATTCAAGATCGGCTGAAGACAGCTTTCAGTCGACAAAAGACCTATGCAAACCCTAAGAGAAAGGACGTTCATTTTATCATGGGAGATCACATTTCTTGAAGGTCTCCCTAATGAAAGGTGTCATGAGATTTGGTAAGAGAGGTAAGCTATCGCCTCACTTCATTGGTCCTTTTGAGATCTTAGATAAGGTTAGGGAAGTGTCTTATAGACTTGCCTTACCACCAACTATGACGCATGTACACCTGGTTTTCCACATCTCAATGTTAAGGAGATATGTGTCGAATCCATCCCATGTTCTATCACTACTAGACATCATAATAAATGAGCAATCATCCTATGAGGAATTACCAATAGCCATGGTGGATTGGCAAGTGAAAATGTTAAGGAACAAGGAAATACCCATAATTAAGGTTCAACGGCGAAATCATGGGATAGACGAGTGTACTTAGGAAGCCGAGGAGGAGATGCGATAGAAGCATCCTTAACTTTTTGAGAACACATAAGTAAGTATTTAAATTCAAGGATGAATTTCTTTTAAGGGGGAGAATATAACAATTCACACCCACTATAGGAGTTTTGTGGCAATTTGGTTGAAATTAGAACTATTAGGACTAATTGTGTGCTTTTATGAAAATTCATATGTTATGTGATTGATGAGTATGTGGCATACTAGATTAGCTCTAATATGCATAATATGGATTATTATGGTAAAGTAAGTGATTTATATGAAATGCATAAGTATAAAATAATTTATTTCACGTAAATTGAATTTTTATGCACAAAGCGATTTTTAAGTATAAAATAATTTTTATGAGCATTTTTAAAATATTTTCAAATAAATATTACGGGGAAAATTTCAATGAAAATAATAAGAAAAATATTTTATTTTTAATAACCTATAATCAGACCATAAATTAAATAAAAGGCCTAATTTCCCAAAAGCCCACTACATCAAAAACACTCCTAGCCTAGCTCATTAAGGGTAAACTTGTAATTTGCCTAAAACCCTAAATATAATAAGCTAATTTTGGCCAGCCCTAGTTGTAGCAGCTACCATTTTATTTTCTACCATATTTCTAATAGAAAATTCTCTCAAAAATATTCTCTCAACCGAAATTCACAAAGTGCTTTCAAACCTTGCGATTTTGCAATTGTTTTCATAAGTGTTTCTCTTCTTTCAATTCACTGCTTGATTTTTATGAAACTAATCATGAGGAAATTATTTTGGGCTATGTATTTACTGATTTTATATTGATTAAATTTGGCCTAAGTGGATTTTTTGAAATAGAAATCAATTCTTCCAAAAAAAACACAACCCTTTTTATGCGAATCCTCTAAAGGTGAACCCTAAAACTCAAATTTTAGAATTTTCATGCATAATAGTGGGAGGGGCTGCCAATTTGTATTTCATTATGTTCTAAATTGATTTTTTTGTGTTTAGATAAAAAAATATTGATTTAAAACATATTTATGTATATTACTGTAATGATAAGAAAATACCGAAAAGTAAGAGAACTCATGATTTTCATACTCAAACCTAAATTTGGAATTTTCATGCATATGAATTTCTAGGGGCTTCCGATTCCTACATGTTGATTTTCTAAAAGAATTTTTGTCATATTTACATGAAAAATATCGATCTAAATCATGTGTTTATACATTATTGTAATGACCAAAAAGTATTGGAAATAAGAAAGATTCATGGTTTTCATCCTAAAACCTAAAGTTTAAAAATTTTCATGCATATATACACATATGGGTGTTGATTGGTGCATTTTGGATGTTCTAAAATGATTTTTGTTATGTTTGCATAAAAAATCTTAGTTTAAACCATATTTTTGCATATTACTGTAATGAACGAAAAGTGCAAAAAGTAAGAAAATTCATGGTTTTCTTTGATGGGTTTATTTGGCCGACATAGGGATTTCAATCCCAATATCTATAATTTTTATGTGATATATTTTAATGACTATTGACATGTACATATGAATGATAAATGATAAAATTGTATGTTGGTTGAAAGGATAACTCTTACAAGTATAAAAACAATTAGGTATACGTAGGGTTTCCTAACCTTATTACTATGCATGGTTAATACGTGAATATGGTTAAGAGATATGAGAAATAGGTTTTATGATGAGTTAATGATAAATTAATGATCTTAAATGGACTATGAGATTGATTATTGACTTTGTTACAATGGATGAGTGATACTTGAAAGGTGACTTATCAAGTCGACATATATGGAAAGTGTTAAGTATACTAAGTTGAAAGTTAAATTGAATTAATATTAAGATCATGACGTATTGTGTTTGACTTTAGAAAAGTCATGGTATGAGTTATTATTTGTTTTTGTGTGGGCCTATAAAGGCAAAATATGCAAGACTTTA
This sequence comes from Reutealis trisperma, assembly GCA_947687605.1. Lineage (NCBI taxonomy): Eukaryota > Viridiplantae > Streptophyta > Magnoliopsida > Malpighiales > Euphorbiaceae > Reutealis > Reutealis trisperma. Next base: position 954,211 of record CANTUT010000022.1, read on the forward strand.
AAAGTCAACATGTTATATGCAAGTGATGAGTGCACTTTTATATGCAACTCCAAGTGTATATGAATATTATATGTGCATGGGTAGTTATAGGATAGGATAACATGATGATTAAGCAAATGCTAAGTATTGAATAAATATTATATTTGAGCTTGAGGAGTAGTAGAAGTTCAAAGGGCTACAAGTACTAGGAGCAATGAACCACAAGGTGAGTAAACATTATGTTCAAGTTACAAGTAAAAGTTATCATGTTATATGAACCTTTGAGAATCTTGAAACCCAAGTCCTTTGCTATTTTTAATTATGACTATATGATTTCTTTATTAAACTTAGGTTACCAAAGAACAATTGGTCCAAAACTAGTTTTTGATTATTAGATCTTAATAAAGAACCTTTATGAATTGTTGCCTTACCTTTCTTTCTAGAACCACACTATTATTTATCTTTGGTTCAATAAGTTAAACTGCTATTGCTATTATGTTACATATTATTGCTTTCTTAAGTATTATTGTTATGAGTAAGTACCAAGAACTCTAGCTATGGTACCTATGAACCCTTTATGCAAAAAACCTAGTGCCAATGTGCGTAATCATTGGTACCTGTGCACATGGTCTTAACCAAATGGATAGGAGTAGTATATTCACCTCAGGTAGAAGGGGTGGTTTTAGTTATGGATCCTAATCAGTTTCACAACTCTTTACAAATTACAAGTTGGGAGTTAGAATTTGGTATAATGCCACCTCTCCCTTGAGTGAATGAGCTAATAAGCCGTCACTCTTCACAAGTTTACAATTTATAAGTTGATTTCTATGAACCTTGCACATTTGCAAACTATGATTTATGAACCTTGAACCCCTACAAAGGGATATATGCTATTTTACAAGTTTTATTGTTTACTCATTGAGATCATTTATCTCACCCCTTTTCCTTGTATGGTTCCAGGTGAGCATTATGAGGAGGCAAGGTGATGGCTCAAGCAATCTACTCCACTTAGGGAATTTCCTTGTCCAAGTTTATTAGCATACTATAGTTGAAGAATTTTTTTAGATGCTCCTGGCATATTTGTTTTGGGAATTTATTTTGAAATGTTATCCATTGAGGCTTATTTGGAGTCTAAATATTAATTTCTTATGGGTTGTATTTAAAGTATATTTTAACTATTCTTCTGCAACTTAAAGTTTTATTATAAATGGTTTGATTAAGTTAATGCATGAGGTTTTGATACAATCCTAGGCAATATTTATATATGTATGAGTGGATTCTACAGGTGTGGATTACCTTATGTCTCCCCATATTCTAAGACCATCATATCTCAAAAATTGAGATATGATAATCTTGTAGTCACAACTCCTTAATCTCTATCAACTAATTACATAAATTAATTAATAAGGGGAAAGGAGATTGATTGGGATTTGGATTTAAGATTTGAATTTAGGTTCCAAACATGCCTATGTGACCTATTGAATGGGGATCAAAACCCACATAGTTCATTCGACGATTAAGGGAGGCATTTAGAATTTAATTGGATTGATTTATTTGATTTAGATTTGTGAGTGAAAGGAAAAGGCTGATACCTTACCGGACCGATGTTCCATTTTCTGGGGACTGGGTGATTAGATTGATTGAAGGATTAATTAATTAATTAAAATGGTTAGTTCATTAATTTGGATGAAGAGTGGATTATGGAAAAGGATTAATTTGATTTTGAAAAAGTGATTAATTAATTAATTAATTAAGTGATTAATTTTAATTAAAAAATTTTAGTTAATTAAAAAGATTAGTTAACTTGGTTAGGGTGAGGTAATTAATTAATTAAAAAAATTAATTAATTAATTAGAAAGTGGTTAAAGGGAGAAGAAGAGAGGAATTACGAGATAGCTATCAACTCTAACTCAAAGGGTGTAGAAAAATGATGGAAATGATGTGGTATTTATAAGAAAATGAGGGTGAGGGTAATTTAGAAAGTGAAAAAGTGAAAAGACAAAAGGGATAGGGCTAAAAAATACTGAAAAATCATATTAGGGGCATTTTAGGAACTGCAAAAAGGGTGGTGGGGACCATGCCACTGGAGGCGCCACTGGCTTTCTTGTCGACATCGCCTGTGTGTCAGCAACATGTGGCAATTGATGTCATAATTTTCTTTAGAGATTAGTTATTGGTTTAGGGTTTAGAAAATTTGGATATCTGGTGGCAACGTAATTGAAGACTAAAAAATTTTCTTTCGAGAGTGCTACCCTCGAACCCTTACCATCTAACTAGCTCTTTGTAGCGCATTAAACTTAGCAAGTGCAAATGTGCAGCTGAATGATGAGGGTGAAAAATTAAGGGTTCACAGTTAGCTGTGCTCCTAATATACTATATATGTATCAGCAGCAACAATAGCAGCATCTTCGGCTGAAGGGTGATGGGAAGTAGTAGAAGCCTGTGGAGGAGCAATAGTTAGAGCAACACCACTAACAAAGTACTATGAGAAGAACTGCTGCATCTGCAGCTCGACCTGTTGGCAGACCTGCTCATGGACTATCTGCTACATCTGTTATCGTATTTGAGCTACTTGCCTATCGATCTCCTACTGTATATGCTCATCTGTAGGTAGTGGTGACAATGGTGGAGCTAAGGAAGAAATGGCCCCGGGAAGTCCGAATGATCGAGCCAAAGAGCCCACCCCATAGACTCATCCCTTTTCTCCACCCCGATAGCTCCAAAGTACAGCTTAAACTCATCTATCTAAGGTGGCTCAGTAAATTTGCGGGTCGGCTGCGAATACTCACAGAGGTTTCTGACATCCTCCTATTTTTTATATAATATTTGTTATTATCAAAATTTGTAATTTATTTTAATAAGAAAATTGGTAATTAAAACTTATATGAATCCACTGGACCACTAGTCGATAAAGGTTTGTCGGTCTTACTTCCATGTGTGGATATGCACAAAGACCACCTTAAGAGTAAAGTCCTAACTAAGAACATTTCTCTATTAAGAACTAAATGTATGAAACTAAAATTAGTAACTTTAAAAAAATTATGAAATCAATAACTTTAAAAAATTTATGAAATTTTTAAAATAAGTACCAAAATTATAAACAAATTAATAACATATAATAAAAATCAATATCTTACCAATTTTTTGGCATACTTAGCCGCAAGGATTGACCCTTAAGTATCTTAGACAGTCCATTCGGTAAACTGCCTTTATCTGATTTTCTATTCTGGGATGCCTTATAGAAGAGCTACTTGTGCTTGACAGAATCCTAATATTTCTTTTAAGCATTCTAAGTCTTCTAAGGGATCCATGTCTCTTTCTTCCCCTTCCTCTTGACATCGTAGAAAAAGTTCTTGTACCTATTTGCAGCCTTCTTAAAGAAGGTTGTCTTCACCAAGACATTAATAGTTAGGTTTCAATAGTAGTGCTTCTACAAAAAATAAAAAAAAATACGAGTTAGTATATAAATAATAATTAATAAATAAAATTCAAAATTAATTTATTAATAGTATGTATTTATTTAATACATACTATTAATAAATTATTATATTTATTACATTTTATTATATAATATTATAGCTTATTACATATTATTATATTTTATTATATATTATTATATATTATTATGTTATTATAAATTATTATATATAACATATATTTTAGTATGTATTACTATATTTATTATTTTATTAATTATTTCAAATAATTTCAAAAATGTTTTATTATTTTTTGCATTCTATTTATTATTCTATTGTTTAGAAATTTTTAGAATATATATATTATTTCAAATTCTATATAATAAATTATTCATTACCTAAAACTCCTTCCAATAGAACTCTTTGGTCTCTTTAGGCACAGATTTCCAATGTATGCCCTTAGCCTTCAGCTGGTTCTTGAAGATCTTATAAATGGTATGCACCATATCGAGCGTATACATTCTGCAATTAAATCAATTAAATGTTAGTTACACAAAAAGTAAGAGATATTATAAATTTTGAATTACATTAAGAAAAATAATACTTACACATCTCTCTCCAGAATGAGATGTTGCCTATGCCTTGAATCCAATGGCAGGAATAGGTGGTCATTGTCATCTACTGCTGGGACTATGGATGGACCTACTCTAATAGTAAGAGTGGTAGTAGGGGTACGAATGGTAGGTGCAGAAGATGAATGACGAGTAGATGGATGAGTAATGGGTGAAGGAACAGTGGATGGAGGAGTAACAAATAAAGGAATAGTGGAAGGTGATGAATATAAAAGACCGGTGGATGGAAGATGAATAGTGGAAGGAATAGTAGTCGAGATAGTAGATGAAAGAATAGTGGATGAAGTAGTAGACAAGGGAGGAGGAGAGGATAAAGGAATCTGTGTGGTGATGGTATAGAGAGTGAATGTAGGAGGTATAAAAGGAGAGATAGAGGGTAAAGAAGAAATGGTAGTGGGAAGTGATGAATTAGTGGTAAGAAGACCACTAGTAGTAGCATGCCCTCCATGCAGAGACACCATTTTTGGGAGGTGGATATACTACTACTAGGAGTATCTCTTAGAGTTGGTACACATCTCGGAGTCAACACTTTATAATTCATTAATTCATATAAATTCAACTTTTAAATCAAACTTATATTTTCATCATATATCTCAACTTTTAAATCAAACTTAGGTTCATCTTCTATATCATTTCAAACTTAGGTTCATCTTCTGTATCATTATCATATTCGTCATTCATTTCAACCAATAGCTCATCAAGATCATTTAAAATTGTAGGAGGCTCATCATTATTAATTTCAAGCATAGGCTCATCAACTTCATCATCTTGAAATGGTTCTTCAGATGTGTTACTTTTTCCACTACAGTCCTTAATATCTACGACTGATTTAGTTTTAATCTTGCATACTGCCCACCAATCAGCTTTATCTCATCGTATCAAATAGGGAACATAATACACTTGATAAGCTTGCATTGACAGTATAAATGAATCATATTTATTGAATTACCACCTATGGTTAACTTCAACAAGATTCTATTGCTCATAAAATTTTGTTCCCACATTTGGCGTTTGATCAAACTATTCACACTTAAATAAAAGAATCCTCTTAATGCAAGGTATTTTAATTATATTATCTCTGTTAATCGATCATAATAGTCAAATTTATTTTTACTGTAATAGGAACCTTTTATATATACCCACTATTAATTGATGACCTAATCGAACTTTACTTTTTAGTATGGAACTTCTAATCATCCATGAGGTAAATAGGATATATCATAACATACTATAAAAAACCTTTGGAAAGATCAAGAATGAATTGATTCATAATTCTATTTGTACGATCATTAGCTTATAATAAAAATAAACATACAAACATGACAATATAGGAAACAAATCTTAGGAAAATTTTTAAGTAACATTACTACATTAAACTTACATGTGAATGAGACCACAAAGCAAATTCAGTCTCTAATTTATTATCTAGATTAATTATTGTTATATTCAGCATAGATTGCTTCAACATATCAATGTGTACACTTTATAAAATGGGAAAAAGGATAAGTAAAATGATCATAACTTGAAATCAACTTATTGTGAGTTATTTTTATTTAGTTGTATCTTACTCGATGTATTTTGCAACTTTGGAGCAATTTAGAAGAATGTAGGATTGAGCTGCCTTATATTCTTTGTTAGCCATCAATCTCATTCTAGATAGAATAAACAGTCTATCTTGTAAGGCTATGGTTGGATGATGAGGGTGTAAAATTGAGAGTTCATAGTTGCTCCCTCATTAGAATTGTCTTGTCTATAAGGCAGTTCTGATGATAGTGAACCCAAAAGAAGGGGTGGTATAAGGAACCAAAGTGATGTTTAGGTTGGTGCTTGGACATGTTTGGGTGAGAGACATGGTTGAAAAAGAAAGATTGTAAAGAGAACCACAGGGATGTTTAAGTAATTATTCCTAAACATTTATGAATGGAAAATGTGGCTAACAAATGGAAGCGAGAAAATGGACCAAAAGGATGTTTAAGCTAGTGACTAGATATTTTTAGGTGAATTGATGGATTTAAGCCAAAAATCTAGAAAGTGAAACCATATAAATGTCTAGGTGATTGTTTCTAGATATTTATGGTGAAATTGATGGATTTAGACAAAAGAGATGGAAAAAGGAACCACATCGATCTTTAGGTGATCATTTTTAGACATTTATGGGTGGAGTTAATGGATTTGGATAAAAGAGATGGAAAAAAGAACCACATGGATGTCTAGGTGCCCATTTCTAGACATTTATGGGTGGAGTTAATTTTGTATAAAAGAGATTGGAAAAATGAACTATATGGATGTCTAGGTGATAGTTTTTAAACATTTGTGGGTGCAGTTGATGGATTTGGACAAAAGAGATGGGAAAAGGAACCATATTGATGTCTAGGTGATTATTTCTAGACATTGTGGGTGAAAGAGAATTTTGGACAAGATAATTTAGTGAAAGGAGAGCCTCAATCTGTGGCGAGTTGGCTCGAGAGATCCTAATAAGATTTTGATAAAGGGAGAGCCTTGGCTAATGGCGAGTTGGCTTAAGAGATTTTGATAAGATCCTGATAAGAAGAGAACCTCAACTTATGGTGAGTTAGCTCGATAGATTCTAAAAAGATTTTGATAAGAGGAGAGCCTCGGCCCATAGTGAGTCAGCTCGACAGATTCTCAAAAGATATTGGTAAAGGGAGAGCCTTGGCTTATGGCAAGTCAGCTCAAGAGATTCAGACAAAATTTTGATAAAAAGAGAGCCTCAGCTTATGGTGAGTTAGCTTAAGAGATTCTGACAAGATTTTGAAAAAAGGAGAGCCTCAGCTTATGGTGAGTTAGCTTAAGAGATTCTGATAAGATTTTGGTTGTGCTAAAGAAACTTGGGCTTTTGAATTTGAGGGGTTGGGCCTTTCAGAAGATTCAAAGGAACTTTGCCAGAAGTAAAGGGACTCCAGAAGTCACACTTCATTGATTAGATATAGAAAGGTATCATTCAGCTTCAAAAAAGCATTAGTCAACTTTAAGAGGTATCAATCAACTTTAAATAAGTATTGGTAAGCTTTAGGAGAGGCTATTAGCTCGGCTTATGCGTGATGGTGTATGATTGCAGATGGTCGCATATCCAGGTATGTTTGTGTATAGATGATGCATATTCATGTATACATGTTTCAAAATTCATAGACCTTTTGTCCAATTTCTATGCCATGGATGATTTGTGATGATGCCTATAATGGATGATTACATGGATGCATGAGGGTGAATTCACAAGAAAGCAATTTTTCATGTGACTTTTACATCTGTGGAGACATGCATTTGAGAAACTCGACAAAGTTGAGAAACTCAACCTAGGTTGGTATGGAATAGTTGCCTTGCTGCCATTACAAGGAGTTAAAATGGATTGAGATTTTTTCGATGGCTTACTTCAAGTTTGCAACTACCCACACCCACCCTAGGAATTTTTGTGATAAATTGCTTGATTTAGAACTATTAAGGTTAAGTGTGTGCTTGTGTGAAAATTAGTGATCTAAGTGATTGACGAGTATGTGGCATATTAAATTAATTTTAATATGCACAAAATGAGTTGCTATTATGAAATAAATGATTTACATGAAGAGCATTTGCATAAAAGAATTTATTTTAAATAAAATGGATTTTCATGCAAAAAGACAATTTTTAAGCATAAAATAATTTTATGAGTCTTTTTAAAATATTTTAAAATAAATATTTTTGGGGGAAATGTTACAAAAATAATAAGAAAAATAGTCTTTTTATTTTAATTTTTATTCTGCCAAAAAATTTAAATAAAAGCCTAAATACCCAAAAGCCCACTACACAAAAATCCTCATAACCTAGTTCATTAAGGGTATTAGTGGAAATTTCACCCCAACCGTAATATATATTCTAAATTTTAGCTAGACCAAGGTTCCAACAGCCATTCTCTTAACCTTTTTGTATCTTGGCAGAAAAATTCTCTCAAAATATTTCTCTCTACCGAAATTAAGAAAACACTTTTCCGTTTCGCGATTTCTTGACCATAATCATAAGTTTTCCTTCTCTTTCGATTTCTAAACTGATTTCTATGAAATAAATTATGGAAAAATTATTTTGAACTGGTTGATTACTGATTTTTATAGATTTAATTTTGTTTGGGTGAGTTTTTGGGAGAGAAAATCTATTTTTTATCGAAAACACGATTCTTTTCGTTAGATTTCTCCAAAGGTGAATTCTATAACTCAAAATCACAATTTTTATGCATAAACATCATTTTGATGGAAAATATTGGATTAAATAATATTTCTGCATATTTCTGTGATGACTGGAAAGTTTCGAAAAACAAAGGAGTTTAAGGTTTTTGTGTTAGAACTTGAAAGTTGGAAAATTTTATTCTTGAATGGACATATGGCTGCCAATTTGTATGAAGAAGTGCTCTAGTATGATGTTTGTTCTATTTAGATGAAAAATAATGGTTTAAATCATGTGTCTGTTTATCACTAAAATGAACGAAATGCGCGGAAAGCATGAAAACTCATGATTTTTCACCTAGGCCTTTAAACTTGGAAATTTTTGCATAAATACTTTCAATGGCTGCTGAATCATGTATGGATGTCTTCTAAACTAATATTTTCTATGATTGAATGAAAAATAATAGTTTAAACAACCTGTTTACATATTTTTGAAATGACCGAAAAATACCGAAAATAAGAAAACTCATGGTTTTGTGCTATATAATTCAAAAGTTGAAATTTTTTATGTATAAACAACACTATGTGTGGCCAATTTTTATTAATTTAAATTCTAAAATGATTTTTGTTGCATTTACATGAAAAATCTTAGTTCAAACAATGTTTTTACACATTTCTAAAATAGATGGAAAGTGCGAAAAGAAGAAGAATTTAGTCTCTACCTTGGTAATGCATTCGGCCTATATAAACATTTTTGTTCCAATGTTTATAATTTTTATGTGATATGTTTTAATGATTATTGACATGTATATATGCATAAGAAATGACAAAATTGCATGTTAGTTGATGGTATGATCCTAGATAAGCTTAAATGCATTGTGGTATACTTAAGGTATACTTAAGGTATCTTAACCTTATATTGTGATTAGAATACAAATATGATCAGGAAATATGAAACTAAATGTTATGATGACTTGATAATAAATGCATGGTTTGAGTTGATGAAGTGACAATTGAATAAAAAGGATCATAAGATTTAAGCATGACATTGAAATGTTAATGGTTAATTTGACATGTATGGGAGTGTAAAGTGCAATAAGATGATTGTTAAAGTGAAATGATATTGAGGTAATAATATTGTGATGACCTTAAAATAGTGTTAATGTGATTGTAATGTGATATCAAGAGAGCCTATAAGGCCTAAGTATGCAAGACTTTCAAAGTCAATTGTTATGTGCAAGTGACAAGTACACCTATTTGTGGACTCTAAGTGTATGTGTATGCTATATGTGCATAGGTAATTATGGGATAGGAGCATCATGAGTAAATAAATACTAAGTATTAAATTAAATATTATGTTAGAGTTTGAGGAGCTTTAGAAGTGCAAAGGGACTACATATACTAGGAGTAAAGGAACCCCATGGTGAGTAAACATCGTACTCACTCTTCAAGTGTGGGCAAATGCCATATTCATGTTATAAGTGTGAACAACATTATGTTGTGTTATAAGAATGTGATATATTGTTATGTGAGCCCTTGTGATTATTGAAATCCAAGTTCTTTCTATTCTAAATTATTATTATATGAATTCTTTGACAAGCTTGGGTTGCCAAGGGACATTTGGTCCACAATTATTCTGTTTATCCAATGAGAATTTCTTGTGATTAACACCCTAACTTATATTCTTTCTAGAACTACACTATCATTGTATCTTTTGTTTGAAAGCTAAACCACTATTGTTATTGGAATACATGTTATTATTGTCTTATGTGATATTGTTAATTGTGTTTACCATTAGCTCTAACTATGGTACCTTTTACCCTTTATTGAAAATCCTCGTGCCGATGCGGGTAATCATCGGAACCTATGCACATGGTCTTAACCCATTGGATAAGGGTAGTGTATCCACCTCAGCTAAAAGGGGTGGTTTTAGCCGTGGAGCCTGATCAACTTCATGCCTTATAAGTGATAGGAGTTGGAATTTGGTATAAGGCCACCTCTCCTTAAAGTGTTCGAGTGACAGAGTAATAGCCTTCACTCATCATAAGTGAAAAGTGTGATTTTTGCAAACTTGCGAAATTGAACCCTTGCTAAATTGCAACCTGATTCATGAACTATAAATCATGAACTATGTGTATAAGTTATGTGTTTCCTTTCCAAAGGAATATGTGATATGTATGTGCCTTATCATTTGCTCATTGAGATCATCTATCTCACCCCTTCTTTTTCCTTGTGTGGTTCTAGGTGAACAAATGTGAGGAGGCAAGGTGATGGCTCAAGCATTCTGCTTCGCTTGGGGAATTCCTTGTCCAAGTTATCAATAATACTAATTTATGGAGTCATGTCATTAGATGCTCCAAGAATGTTGATCGATACTTATTGATATATATTATTTTCCTCATGGATCTTATATGTAATGATTTATTATAAACTTTCGCAATTAAAGATATTCATCTAAATGCTTAAAATGAGTTATTGTAAGAGGTTTGGTAAGATCCTAGGCATGATTTGTTTGTGAGTAAGTGGGTTCTATGAGCATGGGTGACCTTATGTCTCCCCATATTCTAGGACCGTCATATCTCTAAGGTTAGGATGTGACAAAGGTGGTATCAGAGCCATAGTTTTTAAAAGTCTAGTTTAGACTTGTTTTATACGAGTTGCTTAAGTAAAATTCTGGAGCATAGGAATTTTCCTATCATGTCACTTGCAGTCTATCACTAGCATAGTTTCGCAAAATCCTAGTAGATTTTAGTAATCCTTATTATTGTTTGCTTGCCTTATGATTCTTCTGACAGATGACCAAGAAGATTACACCTGCTCGAGAACCGCAACCTAAGCACCCCGTGTGACTTGTAAGAGGACTTGGCCAGAGATGTTCGAGAAAGTCATAACTGTGATTTGCCCTATGAAGGAGGAGACCCCTGATGAAGAGGAGGACCCCGAGGAGCGCTTAGATCCTGATTGCGTTTATAGTAAGATCCAAAAATTGGAGGATAACTATTCATACTTAAAGGAGGAAAACCGATGTCTTAAGGTCATGATTCATGCACTAAAAGAGGATATAGAGCAACTCCGGTCAAGGATTGTTGAGCATAGAGGAGATTACTCACCAGTGAGGTCTGCATCTTTAACTAATCGCTACCAAGATAGAGATCTTCTTTGCTATCGATGTGGCAGCAGTGGCCATGTTGCTCTTGATTGCTCTGGAGGTGGACATGAGAATTAGGCCGAGTAGATATGATGATCGACGTAACAACATAGCACTTTATATGATATGAATGATTTTCCTTAATTGCTTAGTTACCTAGTATGATATGGGGTTTAGATACTATCATATCGACTAGAATAGCAAGAAAGGTAGGAATTTCTCTATCACTTATGTAGATATCGAATATAGTCAGAGGAGGAATATTTATCTAGTGTGATTTGAAAGAAGAAGGTATCATTCCCATTCGAATTTTTAAGTGCAAGATGCTTGATTGATTCTGGTGCTGTCCATTCTTTTGTGTCACCTTATTTTGCTAAGTACCTGGGTATAGATAAGGAATTGATGAGTGAATCATTATTAATATCAACTCCTTTAGGGGAAGTGATGGAAGTAAAGTATGAGTATAAGGGCTGTGACATAGGCATTAATGGACAAACACTTCCGGTAGTGTTGCTAGAATTGGACGTACTAGAATTTGATGTGATATTAAGGGTGGACTGGTTGTATGAGCATGGAGCTCGTATCAACTATAGAAAGAAACTTGTCGATTTTTGAACTACAGATGGGAAGGAGTTTGTGTACCAAAGAGATAGGAATGAGAATCCTCTGAACTTGATATCGGCCTTAGGAGCGAGATGGATGCTAAGGAAAGGATGCCAAGTGTATCTAGTCCATGTAATCGACACTAGCAAGGAAGCTACCATTCGAGATGAGAATATTCCAATGGTGGACGAGTTCATGGATGTCTTTCTAGAAGATTTACTCGAATTACCCCCTGATCATGAGATCAAGTTCAACATCAAACTGCTACCTGGTACGCAACCAATATTGATACCACCATATTGTATGGCACTAATGGAGCTGAAGGAGTTAAAGATGCAATTACATGATCTACTTAATAAGGGCTTCATTTGACCAAGTAGTTCGCCATAGGGCACTCTAGTGTTGTTCGTGAAGAAGAAAGATGGCTCATTCCGAATGTGCATTAACTATCGTCAACTTAACAAAGTCACTGTGAAGAATAAATACCCATTGCCGAAGATTGATGATCTTTTTGATCAATTGCTAGGAGCTGGTCACTTTTCCAAGATTGACTTAAGGTTTGGCTATCATCAACTAAAGATCCGAGGAGAAGATATCTGCAAGAATGCCTTCCGTACTAGATATGGACACTACAAGTTCACGGTTTTGCCATTCGGTTTGATGAATGCTCCTGCTGCTTTCATGGATTTGATGAATTGAGTATTCAAGCCATTCCTTGACAAATTCGTGATCATATTCATTGACGACATCCTGATTTACTCAAAGAATAAAGAAGAAAATGAAGAACATCTGAGGATCATGCTTCAAACGTTACGTGATCACCAACTCTACGCTAAGCTATCCAAGTGTGAGTTTTGGATGGAATCTGTCAACTTTCTTAGACATATAGTAAGTAAGGAAGGGATTCAATTTGATCCTAAGAAAGTTAAAGTGGTAGCAAATTGGCCAAGGCCCACAACAATTTCAGAAGTATGAAGTTTCTTGGGCATGGCGGGATATTATCGTAGATTCGTACAGGACTTTTCTAAGATAGTAGCTCCATTAACCAAGTTGACAAGAAAGCAAGTTAAGTTCAATTAGGAAGAGTCCTATGAAAAGAGTTTTTAGAAGCTCAAGGAGTGTTTGGTATTGGCTCCAGTTTTGACATTACCAGAAGGAGAAGAAGGATTCACTATCTATTGCGATGCTTCGAGAGTAGGACTTGGGTGTGTTTTGATGCAAAATGGTAAAGTCATCGCCTATGCATCATGACAACTGAAGAGACATAAAGTGAATTACCCTACTCATGATTTGGAATTAGCCACAGTAGTGTTCACTCTAAAGATTTGGAGACATTACATGTATGGGATGAAGTGTGAGATCTACACGGATCATAAGAGTCTTCACTACATCTTTAGCTAAAGAGACCTCAACCTGAGACAAAGGAGATGGATTGAACTGTTGAAGGATTATGACTGTCAGATCCTCTATCATCCCAGAAAGGCGAATGTAGTGGTAGATGCCTTGAGTCAAAAGTCAATGGGAAGCCTAGCTCATGTGGATGTGAGAAAGAGGCCCATCGTGAAGGAACTAAAGGAACTATTTAATCAAGGATTGAAACTGGAGATTGGAGGATCAAGAGTTTTATTGGCTCATTTTCAAGTAAGGTCTACGTTAATGGAAGAAATAAGGGATTCACAAGATAGGGACCCATACATGATGAAGTTGAAGGATGAGACGAGAGGAGGAAGGAACTCTGAGTTTGACGTAGTCAATGGAATTTTAAAGTGTAAGAATAGAGTATTTGTGCCTGATGTGGGTGGATTAAAAGAAAGGATATTGAAGGAGGCACATCAGACACCTTACTGTGCTCATCCTAGAACTACCAAGATGTACCATGATGTGAAAGCTAATTATTGGTGGCCTGGTCTGAAGAAAGATGTGGCTAAGTTTGTAGCATCCTGCCTGACTTGCCAGCAAGTCAAGTATGAACATCAGCGACCCTCAGGATTACTACAAGATATTCGACTACCTGAATTGAAGTGGGAGCGCATCACTATGGACTTCATTGTTGGCTTACCTAGAACCTCCAAAGGACATGATTCTATATAGGTCATAGTGGATAGATTGACAAAGTCTGCTCATTTTCTAAGAGTTAAGACCACATATTCTGCAGCTTAGTATGCACAATTGTATGTAGATGAGATCATGAAACTACATAGAGTGCCAATTTCTATCATCTCAGATCGAGGAACTCAATTCACCTCAAGGTTCTGGTAGAAGTTGCAAGAAGCATTAGGAACACAACTAGATTTTAGTATGATGTTTCACCCTTAAACGGATGGCCAGTCTGAAAGAACAATTCAGACGCTCAAGGATATGCTAAGGATGTGTGTCTTGGACTTTGGCAATAGCTAGGATAAGTATTTACCCTTGATTGAATTCTCCTACAATAATAGCTATCATTCATCCATCGGTATGGCACCATACAAAGCATTGTATAGAAGAAGATGTCATTCTCCTATTTGTTGGATTGAACCTAGAGACAAGCATGTAGAAATGCCCAAATTGCTTAAGGAGACTACCGAGAAAGTATCATTAATTCAAGATCGGCTGAAGATGACATTCAATCAGCAAAAGAGTTATGCGAACCCTAAGCAAAAGGAAATCTAATTTGCCGTGGGAGATCACGTGTTCTTAAAGGTCTCTCCAATGAAAGGAGTTATGAGATTTGGCAAGAAAGGGAAATTATCACCTCGTTTCATTGGTCTTTTCAAAATCTTAGATAAGGTTGGAGAGGTGTCTTATAGACTTGCCCAGCCTCCAACTTTGGCGCATGTGCACCCAGTGTTCCACATCTCAATGCTAAGGAAATATGTGTCAGACCCATCTCACGTTCTTTTACCTTTAGACATTACATTAGATGAATAACTATCCTATGAGGAGTCACTGATAGCTATCTTGGATCAACAAGTAAAGAAGCTAAGAAATAAGGAGATACCCATGATTAGGGTTCAGTGGCGAAATCATCAAATAGATGAGTGCACTTTGGAAGCAGAGGATGAGATGCGACAGAAGCATCCTTAGCTTTTCAAGAGAAACTAGGTAAGGGTTTAAATTTGAGGACGAATTTCTTTTAAGGGGGGAGAATGTAACAACCCACATCCACCCTAGGAATTTTCGTGATAAATTGTTTGATTTAGAACTATTAAGGTTAAGTGTGTGCTTGTGTGAAAATTAGTGAACTAAGTGATTGATGAGTATGTGGCATATTAAATTAATTTTACTATGCAAAAAATGAGTTGCTATTGTGAAATAAATAATTTACATGAAGAGCATTTGCATAAAAGAATTTATTTTAAATAAAATGAATTTTCATGCATAAGACAATTTTTAAGTACAAAATAATTTTATGAGTATTTTTAAAATATTTTAAAATAAATATTTTTGGGGGAAATGTCATAGAAATAATAAGAAAAATATTCTTTTTATTTTAATTTTTATTCAGCCCAAAAATTTAAATAAAAGCCCACTACACAAAAATCCTCCTAACCTAGTTCAGTAAGGGTATTAGTGGAAATTTCACCCCAACCCTAATATATATTCTAAATTTCGGCTAGACCAAGGTTCCAATAGCCATTCTTTTATTCTTTTTGTATCATGGCAGAAAAATCCTATTAAAATATTTCTCTCTACCGAAATTAAGAAAACACCTTTCCGTTTTGCAATTTCTTGACCATAATCGTAAGTTTTTCTTCTCTTTCGATTTCTAAACAAATTTCTATGAAATAACTTATGGGAAAATTATTTTGAACTGGTTGATTACTGATTTTTATAGATTTAATTCTGTTTGGGTGAGTTTTTGGGAGAAAAATCTATTTTCTACTGAAAACACGATTCTTTTCGTGAGATTTCTCCAAAGGTGAATTCTATAACTTAAAATCACAATTTTTATGCATAAACATCATACGCCGGGGGGGGGGGGAGGAGAATTTTGTGTATGGTTGTGTTCTAAATAGATTTTTGATTTGTTTTGATGGAAAATATTGGATTAAATAATATTTCTGCTTATTTCTGTGATGACCAAAAAGTTTCAAAAAACAAAGGAGTTCAAGGTTTTTGTGTTAGAACTTGGAAGTTAGAAAATTTTATTCTTGAATGGACATATGGCTGCCGATTGGTATGAAGAAGTGCTCAAGTATGATGTTTGTTCTGTTTAGATGAAAAATAATGATTTAAATCACGTGTCCATTTATTGTTGAAATGAACTAAATGCGCGGAAAGTGCGAAAACTCATGATTTTTCACCTAAGCCTTTAAACTTGGAAATTTTTGTATAAATACTTTCAATGGCTACCAAATCATGTATGGATGTGTTCTAAACTGATGTTTTCTATGATTGAATGAAAAAAATAGTTTAAACAACCTGTTTACATATTTCTGAAATGACCAAAAAATACCAAAAATAAGAAAACTCATGGTTTTGTGCTCTATAATTCAAAAGTTGAATTTTTTATGTATAAACAACACTATGTATGGCCAATTCTTATGAATTTAAATTCTAAAATGATTTTTGTTGCATTTACATGAAAAATCTTAGTTCAAATCATGTATTTACACAATTCTGAAATAGACGGAAAGTGCGAAAAGAAGAAGAATTTAGTCTCTACCTTGGTAATATATTCAGCCTATATAAACATTTTTGTTCCAATGCTTATAATTTTTATGTGATGTGTTTTGATGATTATTGACATGTATATATGCATAAGAAATGACAAAATTGCATGTTAGTTGAAGGTATGATCCTAGATAAGCTTAAATGCATTATGGTATACTTAAGGTATCTTAACCTTATATTGTGATTAGAATACAAATATGATTAGGAAATATGGAACTAAATGTTATGATGACTTGATAATAAATGCATGGTTTGAGTTGATGAAGTGACAACTGAGTAAAAAAGATCATAAGAGTTAAGCATGATACTTGAAAGGTTAATGGTTAAGTTGACATGTATGGGAGTGTAAAGTGCAATAAGATGATTATTAAAGTGAAATGATATTGAGGTAATAATATTGTGATGACCTTAAAAGGTTGTTAATGTGATTGTAATGTGATATTAACAGAGCCTATAAGGCCTAAGTATGCAAGAGTTTCAAAGTCAATGTGTTATGTGCAAGTGACGAGTACACTTATGTGTGGACTCTAAGTGTATGTGTATGCTATATGTGCATGGGTAATTATGGGATAGGAGCATCATGAGTAAATAAATACTAAGTATTAAATTAAATATTATGTTAGAGTTTGAGGAGCTTTAGAAGTGCAAAGGGACTACATATACTAGGAGTAAAGGAACCCCATGGTGAGTAAACATCGTACTCACTCTTCAAGTGTGGGCAAATGCCATATTCATGTTATAAGTGTGAACAACATTATGTTGTGTTATAAGAATGTGATATATTGTTATGTGAGCCCTTGTGATTGTTGAAACCCAAGTTCTTTCTATTCTAAAATATTATTATATGAATTCTTTGACAAGCTTGGGTTGCCAAGGGACATTTGGTCCAAAACTATTTTGTTTATCCAATGAGAATTTCTTGTGATTAACACCCTAACTTATATTCTTTCTAGAACTACACTATCATTGTATCTTTTGTTTGGAAGCTAAACCACTATTGTTATTGGAATACATGTTATTATTGCCATATGTGATATTGTTAATTGTGATTACCATTAGCTCTAGGTATGGTATCTTTTACCCTTTATGCAGAATCCTTGTGTCGATGCGGGTAATCATCAAAACCTGTGCATATGGTCTTAACCCGTTGATAGGGGTAGTGTATCCACCTCAGCTAGAAAGGGCGGTTCTAGCCGTGAAGCCTGATCAGCTTCATGCCTTATAAGTGATAGGAGTTGGAATTTGGTATAAGGCCACCTCTCCTTAAAATGTTCGAGTGATAGAGCAATAACCTTCACTCATCATAAGTGATAAGTGTGATTTTTGCAAACTTGCGAAATTGAACCCTTGCTAAATTGCAACCTGATTCATGAACTATAAATCATGAACTATGTGTATAAGTTATGTGTTTCCTTTCCAAAGGAATATGTGATATATATGTGCCTTATCGTTTCCTCATTGAGATCATCTATCTCACCCTTTCTTTTTCCTTGTGTGGTTTCAGGTGAGCAAATGTGAGGAGGCAAGGTGATGGCTCAAGCATTCTACTTCGCTTAGGGAATTCCTTGTCCAAGTTATCAATAATACTAATTTATGGAGTCATGTCATTAGATGCTCCGGGAATGTTGATCGATACTTATTGATATATATTATTTTCCTCATGGATCTTATATGTAATGATTTATTATAGACATCCGCAATTAAAGATATTCATCTAAATGCTTAAAATGAGTTATTGTAAGAGGTTTAGTAAGATCCTAGGCATGATTTGTTTGTGAGTAAGTGGGTTCTACGGGCATGGGTGACCTTATGTCTCCCCATATTCTAGGACCATCATATCTCTAAGGTTGGGATGTGACAAGGTTTTTGAATGTAGTAGCCCATGTTTTCTATTTGGTTTGTTAAGGAGGAGCTGTGCCTATTCCAGAGAAGTTCAATATTATGGCTTAGCTGTAATTCAGAGGTAGCTCTAGTGGTACCAGAGCTTAAAGTTTGGCATCTCTTAGATTTTTCAAGAATTTTTGGACTTGTCTCAGGATGTCGTAAGCCTTATGATGGTTGGCGATGGTCAAGAGAATTTGACCACTATGATTGAGAAGTTCCATGATCCCGGTGTCCAGGGAGATATGAGGAGAGCAGAGGCTTAACATTAGGGCCTTGATTTTCTGTTTGAGTCTCAGATATGGGTTTATTAATTAGGGTGATACCAGAGTGATAAATGGAATAGAGTCATTTTGTGGTTATAGCTATGTTGGTAGAGACATTGATGATTCTTGATTACTTTGTTTGAGATTTAAAGACATGAACTATCTTGCTTGTTATTCACTAAGTGCAAAAAAATTATCTATTCCTACCCTTTTCTGTTATGGATGTTTTGTGGGTGTCTGGTTTTGGGCTATTTTGCAGATGTGGCTGATGGATCATTTTCTAGTGGCGGCCTCTACTTTTCAGTCCACACATTCCTTATTGACACTTGGCCAAAGACTAGATAGGATGGTTGCTTGCAGCTTGCCGCTAAAAGACACATTTTTAGCACTACCAATGGTAAGGGATTAGATCCCTCATGACTGAGGGCCCTGAGTGTCGAGTGGTTTGCCTATTGGATTTGGTTTGAATGACCTCCCACTAAGGGATGAAGGTCTTGAGGCAGACTCAGGATGTGCCCCCAGTTTTTCTTTCTTAGAGTCTATGCGTATCACAGCTCCCATTGCTAGAGCTATCAGGGGGTGGCTAGTTGAGGAGTTATCATTCTATTTATTTTGAGATTTCACTTAGGACCATAGAAAGGTATGATAGGTGGCTGATAAAGCTGGTTTGGCCAATTGAGAAAGATTGTTAGGTTGCCCTATTGAGGGTGACACAGTTGAGGAAGGATGGGCTACAAAAGAAGCCATTAGTGGTGAGAAGACTGCAATATAGACAAAAGGGTGACTCAATCTTTGAAGGAGACTTAGGGATCTACTAGAAATGTGACACCATAGGTTGTAGTAGTGACTCAAACTGTGATGATAATGACGAAGGAGACTGTGACCATGGTAAGAAAATAGGGTGATATTATAGTGGTGGTTCAGAGAAGGATTGTTATAGTTAGGGCTTAAAAGGGTACCATAAATTTTGAACTACAGAGAAGGATTTTTTAGAGCAATTTCAGAACTACTAGTACTCAAGAGAGGGTTTTTAATATTGCTATGCAGTAATTTTGATTCTGGTAGTACTACTACTGCTATGACGGAGGGAGTTACAAAGACCTAAAGGAGAGGCATACCCATTTAAGATGATTGTGGCAGACTTTGACTTTAATGAGGACATAAGAGATTTGCATCTTAGGAAATGGAGGAAGACTAACTAGACCATGACTTTAGACATGACCTTTTTTTTTTTTTTGCTTTTTGTTTAAGATAATTAATGGTTGACAAGACTATGACATTGAAAAGGCTATCCTTTTTATTATAATGATGGGTTTGTATTTTGTAAGATTTGATCATTATTAAATGAGACATCTTTTATTTTTATTCTAATTTCTGTCTAAGCCATCCTTTTGGGTTTTTAGCTTAGCGAGCATTCTTTCCTGCTTCTTTTTTCTTCTTCTTCTTTTTTCTTTTTGTTTTGGCAAAAGAATTCAATGAATAATGTACTAGGCACAAAGAAAATGAGAATGCGATGCAAATAAAATATTTTATATTATGATTTAGACCGCACTCAAGATGGATTGTCTATGTATCCATTACAGTTATCATCAAGGAGAATCAGGTCCACGTCATTCTGATTACATATGCATGAGAAAAAAAATGAAATGTAGATGTCATCTTCAAATGATGTATCGTTTTAACTGATCCAGGTTGCCAAGAGGGGAGAATTTGCTTTTGTCCACGTCTGTGAAGATGGTGCCTCTGTCAGATAGGATCTTCTTGAGCATGTATTGTCCAACCTAGTTCAGTTTGAACTTCCTTTTGGATCATGAATAAGAGCTTAGATTTCTCCTAGAACTAGATTTCCTTCTTGCAAACCCTTGTCTCTCACCTTTTAGTTAAAGTGCTCGGCTAGTCTCTATTAAAAACCTTGAATAATGTACAAAGCATAAATTCTCTTTTCCTCGATGGCATCTAGCTGGTCATGACACCTTTCAGTCTATTCTATCTTCATTCTCTATGGCTTCTCTTTGACAAGTTTCTTGTGTATGTAGGTAAGGATCTCATGAACTGTGATGCTTGGATCATCCCTATCTTGTCTTGTATAGAACAGTCCATAAGCTTTTCCACACTGCCATGCAAATGCTATGTATGGGATTTTGTATTTTTTTTTGTGCCATAATTAATTAATTATTTTGCCTTTTTCATCATTTTTTTGTATTTTTTATATTTTTCTTTTTTTTTTGTTCTTTTTTTTTAAGATGTCCCATTTAAAGACGAATCAGAAAAATTAAAACAAATCATAAAGTTTAAACTCTTTATTACTGATAAAAGTCCTATCATAAGTACATTAAAGGATAAGCCTAGAAGATGAAATACAAACTCAAAGGGGTAAGTATAACAACCCACACTCATCCTATGAGTTTTCATGACCAATTTGCTTGATATAGAATTATGAAGACTAAGCGTGTGCTTTTATAGGAATTTATGTGCTATGAGATTAATGTGTATGTGGTATGTTAGATTAATTCTAATATGCATAATATGAGTTATTATTGTGAAATAGATGATTTATATGAAGTACATTAGCATAAAATAATTTATTTTACATAAAATGAATTTTCATGCAAAAAGGCAATTTTTAAGCATAAAATAATTTTATGAGTATTTTTAAAATATTTTTAAATAAATGTTTTGGAGGGAATTTTAATGGAAATAATAAGAAAAATAATTTTATTTTAATTACCTATAATCAGCCCCAAAATTAATTAAAAAGCCCAAATACCCAAAAACCTACTACACCAAAGCACACCTAACCTAGCTCATTAAAGGTAAACTTAGAAATTGCACCTCAAACCCTTGTATTTAATGTAAAATTTGGCCCCATCAGTTTATACAGCCTCCACTCTATTATTATTTAGAATTTTTATGAATAATTCTACAAAAAATAATCTATCAACTGAAGTTCACAAAATACCTTCAAACTTCGTAATTTCGTAACTGTTTTGTAAGTTTTTCCTTTTCTTTCAATTTGCTATTTGATTTGTATGAAACCAATCATGGAAAAATTATTTTGAATTGAATATTTATTGATTTTTATTGATTAAATTTGGCCTAGGTGAATTCTTGATAGAGAAATCAATTTTTTTTCTAAAAACACTAACCTCTCTACACGATTTCTCCAAAGGTGAATCCTAAAACTCAAAATTGAAATTTTCATGCATAAACACAATTGGGAGGGTGATTCCTATATATTTGTTTTCTAAATGGATTTTTGATGTATTTAGATGAAAAATATTGAATTAAAACATATTTCTACATATTACTGTATTGACCGAAAAGTTTCAAAAAACAAGGAAATTCAAGGTTTTCATCCTATAACTTGAAAGTTGGAAAATTTCATGGTTTTATATTGATATGGCTACCGATTTGTATATGGTGGAATTTTAAATTAATATTTGTTATGTTTGGATGGGAAATAATGATTTAAATCATGTGTTTACATGTTACTATAATGAACGGAAAGCTAGAAAAGCTAGAAAACTCATGATTTTCACTCTAAACCCTAAACTTGGAATTTTCATGCATGAGAATTGTCCATGGCTGACCAATTTTTTTGTATTAGTGTTCTAAACTAATATTTGTTGTGATTGAATGAAAAGTAATGATTTAAATCATATGTTTATATATTACTATAATGACCAAAAAGTATCAAAAACAAGAAAACTCCTAGTTTTTCATCCTAAAACCTAAAGTTGAAAATTTTCATATATGTGGATTTATATATGTGTCAATTTCTACATGTTTATGTTCTAAAATGATTTTGATTACATGAAAAATCTTGGTTTAGACCATGTTTCTACATATTACTGTAATAGATGAAAAGTGCGAAAATTAAGAAAATTCAGATTTTCTATTTAATAGGGTATTCGGCCATTGTTGGGATTCTTATCCTAATGTCTATAATTTTTATGTAGTGTATTTTAATGATTATTGACATGTATTAATGAATGAGAAATGATTGAATTGCATGTTGGTTGAAGGAATGACTCTAGACAAGGCTAGAGGCAATTTGGTATACTTAAGGTATCTTAACCTTATGTTGTGATTAGAATGTGAATGTGATTAGGTAATATGGAAATAGTTTTTATGATGAATCAACAATGAATTAATGATCTTGAATTGATGAAGAAATTGATTGAATGAATTGGGCATAAGAGATAGGCGTGACACTTGAAAGGTTATTGATAAGTTGACATGTATAGAAGTGTTAAGTGTATTAAGATGATTGTTAAAGTGAATTGATATTAAGATTAGGACATTGTGTTTGACTTGAGAAAATTTTTGGTATGAATTATAATGTGTTTTCATATGAGGCTATGAATGCTAAATGGGCAAGACTTTTAAAGTCAACATGCTACGTACAAGTGATGAGTGCACTTCCAAGTGCAACTCTAAGTGTATGTGTATGCTATCTGTGCATGGGGTAGTTATGGGATAGGATAGCATGATGATTAAATAAATACTAAGTATTGAATTAAATATTATGTTAGAGCTTAAGGACTATTAGAAGTCAAGGGTTACAAGTACTAAGAGTAAAGGAACCACAAGGTGAGTAAACATTATATTCATGTTACAAGTACAAGTGATTTTGTATATGGGAATGTTTGAGACTCTTGAAACCCAAGTCTTTTTCTACTTTCAATCATAATTATGTGATTTCTTTGTTAAGCTTGGGTTGCCAACGGACAATTGGTCCAAAGCCATTATTATTTGTTCAATGATATGAAAGATCATTTGTAATTGCTGCCTTACCTTATTTTCTTTCTAAAACCACATATTATTTTATCCTTTGATCAATAAGTACAACTGCTATTGCTATCATGCTACATGTTACTATTTCTTAAGTGTTATTATTATAAGTGATTATCATTAGCTCTAGCTATGGTACCTCTAACCCTTTGTGCAGAAATCCTCATGTCGGTGCTTGTAATCATCAAAACCTGTGCACAAGGTCTTAACCCGATGGATAGGGGTTATGTATCCACCTTAACTACAAGAAGCGATTCTAACTATGGAGCCTGATCAGTTTCACGACTTTATAAGTAATGGGTTGGGAGTTGGAATTTGGTATGAGGCCACCTCCCCCTTAAGTAAATGAGCTAGTATAGTCATTTACTCTTATTAGGTAATAAGTGTTATAAGTGTGATTTCTACAAACCTACTAAAATGAAAATCTTGCTAAATTGAAAACTGTAAAACCATGATTTGTAAATCATGAGCTATGTGTTATATGTATTGGGCTTTCCTTAAAAATTGGATATATGATATCGTTTATGCTATATTGTTTACTCCTTGAGATCATCTATCTCACCCCATTTTCATATGTGTTTACAGTTGAGCAATATGAGGAGGCAAGGTGATGGCTCAAGCATTCTACTTCGCTTGGGGATTCCTTGTCCAAGTCTTTAATAATACTATGTTATGAAGAGATATTTGTGGATGGTCCAGGAATTATTATGGGGTCTTAATTTTAGAATATTATGTTGGAGAATTTACTTATAGTCTTATTATTATTTTACTATGAATTGTATTAAAGTATATTTTTAACTTCTGCAACTTAAGGTTTTTCCTTTATAAAAGGTTTTTAAGATAATGTATGAGGTTTTTGGTATGATCCTAGGCTGTAACGACCCACACCTACCCTAGAAATTTTCGTGATAATCTGCTTGATTTAGGACTATTATGGTTAAATGTGTGCTTTTGTGAAAATTGGTAATCTAAGTGATTAATGAGCATGTGGCATATTAAATTAATTTAATATGCATAATATGAGTTACTATTATGAAATAAATGATTTACATAAAGTGCATTTGCATAAAAGAATTTATTTCAAATAAAATAGATTTTCATGTATAAAGATAATTTTTAAACATAAAATGATTTTGAGTATTTTAAAATAATTTTTAAAATAAATATTTTGGGGGAAATATTTACAGAAATAATAAGAAAAATATTCTTTTTTATTTTTAATTATAATCAGCCCAAAATTTAAATAAAAAGCCCAAGTACCCAAAAGTCCACTACACTAAAATCCTCATAACCTAGTTCATTAAGGTTATTAGTGGAAATTGCACCCAAATCCTAATATATATTGTAAAATTTGGCCAGCCTAGGTCTTCTAGTAGCCACCACTTTAGTTTTCTGTATCTTGGCAGAAAAATCCTCTCAAAATATTTCTCTCAACCGAAATTAAGAAAAAACATTTCCGTTTCGTGATTTCTTAACCATAATCATAAGTTTTTCTTCTCTTTCAATTTCTGAACTGATTTCTATGAAATAAATTATGGGAAAATTATTTTGAACTGCTTGATTATTGATTTTTATAGATTTAATTCTGTTCAGGTGAGTTTTGGGGAGAGAAAATCTATTTTCTAATGAAAACACAAATCTTTCCATGAGATTTCTCCAAAGGTGAATTCTATAACTTCAAATCAAAATTTTTATACATAAACATCACTAGAGGGGGGCAATTTATGTATTATTATTTTCTAAACTGATTTTTGATTTGTTTGGATGAAAAATATTGGATTAAATAATATTTTTGCATATTTTTATGATGATGGAAAAGTTTCGAAAAACAAAGGAATTCAAAGTTTTTGTGCTAGAACTTAGAAGTTATAAAATTCTATTATTAAATTAATATGTGGTTGCTGATTTATGTGAGAAAGCATTCTAATATGATATTTGTTTTGTTTAGATAAAAAATAATGATTTTAATCATGTGTCTATATAGTGTTTTAATGAATGAAAAGCGCATAAAGCGCAAAAACTCATAATTTTTACCTAAACCATAAAACTTGGAAATTTGTACAAATATTATCTATGGTTGTTGAATCATGTAGGGACATGTTCTAAACTAATATTTGCTATGATTGAATGAAAAATAATAGTGTAAACAACTTGTTTAGATGTTTCTGAAGTGACCGAAAAATACCGAAAACAAGAAAACTCATGGTTTTGTACTCTATAATTCAAAAGTTGAATTTTCATGTATAAGCAATATTATGTGTGGCCGATTCACATGAATTAATACTTCAAAATGATTTTTGTTGTATTTACATAAAAATCTTAGTTCAAACCATGTTTTTATATATTTCTAAAATAGACGGAAAGTGCAAAAAAAAAAAAAGAAAATTTAATTTTTCCTTTGGTGATACATGCAGCCTACATTAATATTTTTGTCCCAATGTTTATAATTTTTATGTGATGTATTTTGATGATTATTGACATGTATGTATGTATAATAAATGATAAAATTTCATGTCAGTTGAAGGTATGATCCTAGATAAGCTTAAAGGCATTTTGGTATACTTAAGGTATCTTAACCTTATATTGTGATTAGAATGCAAATGTGATTGGGAAATTTGGAACTAAATGTTATGGTGACTTGATGATGAACATATGGTTATGAGTTGATGAAGTGACAATTGAATAAAAAGGATCATAAGAGTCAAGCATGACACTTGAAAGGTTAATTATTAAGTTGACATGTATGAAAGTGTAAAGTGTATTAAGATGATTGTTAATGTGAATTGATATTGAGGTAATAATATTGTGATGACCTTAGAAAGGTATTGATATGATTGTAATGTGTTTTCATGCAGCCTATAAGGCCTAAGGGTGCAAGACTTTTAAAGTCAATGTGTTATCTGCAAGTGATGAGTACACTTATATGCGAACTCTAAGTGTATGTGTATGCTATATGTGCATGGGGTAGTTATGGGATAGGAGCATCATGAGTAAATAAATACTAAGTATTAAACTAAATATTATGTTAGAGTTTGAGGAGCTTTAGAAGTGGAAAGGGGATACGTATACTAGGAGTAAAGGAACCCCAAGGTGAGTAAACATCGTATTCATTCTATAAATGTGAGTAAACGCCATGTTCATGTTATAAGTGTGAGCAATATTATGTTATGTTATAATAATGTGATATATTGTAATGTAAGCCTTTGCAATCTTTGAAACCCAAGTTCCTTTCATCCTAAAATTTAATTAAGTGATTCTTTATAAAGCTTAGGTTGCCAAAGGACATTTGGTCCAAAACTAATTTATTTATCCAATGAGAATTTTTGGTGACTATCACCCTAACTTATGTTCTTTCTAGAACTACACTATCATTGTCTTTTGTTTGAAAGTTAAACCACCATTATTATTAGGACACATGTTATTGTTGCCTTATGTGATATTGTTAATTGTGATTACTATTAGCTCTAGCTATGGTACCTTTGACCCATTATGCAGAATCCTCATGCCGATATGGGTAACCATCAGAACCTGTGCACATGGTCTTAACCCGATGGATAGGGGTAGTGTATCTACCTCAGCTAGAAAGGGGCAGTTCTAGCCGTGAAGCCTGATTAGCTTCATGCCTTATAAGTGATAGGAGTTGGAATTTGGTATAAGGCCACCTCTCCTTAATAAGTTCAAGTGATAGAGCAATAGCCTTCACTCATTATAAGTTATAAGTGTGATTTCTGCAAACTTGCCAAATTGAACCCTTGCTAAATTGTAACTTGATTCATGAATTATAAATCATGAACTATGTGTATAAGCTATGTGTTTCCTTTTCAAAGGAATATGTGATAATGTATGTGCCTTATCGTTTACTCATTGAGATCATCTATCTCACCCCTTTTTCCTTCTGTGGTTCCAGGTAAGCAAATGTGAGGAGGTAAGGTGATAACTCAAGTATTCTACTTCACTTGGAGGATTCCTTGTCCAAGTTATCAATAATACTATTTTATGAAGTCTTGTCATTAGATGCTTTAGGAATGTTGATTGATACTCATTTGAGATATATTATTTTCCTTATGAATTTTATGTGTAATGTTTAATTATAGACTTCCGTAATTAAAGGTATTCATTTAAATGTTTTAAATAAGTTATTGTAAGAGGTTTGGTACAATCCTAGGCATATTTGTTTATGTGTAAGTGGGTTCTATGGGCATGGGTGACCTTATGTCTCCCCATGTTCTAGGATCGTCATATCTCTAAGGTTGGGATGTGAGATAGGCAGTACATGTATATGTATAAGCAGGTTCTATGAGCGTGGGTGACCTTATGTCTCCCCATGTTCTAGGACCGTCAAGTCTCTGAAATTGGGATGTGCTAGTAAGACCAAACTGACTCAAATTCAAAAAAAGATTTAATAAAAATAGACACAAAAAAATCTAACATAGACTTTGACTCAGGTGACTTAGACACAAACTCAAATGACTCAAACATGGACCCAGAGGACTTGGATAGGGGCACAATAGCACTATCACTCTTCTCCAAATACTGATTATTAGGTGAAGTTTGAGGGGGTTAAGTGAGCTCGGTGGTTCAAAAAGGATTGATGATGGTGCTAGACTTTACGTCTAGGAGCAATGATGTCTCTAGTATCAATGAAGTCTTGAATTTTGTGCTTGAGAGCCTTACGTGCATCAGTTTTGTGCCCTAACCCTTAATGATAGTCGTAGTGCTCTTTAGCATTATAACACTTAGGTAAGGGGTTTGGAGGAGGTCGTGGGTCTAAAGGCTTAACCAGATTAGCCTCTAAGGCTTTCTTGTAAACAACACTAAAGGGCATGCCCAACTCAGAGAAAGTCCTCCTTGTTTCTAACTTCATCAGCTGGTGATAGGACACAACATTTACCTCCCCATC
Source organism: Reutealis trisperma (assembly GCA_947687605.1). Taxonomy (NCBI): domain Eukaryota; kingdom Viridiplantae; phylum Streptophyta; class Magnoliopsida; order Malpighiales; family Euphorbiaceae; genus Reutealis; species Reutealis trisperma. The sequence goes on from CANTUT010000022.1 coordinate 982,637, forward strand.
TCTTTAGGTGGCATTGGTGGTGTAGTTAGTGTTCTTATGATACCTAGAGAATTCATCCTCGATTCATCCTGATTAAATCAAATCCTCGATCTTGGTGGCGATGGCAATGAGAACGTTGAAGCTAGGGAGGTACTGTGTTTACAAATGTATCTAGAACTGGGAAAGGAGGTTTTTGACAATGATGTCAATTTGCTCTACTTCAGATGGACGGTTCATTGTTTATGATGCTTTTGACCTCTACCTTATAAGGAATGCGATGAAGGATTATCTTTGCCCTTTTTTGGTGGTGGAGATTTAACAACCATTTAATAGTGGCTCCAGTTGAAGACTATTGGAATAATTGAGCAAGGAGCTCATCATCTACACCAAAGGGTCTCATAGTGCCCACATGCATTTTAAAGTGAGTTTTAAGGTATATGGTGCCATTAAACTTGTCCATGACTGGCAATTTAAATTTTGGAGGAACCTATGCATTCAGAAATAGAGCTAAAGAATTAACATTTATCATGTCCTTATGTCTTTTGATGTTCTTGATTGTTCTTTCCATGGCCTCAATTTTCTCCATCAATTTCTTAGCTTCGGTAAAGCTAGAGAAATCTCAACTTTAAAAAGGATTCATAGTAGGAGAGAGTAGTTATGTTCAAGTCCACGGCAAGAGAGATTAGAGTTTCAAGTGCTTTCCCGTTATCAGTGATATCGATAATGGGAGGAGTAGAAGTAGGGACAAAGCTAGTCCTAGCTTAGGCAGATGTAGGCTCAACACGAGCAGAAGGGGGAGTAACAGTGGCATTGGTCATCTTCTTAACCTCATTGATGATCAACCGGCATTGGGAATTAAGGACATCAATAAAAGTGATAGACTGGGCATTAAGAGCATTGGTGAAAGTGTCGGCTTAAGTATTAAAGGCGGTGGTGAGTGCAATTGGAAAAGCTTCCTCTTGTTTCTTAAGGAGATTGGTGAAAAAGGTGCTCATTGTGTCTTAGTCAAAGGGGCTAGAGGTGTTGGTCATTTGTACCTTGAAACAGATAGAAAAAAAAAGGGTAAGAATACAAAATTGTGAAAAATAGCATGAATGTAAAGGTGTGTCTGAAAAAGGATTCCTTCCATATGGTTGGTCACCGGGTTTAGATGTTGACAAGGTAAGTATGTGAGGTATTTGGGGTAATGGACCACTAGTTTGGATCTTTGGGGTGTTACTTTGTCGAGTTTCCTATGTTATGTATGCATGGTAATGTCGTGATGCATGTGGAAAAGGTTTCATGGGCATATATACAAATGTCTCCGTTATTACAATACATGGAACCTAGGGCCAATGCTAGGGTGACTACAAGCATAGAGGTGAAGGGTGGTTTGATTTAAGCATCCCCATCCCACTAGAGCATCAATATACCTAACCAAATGTGAGGCAAAGAGCCTCGCGTGGGTCTAACGATACTGATTGCTCGTTGCATCACCGAAATGATTGAGGATTCATTGTAAGGTGGAATGTTTTTGCTATCTCCTAACATACTCAAAGAGAGTTGTCGAGCCAATGCTACTCGCCATCCAAAGGTTTTCCTAAAGGTAAGGTTAGGCAAGGAGCCTTTATTATATAAAGTGATGCATGAAAGTCAAATTATACTTGATGAGCCAAATGGAGATTATTTTGGAAAAATTTTTCTTTAACCAAATAGTAATCCTCTTATTTTCCTTTTTATTTTAAAAAAGGTGGCAATCAGTCCCTAGCAGAGTCATCAGCTATAAGATCTCACTCGAGCATCAACTCGATCCGTTGGAGGAAATCAGGGTGCTCATTTGGGTTTAGACTCATGATGGAACCCTCGAGTTCAGATTGGTTGATTTTGAAAATGATTTTGGGAGTCACCACCCTATTTTATTTTTTTAATGAGAAAATTAAGGAAAAACCCAGTTGACTCCAATTCATTAATTTTTAATTAATTACCCAAGAATAAAATCACTAGTCTCGAACCAGATTAAGTTCAGGGACTAAGTTTTTAGTTTTAAATAATCTAAATTTGGCCCTAAAGTTTAATTTGACTTTAGAAAAATTGATTTCATGAATGACATTTATAAGATGACATTAAAGAATATGCATGAATATGGCATAACATGAATGCATGGTGTATAGGGGATCAGTAAAATAATTAAAGTAAATATTCATAAATTACATCAATTAAAAAGGGGAAAGGAGATTGATTAGGATTTGGATTTGAGATTTGGATTTAGATTCCAAACATGCCTATGTACCATATTGAATGGGGATCAAAACTCACGTAGTTCATTCTACGATTAAGTGGAGGGGGTTAGAAGTTTATCTAATTGATTTTGGTTTGGGTGTTTTGAGAGTGAGGGAAAAAGGTTGATACCTTTGCTTTTGGTAGGCGAAGGGCTTTATCGAACCGAAGTTCTATGTTATCGGGATCGGGTGATTGGATGCATTGGAAGATTAATCAATTAATTAAAATGATTAATTAACTAATTAATATGATGAAAAGGATGGATTGATAGATTAATTAACTAAAATAATTAATTAATTAATTTAGATGACGGGTGGATTAAGAAAAAGGATTAATTTGATTTTTGAAAAAAGAGCGATTAATTAATTAATTAAAAAGATTAATTAATTAATTAATTAATTGAGTGATTAATAAAAAAAAAAAAGAGTTTTAGTTGATTAAAAAGATTAATTAACTTGGTTAGGGTGAGGTAATTAACTAAAAAGATTAATTAATTAATTAGAGAGTGATTGAAGGGAGAAGAAGAGAGGAATTTAAGGATAGCAATCTACTCAAATTCAAGGGGTGGTTTGAAATGAGGAAATGAATGGTCTAGGTAAATGAGGTTGAGGATAGTTTAGGTAGTGAAAAAGTGAAAAGAAAATGAGAAATAAGGTTGAAAAGGGCTGAAAATTGGGTTAGAGGGGTAATTCTTGACACTTTTCCGCACAAAAGGGGGACCACCCGCACTAGAGTAATGCGGCAGGCTGCAAATTAGACTTGCAGTGTTGCACAGGCCTAGTACGGTGCTGCGTGGTAGCTGAAGTGGTGGCTTTTTTTTTTTTTTTGGAGATTGGTTAGTATGGAATTTAGGAAATTTAGATGTCCGATAGTAATGTAATTGAAGGCTAAAAAAATTTTATTTTTGGGGGGCAACACCCCTGCCCGCTAACCAGCTACCAAGACTACCATAACGACTCTACCTAGCGCATTAAACTCAGTAGATGCTAAGGCTGCGGTTGGATGATGAGGTTGCAAAATTGAGGTTCACACTTTGCAACTCTTTTGTTTTCTTTGAATTACTTCTATAGGCTAGCCTATTTGGAATTGGTGTTCTAAGAATGAGAACAATTTGATGCTTTATGCCTCTAATGGGTGGTAATCCATTAGGTAACTCTTTGGGAAACACATCCTCAAATTCCTACAAAAGAAAAACACAAGCACTAGGCAAAATATTGTCATGATTACTAGTGCTAAAATAAGATTCCTTGTACATAAGCACAAGTAAAATTCTCTCACATCTCATAGCCTCTCGAATGTCACTCCCTTTTGCATAGAAGCTCACTTGTTTTCTCTCTTTTTCTTCACTCAATTCTATCATCTTTTCTTTTCCCTTGTGTGAATTGGTTCTCTCTTTCTTTTCACTCATCTCTTTTTTTTTCCATTCTATTTTTCAACTCACATTCACTTTTTTTGAATCAGCTCCTTTTTGTTTTTTCCATTCTTTAAATTACTTCATTCTTTTAAGATCACCTTCTTGCGTTTCTTTTAGAGACAAGGGATTAAGGATAGTGCATTTTCCATCCTTTTCAATGTCATACTGGTTGGTATATCCATCACACTTGGCTCTTTTATCAAATTGCCAAGGCCTTCCCAAAAGCCAATGACTTGCTTGCATTGGTACCACATCACACAAAACCTTATCCTTATACTTACCAATACTAAAAGAAACCAAAACTTGCTTGTTAGCCTTCACTTCACCACATTCATTCAACCATCTAAGTTTATAAGGTCTCGGGTGCTTGATTGTGGGTAAACCTAATTTTTTAACAAGGTAGTAACTAGCCACATTCGTGTAACTTCCCCCATTAATAATCACATAGTAGACTTTGTTTCGCACAAAACACCTTATATGGAACAAGTTCTCCTTTTGTTGATTAACCATCTCATCTTCCTTGACTTGGGCACTTAAAGCATGCATGGTAACAAGGAATTCTCCATTCACAGCATCTTCACCATTCTCATTGTCACTTGCATCCTCTGAAGAATGCTTACTCATATGGTCTTCATCATTATCACTTTTAGAAAATATCTCTCCATAGTGGATGAACATGGCCTTCTTATTAGGACATTGGGAAGCAATATGACCTGAGCCCAAACATTTAAAACATTTAATATCATGAGAGTGATTTGGAATTTAGTTTTAACTTTATATTTCTCCTTAGAGATTGATTTTACTTCACCCTTGCTTGAATCATATTTGGGCTTGTAAAAAGTCTTCTCATCCTTCTTCCATGAACTGGATTTCCATGAACTTCAATTCTTGTATTTAAGTTCCTTCTCCACCTTGATTGCCATATGCAGCATGTCTTCAAGCTCCACATAATGCTACAATTCCAAAACATTGGCAATTTCTCAATTCAGCCCATGTAAAAATTTAGCCATGGTGGCCTCTCTATCTTCTTCGATGTTGGCCCGAATCATAGCAACTTCCATCTTCTTATATTATTCATCAACACTTTTAGAACCTTGAGTAAGACTTTAAAGCTTGTTATGCAATTCCCTATGGTAATGTGAAGGAATAAATTTCCTTCTCATGATAGCTTTCAAGTCTTCACATTCTTCAATAGGCCTTTCCCTATTCCTT
>CANTUT010000022.1:992500-1002500 GCA_947687605.1 Reutealis trisperma
TAAAAGCAACAGCTTCGCTCATACATTCTGATGCACTTTGATATGATTCGGGTAAGCTTCTTTTTATTGTAGCTTCCTTAAAAGAATTGCATTCCATATTGTCTACTGTAAGTAAATCTTTAAATGATTTTGGCCCTTTAACATGGTTCAATAGTAGTCTCAAGTAATACCTTTCACCCTCTATTAGATTTGCTGCATTCACTCGACCAATGACTTTTCCTCCTTTTCTTTTATCCCAATGTTTTCCTTGTCTATCCCACATGTAATGTTCTGGAAATTCTCTATATAACAAAATCCTTGCATGCTTATTTGTGAAGCATTTAGTGAAAAATTCTGTTAGCATTGTCTTCGTTACATGGTCCCATGTCACTAATTTTTTCAAGTTTTGATTTTTCCAATATGACACCATATGATTGTTTGGTAAGTGCAACTGTAGGTTTATGACTAGTGGATTTATCTCATTCATTTCGAATTCAAATATTCTCCACATAGCTTCTTAAGCTGATACCCACCTAGCATCTTGGTATTGTTGTATCTCATCTATCTGTAACTCTCCGTCATTTGGAGCAATATAGATTGTGACTCTATCATGGCCCTTGTAGATGTATTTGTACATATATTTTACTGCCTTCATTCCAGAACACACCTATCTAAGAAAGTTCACATGTAATTTTTATGTAGATTTCATTTTAATTAATTCTTTGCATAAATAATTTCACATATATTTTAATCACACCTCTACATTGATGTGGCAGTTATATCTTGTTAATAAATATGGATTGTAAGGTACCACACATCTGTTGTCTAGGTTCTTGTGTCTCTTTTTCACCTGCTTGATTGTTATACATTAAGATAATGCATAATTTTTTTTTATTGAATAACACACGTGTATTGTTAGATGTCTTACCTCTCTTCCATTTTTAGGCCTTTTATATAAAGGGTATCCATCTTTCCTTGCGTGGTTTTTGAGTAGTATGGTCTAGGGTAATGAAACCTGCACTTCCCTTCTATCATACAAGGGCATTTTGGATTGTCCTCACCACATGGACCATGCATCATATGTTTTCCCATCATTTCATATAGTTCTAGGTATTTATTCTGATATGGATTTTTGCACTCACAAATTTGTCAAAATGATCTAGATTTGTTATCTTATGGCCAGGTTTTAATATAACCAAAATGTGTGCATGCGGGAGTCCTCTCTTTTGAAACTCAATGACATGTACATGTGCTGTGACTCTTCCAAATATTTCTTTCTTATATAATTGTTCTTTTAGATCCTATAACTTTGCTCAGAATACTTGAGAAATTAAATCAGGTCTGTTTTGCCCTTTTTTCATTTTTAGCTCTTCCCTTATTTCCTCCCAATCTGGATTGCATGTCATTGTAATAAACAAATTTGGTTTTCTATATGTTTGCACCAAAGCCATTGCATCTAGGTATCTTCTCTGTATGTCCCTAGGGCCCCCTATAAAAGATGCTGGTAGAATGCTTCCTATTCCTACTTGCATACCTCTGGTTTCTCCAGCATTTACACTATCTATTATTCCTTGGTACAATTCAATTCTTATCTGTGATTGTTGGGTTCTGTAAAAATCCAATCTTGTTGATTCTAGTTTTATATACATGTCTACAATGAACTACTGCATTAATCTTTCAGATAGTAATATCAGTGAATTTTCATTATCCCTTATCTGATAATGGTAGCAATAATATTCACGGCACGACACTTTTTCTTGTGTTGGTCGTTTAACACCTGTAGTCAATATTTCTTAGTAACATACCATACACAGATTAAAAATATTTAGAAAATTTATGATTTTGAAATTTTTATACAAATTAGCTATCTGTAATACATTGACAAAATTGCATTGCAATTTACTGTTTCAATAAGAATAAAAAGTTAATTTTGTCACATAACTTATTTTGTTAAATAAGGACTTAATGATTTGGACTTTATTATGAATTTTGATAGTATTCTTTAAGGAATATTAGATCATATTTACTCAAATGTATAGGCAACGGAATTGAAAAAAAAATAATTTTCTATTTGTAAAATATTTGTTATTTAGATTGCAAAAAAAAAAAAAAAGAAAATTAAACTCAAATCACATAATCACTTTAAAATATATATATACCATACCATTTAAGAAATATAAAATTTTATATGAAATTCAAAATAAATATATAGTTAATATAATTTAAGAAATTTAAATAAAATTATTTATTGAAATTTATGTTAATTTTTTTACCTCTTTTCTCTTTTTCAATAATACTTTCTGGCGACATTGCAATTGCTAATTCTGAATTGTTATCGTTTGTCATTGTATTCAAACTGACATCACAAGGTGTAAAATGCTTTTTTATGTCTAGATGCCAACCAGTCTCTCCCCTAGGATAAAGTAGCGGGTATTACAGTGGATTATAGCAACCATAGTAATGCTTAACTCTGTATCTGTGGCTTGAATGTGCTTGTATCACAATCTCTCATTCTAAAGGAACATTTGGATTGTTGCCTTCTACCCAAATGCCTGCTACGTCTTCTTCCGTTGGTTCATCATATTATTGGTGTTGTTGTATGTTCCTCTTTTTAATCCATATGTTCAAATTATCATATGACTCATAATTGTTAATCTTTTTGAAAACCTTAGCATATAGATTATCTTTTAGAATCTTCATCAACTTGGACATAACAGCCTCGCATAATTGGACATTACATATTGTACTTATTCTATTCTTTAATTCATTAGTACTGTCATAAAAATACAGTTGGAAATAGCGTGGAGTCCCATCTGACAGAACTAATTGAGGTAAGTCATGGTATACTTGGCCTTGAACTCGAAATGTGAAAACTCCATTTTTGCTAGATGCAAGAGCTTTGTCATAGTTCACACCAAAAGATGTGAATGCAAATATGTTATTATAAAGTCTGATATTTTTTTGAAATTCCTTCGCCTCTTCTGAGTCCGAAGTGAATAAATGAAGGAGCTCTTCCAGGGCATGTGTTATTGGTAGGTTGATTTTCCCACTTTCACAGCAAAAATTTGGTGGTTCATATTCAAATCTTATTGCTCCGCAATATATGCATGAAAGTACTTTTTTTAACTTGTGCAATGGTGAGTACATAGGATGATATTGCATTTGTCCTATAAATATATTTGGTAATATAAATTGGCATTCATAATGAAGTGTTTCAAATCAAATTTTGCATAGTTTTATAATTAATATTTTTACCTTCTTGCTCATTTGAATTCAATTAGGCTCTGCATAGCCATTCCACTCTCTATCTTTTATTTGTACTATCATTTACATAGCTTTGTTCTTCTATTTCTCTAGATGTGTTCATTTTTCTTTTTCTATCTCATTCTAATCTCTTTTGATTTTCAATTCTTTTTTGCTCATCAGTCATGTGGTTGTACTTTTTTTTTTCACCTATTTAAATTGTCATATGTTATCATTTGTATTATATTCTATATCAAATTTCTATTTAAATTCATAAGAATAAAAATAATTTAAAATGTTAATAATTAAAAGTTGAATAGATGATCTTACCATATCTAATCGATATTCGTCAATAACTTTACTGTTGTATTGTAATCTATAAATTATTAATACGAAAAAGATAATAAATAAAAAAATAAATATTTTTTTTTAAATCTTAAAATGATATATATTTTAAAATAAAAAAAATCCAAAATGACAAATATTTTGAAATAAAAATACTTTTTATTTAGTATTTAATATTAATATTACCCTTATGTTTACCTCAAAAATTATCTACCAACATGCTTGTTTTACCAAAACATAGACTACATTTAAAGAAAATAAAATTTTTTACAATTATACACTTTAAAAGAATAATTAAAACTATATATACAAATTTGGAAAATAAAAAGTAATATTTTATTAGAAATATTGAATTTTTATTTTATTATGTATTTTTTTTATTTCCATCGTCAATTTTTTATTTAATAAAAAACTTTTGCCTTTTCTCTTTAAAATAATATAATTAAGTTTTGATTGCAAGAAAAAAATTCTTGAAATTTAATATTTTTCAATTATATCATAGACATTTAATTGTTTCTATTTCATGAAATAACTTTTTAAAGTTTTATTAATCTAACATTAATTTTGTCTATGGTGATATTAAATCTTAAAATTATTAACATGTAATTAAATAAGAAAAATAATGAATTAGTGTCATCATATGTTTTACCATTATTAATTAATTAATAAAAATATATATCCTTATTGTTGTAAAATAAAAAAAGAAAAGAAAAAGAAACAGATTGAACAAATTCAATTATTGTGGTTTTCACATAATTTTAAATTTTTTAAAAATATTTTTTTATTTATTGGTTGAGCATCTAACTAATTTTCTATTGAATAATTGTAACTATATGTATTTGTGGAAGCTCTAGAGTGCTAAGTTGTCCGTAGAACAAATGTATCAAATATATGGTTGTTTTCGCAGTTCCTTTTTCTCTGTAGTTTATTACAATGATTCGCTAGTGTATTTTGTGCATAAATATTTAATTCATTCTGTTATGGAATATCAAACAAACAGGGTCTTACAATCTAGCCATTGATGGATAAATATTTAATATACCATATCTCATAACAGCTATTGGGAGATTTATACTATTGTAGAATTTTATTCAAATAATGTAGAATTTAATTCCACCCTATAAGACCAAACACAATTCATTATCTCACAATACTAACAATACAAAAATCTTGTAAATTGAAAAGTTAAATTAAAAAAAATAAATATATAAAATAATAATAATAATTAAATAATAGTTACCTTAGAATTAAATTTGACAAATATTGAATTCCCAAACATACCACTTTAACTATTAAATAGTAATTTAATAAAAGAGTAGAGCCGATTTCAAAATTGATGTATTTTGATAAAGACAATAAATATAGATTTTTATATAGAATATATTTAGTGTTATCTTAATAGGATAAGGAATTGCAATTGAGTAAGATTTTTAGTAGGATAAGGAATTACAATTGATTTAGGCAATAGACTTTTTGATCTTAATAGGGTAAGGAATAGTAATTGACTTAAGTTTTTGGTAGGATAAGGAATTATATAATAATTTTTTTTTTATAATTATACACTTTAAAAGAATAATTAAAACTATATATACAAATTTGGAAAATAAAAAGTAATATTTTATTAGAAACATTGAATTTTTATTTTATTCACTTTTATAAATGATGTATTTTTTTATTTCCATTGTCAATTTTTATTTAATAAAAAACTTTTACTTTTTCCCTTTAAAACAATATAATTAAGCTCCGATTGCAAGAAAAAAATTCTTGAAATTTAATATTTTTCAATTATATCATAAAAAGTGCGGTGGCCTATGTCGATAAGCACTTCCGATTTGTACTTGTACCTCCACCAACTTATGGATCATGTCTATAACTTAATGTAATTAGTGCAATTTCGTCCAAATCCATCTCTATTTTTAGAACTACAATAACAATTATATAGTAATCTTTTACCATATTTAAATAAAACTACTACTTGATATCACTAAGCATAGGTAAGGTTTAAGGTATAAACTATAAAATGTTTTTTCTAGGTGGGAATGTCATATCATGTTGGTGAACTTTACAGCATGATTTTGAAAGAAAAATTAATCTTACCCAACAATTTGTGCTAATGTGACATTCAATTCAGGCAAGCCCGCAACTAAATGGATTTCAACTCGGCATTGATGTCATCATTAATGTGATTGGTCTATCGATGATAGATTTTTAAATTATACTATATATTAAAAATTAAAAAAAATTAAAATTTAAAACTAATACACAGCATGTTATATGTACTTTAATTTAGTAAATTTTTTAAAACCTGACCAAGTAACTAATACGAACTCTATATATTAATAATTCAATATTTACGAAAATGTGGACACAAATATGATAAATCGCCGAATTGATAAAATATTCAAATAATGTAGAATTTAATTTCACCCTTTAAGACCAAACACAATTCATTATCTCACAATACTAACAATACAAAAATCTTGTAAATTGAAAAGTTAAATTAAAAAAAATAAATATATAAAATAATAATAATAATTAAATAATAGTTACCTTAGAATTAAATTTGACAAATATTGAATTCCCAAACATACCACTTTAAATATTAAATAGTAATTTAATGAAAGAGTAGAACCGATTTCAAAATTGATGTATTTTGATGAAGACAATAAATATGAATTCTTATATAGACTATATTTAGTATTATCTTAATAGGATAAGGAATTGTAATTGACTAAGGTTTTTAGTAGGATAAGGAATTATAATTGATTTAGGCAATAGACTTTTTAATCTTAATAGGGTAAGGAATAATAATTGACTTAAGTTTTTAGTAGGATAAAAAATTATATAATAATTTTTTTTATATAATTATACACTTTAAAAGAATAATTAAACTATATATACAAATTTGGAAAATAAAAAGTAATAATATTTTATTAAAAATATTGAATTTTTATTTTATTCACTTTTATAAATGACGTATTTTTTTTTATTTCCATCGTCAATTTTTTATTTAATAAAAAACTTTTACTTTTTCCCTTTAAAATAATATAATTAAGTTCCGATTGCAAGAAAAAAATTTTGAAATTTAATATTTTTTAAATATATCATAGAAAGTGAAGTGGCCTATGTCAATATTGTAAAAAATATACCTAGAATTTTAATGTAATTTATTGTGATAAAAAAATAAATTAACTACTATTTTTATTTAAAATTTGCAATTGTACTAAATAAATTAATTAGTCTACTATTATTGAAAATAGAAAAAACTAAACTACTTTTCCTATAAGAGAAAACATTATTAGTAAAATTATAATTCTTTTAATCTTTTTCAATCTTGATCTTTTTCCTTAGTGGTGAGACTTCTTCATCTTCTTTTTTTTTTTCAATATTTATTACTTCTAATTCTATCATTGATATATCTTGAATCTCTTCCACAATAAAAGCCTTAAGATCTGTTTCTTTTTCTTTATCTTTTTTAGCCAATCTCACAAGCAAAAAATATTCTTTTCCCCTCATACAAATTAATTTCTTGTAAAATTTGCTATGATCTCTTTCTTCCTATAATAAACAAAAATAAGATATAATAAAATTTTAAAATTAAAAGTGATATAATAAATATATGATTAATTAAACTTTATATTAACATAATGTAAAATGTTATGAAACCACACCTCTATAGATTTTTTGAATTCTTCAACTGAACAACCCATCAATATTCAAGTATTTTCATACAGAGTTATATGAGCTTTCGCGTCTCCATCAAATACTTGTAATTTTAACATATATCTATGACATAAATTAACAACAATAATAATCAATATCTAAACATATATGTAATAGATTATTATATAATTAATGTCAAATATTTTAATAAATTATTATATAATTAATGTGAAAGCCAATACTTGTTAATATATTTAGCATCATCATCACAGCAGTTTTGCATCTTTGTTTTCCTTCAAATCCAATGGGATAAACTTTAGTTGTGCATTTTATGCAAGATCCATACCAAGCTGTACGTTTGTTTTCAATATCTTCAATTTTTGCTTTAAAAGAATATTCAAGACCCTACAAATTTTTTTAAAAAGTATTACTACATAAATATAATAAATTCAAATATTTATCTAGGTATATAATTTAGTTACTTGAAATGCTTTTCTTTTTGCTTCTTTTAGACTTACTTTTGGTGCTTGTCTAAATCTTTTTATATTTGATTCCAAACACTTTTTTTCATCATTCTTATTGTCATCATTTAACATAATGTCATCATAACTGGTAATCTCATAAAATTATAATTACATTAGTACTTTTATTAATAGAGATTAAGTTTCCAAAATTATTAAATATAAATTTAAAAATAATATACTTATGAATCTCGTAGCTCATCAACTTCTGGTATATTTGGATTAATTTGAATAGTACTAATCTTCAATGTTGACAATTGAAGATCGTCTATTGTAAAAAAAATAAAATAAAAATAAAATAAATTTAAGTTAAGTGTTTATAAAATCATAAGCAAATTGATTTTTTTTTAATTACCGTTGTAAATAGAAACTTTGACATTTGATAATGCAATGATGGGATTTTGATCATCATTGTTAAATGAGTTCTCAATTAGTGCACCTTTATTTTCTGCTGCATCTTCCCATAGAACCAAAAATAATTTTTCTAATCTACAATTTCAAAAATAAAATAAAAATTAATATATATTTTTTAAAAAGAAATAGGAACAATATAAGTAAATAAAAAAAATATTTTATTACCTTCCTATCACGATTGTTATATCCTTTTTCATTTTTTTCTTTTCCTTGAGACAAAAAGTTAGTTTAACATAAACTACAACACTTAAAAAATTAGTACAATTAAAAAATAAAATAGCATTATTAAAGTCAATAATTAGGCAATATATCAATAACAAAATTAATAAAATTAGAAAATTATAATAAAACTTACCTATGAATTCCTTTGCTTCCTTTTCTTTAACATATTCTTGAATTTCAGAATATGATTTAAAATTATAAGAAACAATTTCTTTAGGTATGCTTGTCTTATTTTCTTTCAATATTGTGTATGTATTAAGATGCAATTCTTTTTGCTCATGAACATTTGGAAAATTAGGATTGACTTTTTTAACTGACCCATTGGTAACAGTATAAGTTTTTCCCAACTCAAAATTTAATCTTTCTATTGCATCTTTCCATATTATAGCACAAATTTTGACACTCTGTAAAATAATAAAATGTATTATTAATAAAGAATAACTTAAATGTATTATAAATAATGTATATAATAACATTTTTTCTTTATGATTTTAATAATTCCAATCCATTACTAATAAATTATTAAATACTTAAATTTAGTATTAATTATAAATATGAAATGACCTTGGCTTCATCATAAAAGACAACAAAAGAATAAAAATTATGATATACCATAGCACAAGCAACTAACAACCATGAAATCCGGCAAAGACAACAATATTACAAAGAGCAAAAAATAATGTTAATGTATAGTGTAAAATGTATAGTTGCATTTATATCGTAGATTTACCCATACAATAAGGTCTATCTTTTGTATTGAAATCACATCTTACAGATACAAATTCTATTTTTCATCATAAGGTGTTGGCAATATTAGGTTGATATATTGTATTCTTGTACTATAGGTAAGTCAACTATATAATTACATTCACACTTGCACTACCATTGTTTCTTGCTATATGTAGGTTTTCCAGTATAATAAGATTTGTTTTCATAAATTTAGATTTCGAAATTTCACATAAATAAAGTAATACTGTAAAAATAAATAATTCAAGTATGGAATAGTATAGAGTTGACAATATAGTACATTGAACTGCTTGCATGTGTCTTGTCACATTGCCTTTTAAGTAGTAGAATAAAGGCCATTTGGTTTAATTTCAATGGAAGTTCTATTTTGTGTCAATATCACTGTCGTGTTGTGGGCTTTGAATCCCATAGATTAAGAGTTAAAAAAAATGGTGTGCATTGACCTAAAAAAATGTGTTTTTCTTATTAATAATGTAAGTGCATAAACAAATTGTTAGGAATTACAAACATACTAACTTTAATATCAATTAAAATTAATCGTTTTAATTGAACTCCATTGTTGCTGAATGTTTCTACAGAACCCACTCGTAGAACCATGATTTTAATACTCCATTCTGTTTCATAAAGTTCAAGAGTATTGGTTGTTTGATTTTTAAATTGTTTACCATGATAACTTAAAAAGTTAATAAGAATAAAAATTTAATTGATGAAGACAATAACTATGTTCTTTTATATAGAGCAAATTTAATTTAATATTAGCAGGATAAGGAAATATAATTGATATAAGAAAATATAGTTCTATTAGGATTAATAATTTTAATGTCCAAAACAAATTCTATTAGGATTAATAATTTTAAAATATAGTT